>CM053783.1:285758293-286358293 GCA_028749045.1 Cupressus sempervirens | reverse complement strand
TACAATTGAGTGGAGAGTCCTACCCACAGAGGTTAGGGATGTCGTTCCTTTTCCACAATATTATACACAATGTAGGGATAACACCAGGTTTAGAGGAGACAGGGGCTACAAACCACAACAGAACAACGAGCCATTGGGAAGATCACACTGGCTACCTATGATGGCAGGATGATACGAGTGCACAAGCTGGATATGTATTGATCATTGAGACCTATGCCTAAGAGAGAGGCTATACAGTTTGTGGTTTTGCATTTAGACGGGGTTGCCTATGATTGGTGGCACCATGGGTTGGTCACCCAGGATCACGCCATGGTTCACTCCTATGCTGAATTCACTAAGCGGCTCATTGATAGGTTTGATCGTAAAGACAGAGCTTTACTACCGGGAGTTGGCACATATTAGGTAGATAGGGAAATTGGAGTCTTTTGTGAATGAGTTCCAGTGTATTACAGTCATGGTTTTGGACATGTCTCATAGTCGTTGTGTGATGCTGTTCATAGAGGGTTTGCAAGACAAGCTGAAGGGACTGGTACGAGCATTTAGGCCAGCCATCCTCAAGGAGGCCATTGATGTTACATTTAGATTGGACACCCCTTTTTATTCCTTATTAGGCAGATAAGAAACCTTTTAGGGATTCTTGGTCCCCCCAGAAGGTCAACACTTCCCAAGGTAGAGGGGGACCACCTTCTAGACAACCTAGGATGGACCAAGAGACGAGGAATGAGCTGAGGGAGACACTATGCTTCTCCTGTAAGGAGCCATGGGAACTTGGAGTAAAGGCAAGGTTCATTTGATAGAGGTGACATCTGAGATAGCGATGAGGAGATACCAGATACTGATACTGAGGGTAGTCCGGAGGAGGTTAAGCAGGAACACCCACAGTTAGAGCTAGACATTCTGGAGCCTTTGACGTCAGCAACAGTGACTATGGTTACTCCCTCCAGTTATCCCAGATTTCATGTCTTCCATTTGAAAGGTACATTGAGAGGCTAGCAGGTTATGAGTGTCATGTCCCCATTTTCGGAGGCAGTCTGATTTAATTAATTTAATTAATTTGGTTGTCCAAAATAATGAATATTTTATGAGGACGGCTAATTAATTATATAAGTGATATTAAGTTAATTATTTATAAAGTTATCAAATAAATAAATATTAAAAGATAACTTTATATTTAATTAATTTAATAAAGTGACTTGAATTATAAAATATTTAATAAAGTCACTTAATAGATAAATTAAAATAATGTTCTAGAAGCTACAGGAGAAAATGGAGAGAAAAGAATAAATAGGCACCCCGGGGCTCCATTCTAATCAAGCAGTTGTTTATTTCTCTCTTGTTATCAGATTGTGATTCAATCACAGGTGCATTGTGGAACCTAGGGTTTCTACAATTGTCACAACTGGCCATTGAGAACGAAAACTCTCAATAGGTACGCAATTTTGAGGGTGTGAAATATCATCTGAATTATTGCAGATTGGAGCTGACATTCAGTCATTTCATCAGGGCAAAATCTGTGGCCTAAGGCCAATTTTGGAGGATCATTCTGAGAATCGATTGTTTTTAGGATTTAAGCTATTCGCAAAGGTTTGGAGTTCAGCATTTTATCCGAGCAGGGTCTGCAGCATTTAATTTGGATGGTCGAAGTGACAAGCAAGACTCCAAATGTTAAATCGAAATTTATTATTAGGCAGTAATCTTTACTTCACAACTTGTGTGCTGCCATCTCTAGATTCAGGCACTTCTTCCTAGTGTGGAATCAGTAATCGCACAAGGGTCGAATTAATCACCCGATTTTGAAATCAGAGGGCAGAGGCGCATTTGGTTTTTCCAACCGGCTTCGATTTCCTTCGCAACCAGCTGTCTCGACTTCCAACAAATTTGGGCACCTTCGCAAGTCGCGATTTGATCTAACATTATTACAGTCGGATCACCAAATTAAGGAGAAATACCATTTCAGGGGTTCACGTTTGTGAAAACTCCAGGTTCTTGATGTTACTCTTATTATTCAGCTAAAGACTGAACATATCCAAATATTGTTATTCATTCGCTATTACCAATGAAGTTTGTAACAGATCAGTTCCTTAATGCAAAACACAATAAGATTTTCCTGAACATCGTTAGTACCACTAATATTCATTATAGCTATCTTGTTTGATGAATTGTTTGAAACATTGCATCTTTCTGCATTTAACGGTTTCATATCAAGTATTTGACAGGTTGCCACAGTTCAGTTTAGTGTGATTCAGTGACCTTTAAAGTAAGGGTTATTGCAGTGACATCAGGGTTTGCTGGCAAAGTATTTGACGAAATGTCAAATCACTGAAGTACGAGGATTTTTAGTGTTGGAAGTAGTTATAACCTGTTAGGGGTTATTTCAGTGGTATCAAAGCTATTGACTTGCCATCCTACTGGGTAGATTGGACATTGAATCAGTTAGTTAATCATGTTTACTTCAAGTACCCAGAAGCAGTAGGACAGGGATATGAAGAAGCTTAAACAAAGTCTGAAAAGGTTGGATGAAAGTCAGAAAAGGATGAATGAATTGATGGATTCTATGTTTAAGAGGACTATGTCACAGAACAAAGAGAAAGAGAAACAAGAGGTCTCTACAAGTGAGGTATCTAGAAACCTCTACAAGGAGTTTGCAGCCGTTAGTGACCAGCATATAGCCGAATCTAGGGAGGACAGAAATCAGACTAGCTTGGAGGAAGATGTTGGGCACACAATACTTCAGAAGGTAGTGGGAATGGATGTTACCAGGAACCTTAATGAGGAATTCGAGAAACAAGTGCGCAACCAGTTAGAGGTTTCAGTTCAGCCACAAGTGGTAAAAGATACTACACCATTGGATAGTAACTGTCAACTTGATACTCAAGTTGAGACAGTTGTATACAGGTTTCCCAAGGGTGATGTCTCAGGTACTTAGGGTGGTTTGGTTCTGATAGGCAATGATTACAGTGAAGTGAGTTCAGATGATGTTAAGGATGTTGATGGTGAGATACCTGGTAGAGTAGAGCAGACATTGAATATTCATGATTTTGCTGAGAAAGAGTACCAGGCTCAGTTAGATGCTTCGTCACATGAGGTAGAGGCTGGTAGTACTTCACATAATTTGTCCAGCCAGCTAAAGGTGAGCGAAGATAGTATTGTGACTTCACTATCTCATCATGACAAGATACGGGACATGTTAGAAGATCACATTCGGATAATTCAGTTACAAGATAGACATAAGGGAATTCAGGCCAAGTCCTCTTGTGTTGACTTACAGGCGATTAAGGAAGGAATGGGAACGATGAAGTTGAGTTATTTACATCTTCTATCAGATCGTGACCATCTTCTTAGACTTATCAGAGATTATTCAGATTCCTCGAGGAGGGAGGAGGAAGTTGACAGGCTTTCTCGCAAGCCTGAGGACACTCGAGCAACTTTGGTAGATACTTCATTGGCATTACAGCACTGGGAGAGACATGGAAATGAGCATGGCATGGAGCTAAGCTTAGTTTCATCTAGCACGCCTGACACTCAGCTTTCTGCAATGGGCGGATCATATGTGGTTGCTGATAATGATGCGAGTTCATACCAGGACAATATCAAATATGTGGAGTTAGTTGGTTTTGGTCACATTACTCAGGTAAGGAGTTTGCTTGAGTTACCTGCTGTTTCTTGTTTACGAATATGGACTCAAGAATGTTTCAGCAGCGTTTGGGATTCAGTTAACTGGAAATCTTTAACACTTTGTGGTAGCGATGATTGTTTGGGTGCTATCATGGATTTGATTAGCAGACTGCACGATGTTATCTTTCCTTGTGCCAGCAGCTCATCCGATGTTGGTATTAGTTTCTATACACCGGTGTTGGGCTTGGTTCATATATCCAGACGACCATTCTTGCTAAAAGGTGTTGAAGATTTTTCATATTTGACAATGTGCACCGATGAGTCCCAGGATCATATTGGCCATGATGACATCCAAGAGGATGAAGGGGACAGTTTTGAAGATTTAGCTTCCTTGACAGTTTCTTTGGGTACAGAGGAGTTAGACAACAGTACTACAGTTTTTGACACTATGGATGATAATACTCTAGAAACCAGTAACCTTGAGGATACTCCTTTAGACAGAGCACTAGAAGAGGCTTGTAGAAGACAGTTTAGCCAGAGCCATCATGTGACTAGCCAGTTGAAAGTTAGTGAGCGAGACATTGCTATCGCTTGTGAGCATTTTGATACTGCTCGTCAGTTGTTGGCCGTTACTGGTTGGGGTACTTCTATGACAGATGAGTCCTGCGGTGGTTACTTTTCTTTGGCAGAGATTCATGCCTTGCGTGAAGCTGTCCGGATTTTGAAGCAGGATTACTTACGATTGGTAGCCGACCGTGATCACCTGGTTGAGTGGGGGAGTACAGCCTATGAGGCACTTTTGGATCGTGAAGAGGAGGTAAGTGAGCTTTCCCAGGAGCTCATAGCGACTACTGAGGCTTTAGAGGACACACAGCGAGATCTACAGGAGTTGCAGTTTCAGTTAAAGGAGGTGACCGTGGAGTTGGAACATTTGCAGTCAAACCCAGCCCTAGACCCAGTTCATTTGTCTATTGAGGTGGTTGGTGGTGAGTACACTCCTGCAGTTGTTACTGAGGAGCATGTTGTTGGGACTGACACACATGTTCAGGATTTGGAAGAAGTTGATCCTAATGAGTTTGGGATACCGGTAGAGTCGAGTCTCCAGATTTGTTCTTCTCAGACAAATGACAGTGTGGTGCAGTTGGTTGTTCCGCCTTTACAAGAGGATCAGTTGTGGTGTGCAGGGGAGTATGTTGATGCTTCCTCGTATAATTTTTACTGCACTGAACCATTCATGGAGTATTTGCTGGATAGTGCACGTGTTCATTTGGATTCGCATAAAGTGACAGAAGGTGTTCTCATCCAAGATACTAGTGTTATTTGCAGATTGGTTGAGAAGATTATAGTGATCCTTTCTACTATGCTACCTCAAAGGGATTTTGAGGTGGGGCTTGTTCAGCGGAGTGCACAGGGTCCTATTCAGCCTATAGCTACTCAGAGTCAGAGATTGGAGCCATCTGTTGATTCTCAGCTCAGTGATGGAGAGCCAGTAGCAGAGTTTAGGGATTCTTACCGGCATTATACGGTGAGGCACGCTCATCATTGTTCTTTTGACCTAGAGATAGAAGATTTGATTTCACGCAAGTGTAGATCAGCTCCAGTTTCTTACCATCCATTATGGGATGGATTGGCACCATCTTTTGAAAATAGAATTGGTAGTCGCAAGTTACATAGCCTGCAGTATCGACACTCCCGGAACAGTTTATCAGAGATTGGATTTGATGGCAGTGACTCAAGTACCTATGGCTGTTGTCATATCTACAGTGCAGTTGGGTGCAAGTGTCAATTAGACAGGGACTTGAGTTTTGATAGAGTTGATGTTTCAGTTGGCTTAAGTTCCGCAGAATGGTTTCTTCTTTCGACATCTACAGTTGGTCTTCAGATGATTTCATCAGAGTTGTCAGTTGTTTGGGTATTGAGTACAGTTTCTCAGCTGTTGATATTGATGATTTCTCCACGGGAGTATGGTGAGGATTGGGATGATACACAGATTTACATTTGGGATCCAGGTAGACTGATTGGTTTATGGTTCAGCCATTGCTTGGGGACAAGCAATTTCAGGAAGGGCAGACTGTCATGTCCCCATTTTTGGAGGCAGTCTGATTTAATTAATTTAATTAATTTGGTTGTCCAAAATAATGAATATTTTATGAGGACGGCTAATTAATTATATAAGTGATATTAAGTTAATTATTTATAAAGTTATCAAATAAATAAATATTAAAAGATAACTTTATATTTAATTAATTTAATAAAGTGACTTGAATTATAAAATATTTAATAAAGTCACTTAATAGATAAATTAAAATACTGTTCTAGAAGCTACAGGAGAAAATGGAGAGAAAAGAATAAATAGGCACCCCGGGGCTCCATTCTAATCAAGCAGTTGTTTATTTCTCTCTTGTTATCAGATTGTGATTCAATCACAGGTGCATTGTGGAACCTAGGGTTTCTACAATTGTCACAACTGGCCATTGAGAACGAAAACTCTCAATAGGTACGCAATTTTGAGGGTGTGAAATATCATCTGAATTATTGCAGATTGGAGGTGACATTCAGTCATTTCATCAGGGCAAAATCTGTGGCCTAAGGCCAATTTTGGAGGATCATTCTGAGAATCGATTGTTTTTAGGATTTAAGCTATTCGCAAAGGTTTGGAGTTCAGCATTTTATCCGAGCAGGGTCTGCAGCATTTAATTTGGATGGTCAAAGTGACAAGCAAGACTCCAAATGTTAAATCGAAATTTATTATTAGGCAATAATCTTTACTTCACAACTTGTGTGTTGCCATCTCTGGATTCAGGCACTTCTTCCTAGTGTGGAATCAGTAATCGCACAAGGGTCGGATTAATCACCCGATTTTGAGATCAGAGGGCAGAGGCGCATTTGGTTTTTCCAACCGGCTTCGATTTCCTTCGCAACCAGCTGTCTCGACTTCCAACAAATTTGGGCGCCTTCGCAAGTCGCGATTTGATCTAACATTATTACAGTCGGATCACCAAATTAAGGAGAAATACCATTTCAGGGGTTCACGTTTATGAAAACTCCAGGTTCTTGATGTTACTCTTATTATTCAGCTAAAGACTGAACATATCCAGATACTGTTATTCATTCGCTATTACCAATGAAGTTTGTAACAGATCAGTTCCTTAATGCAAAACACAATAAGATTTTCCTGAACATCGTTAGTACCACTAATATTCATTATGGCTATCTTGTTTGATGAATTGTTTGAAACATTGCATCTTTCTGCATTTAACGGTTGCATATCAAGTATTTGACAGGTTGCCATAGTTCAGTTTAGTGTGATTCAGTGACCTTTAAAGTAAGGGTTATTGCAGTGACATTAGGGTTTGCTGGCAAAGTATTTGACGAAATGTCAAATCACTGAAGTACGAGGATTTTTAGTGTTGGAAGTAGTTATAACCTGTTAGGGGTTATTTCAATGAGCTTAGTAGACACAGGTGCCGCGCACAACTTTATTGACCAAAAGCTAGTTGATAGGTGTGGGTTCCAATCCAAGGAGTTTGTTGGTTTTGGACTGAAGGTTGCAGATGGTGTCGTTTTGAGCTATTCTCGGAGGATTCCTCAACTTATCATCCAGATGGGGGACTATACTTCGATAGGTGATTTTTATGTGCTACTGCTGGAGGATTATGATGTAGTTTTGGGCAAGCAGTGGTTATAGGGTATTGGTAGATACATCATTGACCACCACCGCATGCAGATGGAGTTTCTTTCTGGAAGGAAGAAGTCTATCTTGAGGGCGGCTTCAGACAGTGGTCCTAAGGAGGTAACTTTCCGCAAGATGGAGATTATCATTCGTCATGATGACATACTTTGGGCTACACATTTTGTGAAATCCAAAATATCTACACCTCAGGATGGTAGGGCCTTTCATGTAGACATACAGTCAGTGATGGAATGGCATGGTCGTGTCTTTGGTGATATACCTTCTGCTGTACCTCCTGATAGAGGTTTCGAGCATGGGATAGAGATGGAGGATGGGGCTAAGCCCGTAATTACTACCCCATATTGTCATCCTAGAGCATACAAGGATGAGATTGAGAGGACCATCCATGAGTTACTAGATATGGGATTCATTTGTCTTGGCTCTAGCCCTTTTGCTTCTTTTGTGGTGCTTGTTAAGAAGAAGGATGGAACTTTGTGGATGTGTATTGATTACAAAGCCTTGAACAAAAAGACAATTAAGAATATATATCCCATTCCACGCATTGATGAGTTGTTAGATGAGCTACATGGAGCTATCTACTTCTCGAAGATCGATTTCCATTCAGGCTATCATCAGATTCATGTGTGGGATGAGGACGTGCACGAGATTGCTTTCCATTGTCACTATGGGCACAATGAGTTTTTGGTGATGCCTTTTCGCCTCACTAATGCACTTGCCACCTTCTAGTCCTATATGAACCACGTCTTCAACAAGCAGTTGAGGAAATCGGTTTTGGTATTTTTTGTGACATATTGATTTACAATCGGACATGGGAGGATCATCTCAGACACATTAAGGAGGTGCTTAACATCATGGAGAGTTAGTCTCTATTTGCTAAGTTGTTCAAATGTGAATTTGGACTTAGAGAGATTTTGTACTTGGGTCACGTTATCAGTGCAGAGGGAGTGAAAGTGCATTAGGAGAAGATTCAAGCAATTTGCAATTGGCCCTCTCCCAGGAACATTACTGAGTTGCATGGGTTCCTTGGTTTATGTGCCTATTATAGGAGGTCTGTAAGGGGATTCTCTTAGGTAGCAGCACCTTTAACAGATCTCGCGAATAAGGGAGCCTTTAGATGGATAGAGCCAACATAGGGAGTCTTTGAGAGACTCAAGGAGGTTATGAGCACTTGTCCAGTTTTGGCACTTCTTGATTTCTCACAGCCATTTGTACTTGAGTGTGATGCTTTAGGTGAAGGCATAGGGGTGGTGTTGATGCAGAACATGCACCCTATTGCATAGGAGAGTAAGAAGCTATGGGATAATGAGAGGTTGTATTCCACATATGACAAGGAAATGTTGGCTATCATGCATACATTAGCCAAATTTAGACAGTATCTTGTTTGTAGAAAATTTGTGGTGAGGACAGACCATAATAGTCTAAAATATTTCCTTGATTAGACACAGCTTAATGATAGGCAGCAAAAGTGGGTTAGCAAGGTGCAGGCGTATGATTTTGACATAGAGTTCATCAAGAGGAAGAATAATAATATTGGTGATGCACTTTCTAGGAAGCCATCACTTGCTGCCCTATGTTCATTGAGCGAGATTTCAACAGATTGGAAGGCTCAACTTTTAGTTGAGTATTCCAAAAATTAGCATGCTTGTGAGATCATGGAATGGTTGACACAGGATGACGGATATAGTGTAGTGGATGATGTCATCTACCTACAAGGGCAAGGTCTACCTTGTTCCTGAATCATAGTTGAAGGAGCACATTTTGCATGCTTACCATGATACTCCTATAGCAGGACATCCGGGATATGGTAAGACCTATAGGGTGGTACGAGAGAGATTCTCTTGGAAGGGTCTCAAGGATGATGTCTTACGCCATGTTTGTGAATGCATGACTTGTCAGCAGAACAAGTCAGAGCATACTTTTCAGGCTGGATTGTTGCAGCCTCTGCCTATACCAGAGCAAAAGTGGATAGGGATATCTATGGACTTCATTACAAGTCTTCCTCGAGTTCAATGGAGGGATTGTATTTATGTTGTGGTGGACAGGTTGACTAAGTATGCCCACTTCTTTCCTATTGTAGTGGACTTCATAGCTTCACAAGTAGCTGAGTTGTTTTTCAAAGAGATATTTAGACTCCATGGTCTCTTCAAGACCATAGTGAGTGGCAGAGGCAGTAGGTTCATGAGTTCCTTCTGGCAGGAACTTTTCAGGGTAGCAAGCACAGAGTTGACCCCCAACACTGGCTACCATCCTCAAACGGATGGACAGACTGAGGTAGTTAATAAGTGGGTGGAGGGGTATCTGTGCAACTATGTGTTAGGGCAGCAGAAGGCATGGATGCGTTGGCTGTATTTGGGTGAATATTGTTATAATACTATGCACCACATGTCCATTGACATGACTCCCTTCAGAGCTCTTTATGGCTACGAGGAATTATCTTTTGTTGATTTGACTTTCAGTGAAAACAGAGTTCCCTTGGCACAGGATTGGTTGTAGGAGATCCAAGATATCATGAGATCTCTTAGGGAGAACTTGCAACATGCTCAGAATTAGAAGAAGATGTACGCTGATTGGCACAGGACAGAGAGAGCATTTGAGGTGGGTGACATGATTTTCCTTCATCTACAACCTTATAGACAAAGCACTCTTAAATGGGGAGGAGTTGAAAAGCTCGAGCCTCATTTTTATGGACCTTACAGAGTACTCAGGTGAGTTGGAGAGGTGGCCTATGAGATCAAGTTACCACTAGATAGTAGGGTTCATAATGTGTTCCATGTGTCATGCCTGAAGAAGGCACTGGGGCAGCATATTAAAACATCACTCAATTTACCTCTTTTGGATGAAGAGGGTAAATTGACTTTGGTCCTTGAGGAGATTCTGGAGGTCAGGTAGAAACGATTAAGGAGTAGGGTGATTTGGGAGTACTTGGTGAGCTAGAGAGGTCTACCCATAGAGGACGCCACCTGGGAGGGTGAGTCCATTTTGCATCATCCAGCATTGCAGTTGCTTGTGGGCAAGCCTCTCCGAGAGGGGAGGACTGTCATGTCCCCTCTCTAGTTTGACTAGCAGAGTCATGAGAGTTGGCCTATTATTGGAGTCTCGTAGGCTAGTAGTGGTGGATAGAGACTCATGGTAGATACTCAGTGACTAGAGTTGGTTCTACAGTTAGTTTGAGAGCTAGTTGGGGCAATTCCTTAATTTTAGGGATTTTCCTAAAATTTAGGAGGTTGTGGCAGTGATAAGATTTGAGGCTCCTTGGGACCAGTATAGGTTTCAGTTTCAGGGTGATAGGGTATATTCCCTAATTTCTAGGAGCATCACTAGTTTTTAGGGATGGGACTGCTAGTTGGCTTACATTGCCCAGCATCACTCACAGGCAAGTGACAGGACTCGTTCATTGTTTATTTGGTTGGTTTGGCTTTCTAGTTGAATTTAGCTTTCCAGTTGAATAAAAGGAAATATTTTTAATATTTCCTAAGTTTGCGTTTAAATAAATTAAAATAAAGCTATTTATATAGCTAATTGGAGTAATAAGGGAATTTTGGCTTCATCTGGTCAGGTAGGCCTATTTGTTATAGCTCGTTGGAAAGGTCTTGAATTATTATAACTTATTTTCATCATCTGGAGACCTTCGAGCACATAGAGTTATGTCATTTGAGGAAAGGGGTGTTTTTCCTATACATAAAGGCCTTTTAATTGAGAATATGCCATTTTATAATAAAGGGAAAGGCATATTCTCCCTTTAGGGTTCGATTGGCTTTGAGAGGGAGATAAAAAGATGTTGGCTCATTCTTTCATTATCTTTTACATCTTCATTCTTGGTATTGTGATTTTTCTCTAAGGAGCGATTCTAGAGGACTAAGACACAAACCCTAGAGCCTAGCTATTGGGACACAAACCCCAATAGATGGTTTCAGCAGCATTCTACAGTATTGTTTCAGCAATTGACAAAGATTGTTAAGTTTAGTGTTTGGGGGTGCTTGTGCATTGCACGTTGAGGGTCTTGTTTGGCACGTTGGGATCTTCTTGCTGCCTTGGCGTGACTATAGCAGCCGTACAGCTGCCTTTCAGCTGACACATGATTTGTTGGTTGGCTTACGTCATCCATCTCTACCCTTTTGGTGCATGGCTGGTCCATTCTTGTAGCATCTTTGTCATTCCTTATTTGTAAACACCTTTGTTGGCATATTGATTACATATCTTGCCTGGTACGATTTGTAGCTATTCTGGTTGACTGAATATTATATTATTTGCTGCTGCTGTTAATTATTGTTTTACTTATATCTGGAAAATACAAAAATAGAAGACACGATCTTTATGCAACTTCTATCTATTTCTTTAAGACCACAAGGAAAGTACAGGAAAATCTATTATTTTAATTAAAATCTACAGAAGTACAGTGAAATGATCCTTTTGGGATCTTTCAGGTGCATCAACCAATTAAAGGCTCTTTATAAATGTAGCTTGTGCTTTCACTTGAACATGTTATGTGACTATTCCATTACTGTTATTTCTCCATCGTTGTTGGTATATAGTGACTGGTTGTTTTGAGGATGAAACCCTTTGGAACCATGAAGGATTGGACAAAAGCACATTCCTTCCATGAGAAGTGGACTCATATTCACAGTTGACCATTATGCGTAATAGTTGAAGTTATGGTTCAAATAAGAAGTTAAGTTGCAGATTGAAGGAGTGTAAGCATCAAGTTTAGGAAGTTGAATTCAAGAGGTGGACATTGGTGGAGAGGCAATTGCCCCCAATCATTCCTCTTATCTGTTTATGGTGCCAACGTTACGAAAGGTTTAGGATATGTGTGAGAGGTTGTGATTATAGTGATGAGATGATTCTGAAGGAGAATAAACCACAACAAAATACCATGGCTAATACTTGAAGGTTCTTGCCCCTATCTAGCAATGGAAGTTTGTGAATATTAAGCATCTTGTGATTTGGAAAATTTGGATGACAACCTTCAGCTTGGACGATTGACTTGGGACTCCATGACAATAAGAAAAGAGCATTCAACTAAATCCGGATTTGTATTTTAGTCTATACACAATCATTCACCCAGAGTTGATGAACATGAGTGTACAAACTTGATACAAACAAAACTTCTTGGGACTCGATTTTCTCTATTCATCCTTGTATTGACTGATCTAATATTGTATGTTTATTGGGGCAAATGGGAGAGACCCCACTACAAATATAAGAGTACCGAGATCCCTCCACAAGGCAAACCCAATTGGTACAAAAGGATAGTACCAATCCTCGATATTCTAGAAGTAAGGAATACTTTAGGTTTTGCTCCTACTTTCCATAAGAGAAGGAATCGTAATGCTATGATGAAAGTAAGTGTTATGAAACTAATTATGCAACCTGATTTATGAAAGAAAGAGGTATGAAATGAAAGGGGGGAACGATATGCACCAAAATACACATCTGTAAATGGATTGTCAAATTTAAGTGGAAACTGAAACCGATTGGGATTTGCAATCTATAAGCCAAAATTTGTGAACCCATAAAATATCACTGTGTTAGGTAAAGGTCTACTTCTAGGGTCAAGGTCAACTTAATGTCTAGGTTGACTTGGGTTGAGGTCAAGGTTGACCTCAACCTACTCTGACAAACATTTGAAATCCAAAATGTCCATCAGAAAATGAAATGCTAGATCCGTGAATCCGATCCAAAAAATCTGTAAAATTGCACAATACAAAAAACTAAAAGGAATTTATGTAAGGCAAAACCTCATGCATGTGGATGCTTTCAATTTTGTCTCAATGATGAATTGAAGAAATTGAATGCATGAAGGTTAATCGGGTTATCATAATTCCAAGGAATAGAAGTGGCCATTAGCCTTTGATGAATAAGTTTATACCTTGAAGTTGTGATCAGACCAATGTTTGACATAATACTTGTTTTGAAACTTGTGTTTATAATATAAACTTGCTAACAGAATTAGTAAGGATTTTTATGGTGGGTCCTACCATCCTTTGGGTCTATGTCAGTTTGTTTGTGCAACCAAGTGACACAGAGATAAGGTATTATCAGAGGCAATCAAGAAAAACTTGGCAACACACTCAAGTGCTTAAAGGGGAAACAACGTCTAGATTGATTAGTATTAGTAGGATTCATCGTCTACTAGTATAGGACAGGTTGGAGGTATGGGAGATAGAAGTGGCAATAATCCACCATGAGATGAGGATAGAGAGGCTAGTGATATTATAAGAGGTATTTTGCCAGGATAGGAACAAGTAGCTAATACACTACAATAACTTATAGTTACCATACAATAGTCGAGTGCCACACCTAGGAAACCCAATCTAGTCAAGTAGATGGTAGTAGCATGATTGGTTTGCCACGAGGTGAAGGAGTTGCTAGACACTCTAGTAATAGGTCTTTGATGCATACTTTTATAGCTTGAAATGATGGAGAAGAGGTGAACAATTTTGATTTTCAGATGTGTTGTGGGCAGATTTATCTTCCATTCAGTACATAGGGCAGCTAAGGGAAAGCATGCGAACCAAGCAAAATAGAATGCCTAGGCATCCATCAAGGATCTCAAACATGCTACTAATAAGTTATCACTCCTGACATGTGATGGAACTAGAAAAACAAGTGCAAGAGCTTGGATTCATAAATTAGATACCTTCTTGATTTTCAAGCTTGTAAAGGAAACTAAAGAAATCAAGTCCCAAACTTTGCATTTAGATGGAGCAGTCTATGACTAGTGGCGTCATGGAGTGGTGACTCAGGACTCTGAGTTGATTCATTTGTTTGAGGTATTCAGTGACAAATTGATTGCCCACTTTGATAGTGAAGATGTGGAAGTGTATTATTGGGAGCTGACATAGCTGAAACAAGGTGCGCAATTGGAAAGTTCTTAAGGATGATGTCCTTAAGCATGTTTGGGAGTGTTTGAATTGTCAAGAGAACAAGTTTGAACATGTTTTTCTTGTTGATAATTGCAGCCCTTATGTATTCCCGAGCAGAAGTGGGAGAGTATCCGTGAATTCTATTACAGGTCTACCAAAGGATATTCAATAGGCTCAAAATCAACATAACATATATGTAGACCGCCACAAGACAAAAAGGTCATTTGAGGTTGGTGAAATGGTTTTTTGATGTCTTTAAGCATATAGATAGAGTACTTTTAAGAGAAGCGGTGTTGAAAATCTTAAGCCAAGGTTCCATGGTTTGTATAGGATTTTGGAAAAGGTTGGAAAGGTTGCATATGAGCTTGAGTTGCGATCGGATAGTAGGATTTAATAATTTCATAATGTTTTTCATGTCGCATGCCTCAAGAAGGCAATTGGACAACATGTTGTACCTACTCCTAGTCTACCATGTTGATAATGTAGCTTTGTTCCAATAAAAATTAGATGATAATAATTTGTATTTAAATACATCCATACAAATGTATCTTTTTTACATTAATGCATATATATAATCACATTAGAATTCAAATTATTATCATCCAATCTATCTGATCATTATATCCAAGTATATATTTGATCTGCATCTGCAGACTCTTTCTTGTTGGTTCCATGTTGGCAAAACATGAGACTGCATACCTTATGCTCAAATCCCTTGAAAGCACATTTGAAATAAATAACACTAGCAGAACCCTTGCACTAAAGAGGCAGATTAATCACATAAGCATGAACAAAGGAGAATCCATCAATGCATATTTCTTGAGAATTGTTGAGCTAAGCAATCAACTGTCAACTATTGGATATGAAATTGAGGTGGCCTACCAACTTCATGGGAGTCATTTGTTCAAGGAACAAGTGCAAGATCAAAGCTCCCGAAATTTGATCGGTTAAGATTTGACTATCTACAAGAAGAAACTAGACAGATGACAAAAGGAAACAAAGAAAAACCTATAGATGAGGATATTCATGTTTTAAATAGGAATTCTCATAAGAAAGGTAAGAAGAAGAATTTCAAAAGAAATAAATTTTCATGGAAAGGGTTCATCCAAGCAGAGGAGAGATGTTTTTCAAGTTCAATGTTTTAGATGTGATAAATATGGACACTATGTAGTCAAGTGTCCTTATAGAACAAAGAAACAAGCATCTTTTCTTGAGGTTGGAAAAAAATCTATAATAGAATTATGAGAAATTTATTTTCCATTCAGCATATCAAATCAAGTGTCAAATAAGCTTAACACATGGGTGATAGACAGTGGCTCATCTAGGCACATCATAGGATCTAGAGAATAGTTAGATACTATGGTAGAAGAAACTGATGAAAAAGTAATAATTGGGGATGATTTTGTACATTCAGTAAAAGGAGTTGAAATTAAGAGAAATTTAGTATCCATATTTTCCTCGAAAGACAACGGATATAGGATCACCTTCATGGATGGGAAAGATTTGGCATGGCCAAAGAACTCCACCATAAAGAAAGCTCTAACCATATGTATAAGGCAAGGGTACCTATACAAAAATTCACACTGAGATAAAACAAGCCCTCATCCATGAGACTTCTAACTCAAATCAGATCTAGCATTGAAGGTTAGGACATATTCACTTTCGCACCCTAACCTCCATGGAAAAATTGGTAACAAGACTACCCAAACTAAATCAAATTCATAGTGGGGTATGCAAAGGGTGTGCCTTAGGGAAAAGCACTAAGGGAACTTTCCAAAATAGCTGGAACCAAAAATATACTAGAATTAGTCCACTGTAATGTGTGTGGAGCCATGTTTGTTCTCTCCATGGGAGGTTTCCTATATTATGTAATTTTTGTTGATGACTTCTCCAGAAAGACTTGGATATACTTCCTCAAGTGTAAAGAGTCAGAGGAAATCCTTAATAGGTTTAAGGAATTGAAAGCCCTTTTAGAAAATTCCTCTGGAAAGAAATCAAAATATTGATAACAGATAATGACAAAGAATACAGTTGATTTTTTTTAAAGAATTTTGTGTAAATGCTGAGATTAAGAGGAAGTTTATTGTGCCCTATAATCCTCAACAAAATGGTGTTGCCGAGAGAAAAAATAGAACTACTGTAGAAGCTGCAAAAGCAATGTTATATGAACAAAACTTAGAAATCTCATTTTGGTCAAAAGCTTCTAGGACAACTGTCTACATAAAAAAAGATGCCCCCACTTACACCTGGTAAACAAAACTCCCAATTTATCTTCTACTGGTGTAAAACTTGACACAAGTGACCTCAGAATATTTGGTTGCCCTGTTTACATCCATATGCCTAAAGAGAAGAGGTCAAAACTAGAGCATTTTGGAAAGAAAGAAATATTTGTAAGCTATAGTGAAACCTCAAAAGCCTAGAGAATATATATTCTTGGATAGAGACAAATAGAATTGAGAAGATATGTCATCTTTGAGGAAATTGCCTTCAAGAGGGCAAAGAGTTCTAATGAGATAGAAATTCAGGGTTCACCCAAAGATATGGAGGAGGATTCCTGTTCATGAGTTTCAGACAGAGTATCCCGAAGAAACCACAAATGAAAGCCAAACTACTCTTGAGAATTAGAGGGAGTATCAAGAGGAAAATCAAAATAATAACAATAAAAGGAGACCACTTTGGGCTAGAAAAATGATTGAGGAAGCTGAAAATAATGCGGCACCCAAAGGAACTTTAAGAGAAAGTAAGAGGCCCGACTAATTCTCAAGTTATGTTTCCGTAATGAGTGAATCATTAACTCGAAACCTACGAGTATTACAAAAGCTCTCAAGTATTAGGTATGGAAAGATGCTATGACAGAGGAGTATCAATCCATATTGAAAAATGATGAATGGGAAAGAGTACCTAGACTTAAAGAGGAATTTGTTATCTCTTCCAAATGGCTCTTCAAATCCAAACATGCTGTAGATGGCAATATAGAGAAACACAAAGCATGTTTTGTTGCTAGAGGGTTCTGACAAAAGGAAGGTATTGATTATGAAGATGCATTTTCACCTGTTGCCTGATATACTTCTATTAGAGCAGTCATACCTATTGCAGCAGCTTAAGGCTGGAAAATCCACCAACTGGATGTGAAAACTGCATTTTTTAATGAAACTATCGAAGAAGTCTATTTAGAACAACCTAAAGGTTTTATGATTCATAATGTAGCCTCACCTGTATGCAAATTGACGAAAGCCCTATACGAACTTAAGTAGGCTCCATGAGCCTAGTATGAAAGGATCAACAACTATCTTATGGGACTAGGGTTTACAAGGAATGATGCAAACCCAAATCTCTATTTTAAAGTTATTAAAGGTGATCTGTTAATACTAATCCTATATGTTGATGACTTGCTAATTATAGAGGAAGATTACCTTATTTTCTAATGTAAGAAGGACCTGGCCTCAAAATTCGACATGAAGGACTCGGGCATTTTACACTACTTCCTTGGATTGGAAGTTTGGCTAAAATTTTATGGTATTCTTTTAAATCAAGGAAAATATACTATTGATCTTCTGAAGAGATTTGGAATGTTAAATTGTAGACTGATGTCTACACCCATGGAAACCAATTTACATAAGTTGAAAGAAGCAGCAAGAAAATCTAGAGTTGCAGATCCTACTCTTTATAGAGAAATAATTGGATCTCTGATATGCCTAGTTAACACTATATTGGATATTTGTTATGCAGTAAATGCCTTAAGCCAATTAATGTGCGAACCACAAGCGATACACTGTATTGCTGCAAAGCATGTTTTGAGGTACTTTCAAGGTACAATTAGATATGGTCTTAAATATGGAAATGTTGACCTAGATCTATATGAATAATCTGATTCAGATTGGGCTTGAAGTGTAACTAACCAGAAAAGAACATCATGATGTTGCTTCAGTTTGGGATCGGCTATGATTTCTTGGATAAGTAGGAAACGGTCCTCAATGGCCCAAAGTTCAATAGAAGCCAAATACATTGCAGCCTCTATGGGAGCCAGAGGAGTATGACTTTGGAAGTTGATTGTGAGACTATTTGGTAAGCCCTTGAAACCTACTACTATCCACTGTGACAATAAGAGTTATATTAAGCTTTTAGTGAATCCAATATTCCATGATCGATCCAAGCATACAGAGATTCCTTACCACTATGTTAGAGACATGGTGGAAAGAAATGTGATCCAGTTGGAGTTTATTAGTGGAAGCGATTAGACAATAGACATTCTCACCAAGCGTTTCTCCATAGTCAAAGTTGAACACTTCAGGAAGAAACTTGGTATGGTTGAAATGTAAGTTATTGAGATTGAGTCTAAAGTTGTTTATTTGTACTAATACACACACACATACACACACAAAAGATATTTAACATGCAAACTCTTTTTTGTCATATGTGTGACTCTACAACTTTACGGGCCCCTTGTGTACATTATTGAATGTCGACAATCTTTAAGATAATGAACACTTGTATCTAACATTGTAAGGTGATGACTTTACAATGATTAGTTCTCTATCATGATGAATATCATGTGACTTGATATTTGTGGACATGTCGTGATAGTTAGTATCTTTTGAACATTTGATAGATATCATGAGACTTGATATTAGTTGTAGACATTATGTTCTTTATAAGATATATCATGGTGGATATGCTATGAATTGTTGTGGTAGACATCATGAGACGTGATGTCAGTGCACATACCATGACATGGATATATATAAGAAGAATGTCATTTGAGTTGATATTCTTGAGCATATTATATCATTTTATATCACGAGTTAGGTGATATCTCTTCTCACAAGAGATAAGCCTATCGTAATATATACTTGGTTAGTTTCTTCATCTTCCCTAGCTAAGAGGGAGTGTTGATAATGTAGCTTCATTCAGATAAAAATTAGAGGATAATAATCTGTATTTAACATACATCCATTCCAATGTATCTTGCTTATATTAATGCATATATATATAATCGCATTAGAATACAAATTATTATCATCCAATATATCTGATCATTATATCCAAGTATATCTTTGATCTACCTCTGCAGATTCTTTCTTGTTATTTCCATGTTCATCATATGTATAGTGATCGAGTCATGATCACAGGATCGGGTCATATTGAAACATATATTTCAGATTTAATTCTGATTATTTGTCTTGCAAGATCGGTGATTACATATGCATTATCATTGAGGGAAAATGATAACTAATCCTGATTTATGATCGGGTTTGATTTTTAGTGAATCAGCACATATTAGGGATATGTCCTGAATGGAAATGTCTACACCGTGAATGAAAGGACATGTGTGTTCAATATGATATAAATATGACTAGACCCGATCTGCCTAGAACATATTGAAACAATTAATGTGCAATCTAAACCAGAACAAGTTTAACAAGAAATAAATTCAGACCTTGCTAATATTCAGTGTTTATTAAAATTGGATTTGCAGTACATCCGTACTTGAAATATGATCGAACTCCATATTTTCTGATTTGAATCTGCTCACAATGAACCTGCGATTAAATCATCAAATTCTGAAATAGTAAAAGACATCCCTTACTCTAAATCTGTCAGAAATTTAATCTACATTCACATACCACCTCTAGATGAGGAAGGGAAACTGGTTTTGAAACCTACAAAGCTCTTGGAGGTGAGGGAAAAGAAGCTGAGAAGCTGAGTGATCAGGGATTTGATGCATTGGAAAGACTTGCCATTGGATGACACGACTTGGGAAGATGAAGACATCATACGACATCTGGGTGAGGGAAAAGAAACTGAGAAGCCGGGTGATCAGGGGTTTGATGCATTGGAAAGACTTGCCATTGGATGATGCTACTTGGGAAGGTGAAGACATCTTACTACATCTAGCCTTGGGATTGCCTGAGGGCAAGCAATCTCAAGAAGGGAGGATTATAATGTCCCCTTCTTCTCAGTCAAATGAGGAGCTCAGTTAGCTTTTCTTTCTCATCCTGGTAGGCTAATTGGATACCAAAAGGGATGCTTGACTGGTCATGTCTTTATTTATGGAGAAAATAAAGCATTAGTTAATGGGCTTAATATTATTAAACTTACTTTATGCTATAAAAAAACATTATAAAAGTAGAGTAATTCTATTAAAAAGAAACATTCAGTTATATCTCACAATGTTTAGTGGAGGTGTCAACTTCTTAAAGGGTCTTTATAAATGGATCTTGTACTTTTTCTTGAGCATGTTATGTGATTATCTCATTGGTGTTATTCCTCCATTGTTGCTAGAATACAGTGACTAATAGTTTTGAGGACGAAACCCTTGGAACCACGGAGGATTGGACCGAAACCCATTCCTTCATGAGAGGTGGACTCATATTCAGAGTTTACCATTGTGCATAATGGATGAAGTTTTGATTCAAATGACAACTTAAGTTGCACATTGAAGGAGTATAAGCATCAAGCTTAGGAAGTTGAATACAAGAGGCAGACATTAGTGGAGAGGTAACTACACCAAGCCATCCCTCTTATCTGTTTATGGTGCCAACGTTTTCAGGGGTTTAGCATACATGCATGAGGCTCAAATTATAGTTAGGTGATGATTCTGTAGGATTATAGACCACAACAAAATATCATGGCTAAGACCTGAAGGTTCTCAGCCGTACCTAGCAGTGGAATCATGTGAAAATTAAGTGTCATGAGTTCTGGAAAATTTGGATGCCAAACCTTCAACATAGATGGATTGACCTGGGACTATGACAGAAAGAAAAGAGCACCCGACTCACACTGGATGCTGAATGAAAGTCTATACATAATCATTCATTCAGAGTCAATGAATATGGGTGCACAAACTCAACATGGGCAGAACTTCCAGCTGCTCAATTTTCTCTATACATCCTTGTATTCAATGATCTGATATCGTATGTAAAAAGGGTAACACTGAAGCATTGCTGTATATGATGAGTTAATGGTTGCATCGATTGGTGATGTATTGTTCCTTTGCTGTCATGATCTAAATTGAAGTATAACTTCTGCTGTGAGGCATTGCAAATTTGATGGTTGGTAGTTCAATTGTGGTAATTTCTTTCTTTCCAAATTAAAAAATCAGTAGCTATAAAACCAAACAACGAGAGTGGAGTTTTCACATTGCAGTCCAAGTGTTTGACAAAATTACAGGCAGATGATAAGAACCATTTTTTCTGATAAAGATATTTAAGTAAATGTTTGCTTAAGTGCCTACTTCTATTCCTTGGAGAAATCTGGTTCAAACATTGGACATAACCTCTGATGAATCAGTAAATATTTTGAAGTTGTGATCAGACCAATGTTTTCTGTAATACTTGTTCTGAAATTTGTGTTTACAATATAAGTCTGATAACAGAATCAGTGAGGATTCTTACATGTGTATTCTCACAAGCCCAAAAAATTGCCAGAGGACTTCAGCTTTTTTTTTTTTTTTTTGTGAATGCTATTGGGCGTTCTTTGTTGTAGAATGAAAGGTGTTTTCAAAACAACCTCGACACTTTCAAAACTGCCACCAGCAATGCAAAGCCACATCTTATGACATTTGTGTCTCCAATTTGTGAAATCTGAGAGTTTTCCCTACGGACTTGAAATGAGATTTCCATTTTTTGAAATTGGACAATGTTGTGAGAGGAATTCAAATTGCATTATTATGCAGATTCAGATGCCACTAAACACTTATTTTTGAACCTGCTACACAAATGTTGTCTTATCTATGATTACTTTGCCATCTAATCTAGAATAAAAATCAGATCCATTTTTTGGATCAAGCAGAAAGCTGCAGAAAGAGAGATAAAAAGGGTTGTAATTTTGCATTAAAGACACTCAAACCATACAGAACTGTCTCAGTTGAATACTGTGGAGCACTCAATTGAGAACCATTGATGCATGCAATTATATTATGATTGATACATAAAAGTAGACCATATTAGTTGAATATTAAGTCTAGAATGTTCATAATAATATGATTTTAGGCTAATGCATTGAAGCTTGAAGATGTTTGTAAAAAAGTTAATAACATCTGTAGTGCCTAGGAATAGTTAAAAAGATTTCCCAAGGATATGCTTTGTGAATTCACCTGCTATGTCTTATATTTATGATTTCCTGAAAATATTTGCAAGGATGGGGTACCAATTGTCATTGATATCTCAACTTCTTGTTTAGAATACTGTTAATTGGAACTTGTTCTCACATTTTTGTTGGAATGTGTGGGGAATTCATTTTTACTTTTAGTCAGAAGGAACCCTTAAAAATTGGAGAAACAGTTGATTTCAAAAGATGAAGTGAGCCACCATCACTGCAAAAACTAAGTGCTGTTACAAAAAAAACACAGTTAAACTAATAATATGTTTTACAGTAAGCAGAAAGAAAGAAAATAAGAATTCATATTAAGGTCCACAAGTTACCAGAGTCTAATCTGAAATTGATAATTTGTTGTTTTTCTATGTTAGATAATTAACAACAAAGGCCTTGGTCTGCAAAGCTGTTGGTGGACTCTTGCTTGCTTCCAATGGGTATTTCTTCATGCCTTTGGATATATACGTCTGCATTTTGATTTCTTAGTTGTGCAAAAAATATTTTTTATATGCTGAAAATTTATTAGAAACAAATGGTGTTGACAATAATACTTGCAGGCTCGATTTTCAGTGGCATATAGGCGATTGACATCTTTTAGTGGGCCACTTTATGATCCAGGAAAAGTCGGAAATGCACACCAAAAGCTTAAGGCCATATAAGGAGTACTTTTAGTTGTACTGTAACAAGATTGACTGGAACAAACCATAAAACATGGATATTTTGTTGAAGAGAATTTAGATTACAGATATATAGTGATTCAAATCTTCAAATAGTTATGGTATGTTGTACTGTTCTTTTCCATTGTAAATATATGATTTTTCATCGATTTAAAAGAGGTGAGTGTATCCTTCTTGAAATCCTTATTTTCACCTAGTGAAACTTGATCTTCATTTTTTCTTAGAATGAACTTACTTTCTATGAAATTTGTGAGAGTCTACTCTGTACACATCATTGCTTCTTAATGGAAGGATGAGATTTTTAAAATCCAAATCTTGAATAAATAAATACCATACAGTCAAATAGTAACGTAGACGAGTAATTACTTCTCAAATATTAACTGGCAGCAATTGAATTGAAATTCATGACTCTAGTAACATTTTATTAGGACAAATATGTAAAATTATACATGGTAACTTAGTAAGGCACCAAAATTTTCCTATCACATGTAGTATATGGTCTAGAAGATTGCTTCTTGACTATTGCATTGGATTGCATTTCTCCATGTAGTCTGCTCCTTTCTATTGGTTTTCCTAGCATCAACCTTTCACATTTTGTCAATCTTTACTGTTATTATTCGTCAGCAACTTTTGGTTTTGTATTATGAGGTAATTCTTCTAAGCTTGTTGATGTTTTTGATAGCTTCTGTCGGATAAACCTAGATATAATTATATATGAGATCATACATTTGCAGTTTGGCTTTGATACCATGTTGTCTTTATGAGTATTGCTGCAAAAGTAATAGCATTGCCATAATATAAAATCTGATTAACGAATAGACATGTCCCTTCATGGGACATATCTCTTCATGGCTTGTTCTCAATATAAATAAGAGATAGCTCTCATTTGGAAAACACATACCAAACATTATGGCAACGCTATTACTTTTGTAGCGATCCTCATAAAGGCAACATGGTATCAGAGCCAAACTGCAAATGTAGAAAATATATTACAGTCAACAAACAATATCCAAAGATTACACTGGAATGACAGTAAGAAGCATCGATGACAACAGAAGAGACAAAAGAATGAAATTTATTAGTCACATGGAGGGAAGCGACCAACAACGAATGGAAAAGAGATAACACCGTCTGCAAACAATTCTATATAAAACCATTCAGAGAGAGTCTTAAGAGTGAAAGTGAATGAAAATAGACCTAAACATGATATGTCAGTAGATTCAATAAATTACGGACTCTAAAATGGTTGCCCAAAAAAAAAAAAGTTTGATAGAAACACTTATATGTAACATAAAGATTAACAAGACTTATATTTAATGGAGATCTCCTAAGTGTGTGCATAACATTTTGCTGTGGAAGATAGACTACAAGTAAAGGTTACATCTATATATTTGAATTAAGCCATGACTAAGTGCATCATCCCTTGATAATTACAGTTTACTTTTTTTCTTCTTTTCTTCTATGCGGGTCGAGTCTAATTGGAGAAGAAAACTTTGCGTGTAGTGTATTTGGGCGCTACTATGAATGCATGGTTTCTTTGGTTACTAATTTTTTGAGATTGTGACTTGACTATGACCTTGCGTTGGATCTTAAACCACAACATGACTTTGGGGTGTCTAAAGTCGAATTCCAATTAGGCCGCTGCAAATAAGTAAACAGTCAGCTATACTACTAACGTGTCTTTCAAACTCAGAAGCAATAATATCGTCTAGTTACCAGAACAAATATCTATTCTGAATTGATATGATATGATATGATATGATAGATTTTAATGACGTCCACGAGACTAAAGTAGTCTATGGGACCCATGCAATCGCCCTCCCGAGTCAGGAGCCAAACTAGTCAGTTGCAAAGTTTTGGTTAACTTGTCTCTTCTTCTCTGAATTTTGATAATCAACTCCGCTGTTCTCTTCACTTGATCTTCCTCAAATAAATAGTTGAAGTCCTTGTTCTGCAGAATTTTTGTATAATCAGATCTGATGTCGTTGTAAGCCAAGCATTCCATGACAAAGTGTTTCTCTGTCTCCACTGTTCCCATATTGCAAAATAAACATGTTCTGTCTGCCCACTCTTCCTTTGGAACTTGCCATCTACCAGTTTCACATCGCAGCTGATGTGAACTAGTTCTAATTTGTGCCATCAACATTTTTGCTTTCCAGTTAATAGGTGCCCTTATATAGGCCTTTTCATCATGACTAGAAGTGGGATTAAATTCTTTAATGTAATAAGATTTTTTCCTCCCTATGTGTCTTGTCTTGATGTCACTTAAAGCCTGTATTCAACTCACGATATGAATAGAATGGGCACAAAACAAATATAATGATAATAAGTCTTTAACAATTTTCAAGCTAAGATTGCATTAAACAAACCCACGATTTTATTGGTGGTGACAGAATATGAGTCCTCGTGTTTTTGCATGATGCAATATGGTTGTGAGAAGTAGTTGTGTTTCTAAGGAGAAATGAAATTAATATCTGACAATTGAAAATGAATGACACAGGTTGAGTTGATTTTGTTTGATAGAAAAGTCAGCATACAAGGTTGGGTATCGGGTGCATATTGAATAGTGACTTGGACAAATTAATTCAGCTTGATCAAAGTTATATGGAAGGACCCGCCATCGTACATGTTAATTAAGAAGATTGTGAGATAAGCATTAAGTGTGAAGATGATGAAATCCAAACACTCAACTATAGTGTGAAGAAGGTTGACAGGTTAATTGTAGTATGAAGACGATGAAATCCAAACACTCAACTGACAGTTGATAGGACATCACCCCTCGTGCTAGGTTAGGTGATACACATGTGCAAAGGGACCCACCACCATGGAGGACTTACGAAATAGAAGGCATTGCATTCAATGTGGGGTCAATTCATTAAGGCACTAAATTTCAAATTGCATTCAGTGAAATCATAACCAAGCAATAAGATAAGCGACAACGCAAATAAGAAAAACCTTATCGAGCCAAGTGGTAATAAAAGAAATTATAAATATTTAATCGAAGTACAAATCAGTAAACTATAGAGGGTAGTCTATCCAAGGAAGATAAATAGCAAATATAAAAATGAGATTGATAGTTTCATGACTGATTTGTAATCAAAACTTGTATTTGTGAATAAGGGAGACTTTGTGTGACTTATTGTGAAATTTTTAACATTAAAAATATAAAGGGCATAAGAGATGTACAAATGGAAGACAAAATAATCAATTCAAGAAGAGCATATATTTGAAACATAATTACAGATATATGGACTCGGTATAAACAGGGACATTACAATGATATATGGACTAACCGATTAAGTATGAGAAGGTCAAAATACTTTAGTATTATTGACAATTTGTAAAAGAGACAAAATCAATGTTATGTAGAACTAATGGTGACTGAGACAAGATTGGTCAAATACATAATCATGAGGGGAAATAACAAGAGACACTATCAGAGTTCCAAATTTGAACCATCCTTAGTGGTGAAATGATTCAAAAGAGAATATGTATCTCAAATAATCTTAGAAGTTATGTTATGGTGTGATGGATCCTTATTAAAGCAATTCGTATCAAGGATGTATAGATAAGTATTCATTATCTTTGAGTATTATATTAGTCTCTCTCTCTCTTATTTTATTTTATTGTGTATTAGAGCTATTTGCCTTGATATTTTCCTTTGAGTATGTTATTGCAAGAAGAAGGAGATTGATAGTAGATTTAGTGGGAATTTGAATATCCAAATGAGTGACTACATTTTTATGGGCCTCCACCCCTATTTACATCATGAAGAAGTGATGACTTTTGAATGATCATCACTTGTATTTGTGGAAGTTATTGAAAGGTGACGATCTTACAATAGCTTAATTTTCTATCATGATAGATATCTTACGATGTATATGCAGATCATGATAGATTATACTTTACATGGTGGATGTTTATATGGTATGCATTATGAGAATGCATGTGCATATATCTTATAAACATTTTTAAGTACATGGTGAATGTCATGCAAATTGATGTTCTGGAGACCATTACATGGAGTACTTGGTGAATATCATGCAACTTGATGTTCTAGAGGCCATTACTAACAATACTTGGTGAACATCTTGCATCTCAACATTCTAGAGGCCATTAATCAAAGAGTATTCGGTAAATATCATGTGTTGATATTCTGGAAGACCAATTGTCATGGTATTAGATGTGATATCAAGCCTTATTTGAGTACTTGGTGAATATCATGTGTTGATATTCTGGGAGACCAATACTGATTATATCAGATGTGATATCAAACCTTATTTGAGTACTTGGTGAATATCACGTGTTGATATTTTGGAAGACCAATAGAAGTAGACTATTTAGAGTGTTGATATTTACAGTATTTAGAGTATTATGATACATGATATCAAATGTGATATCAAAATGTAAGTTAGAGTATTTGATGAATAGTGTTGATATTCTAGAAGATCAATATTCTTGATATCAAATGTGATATCAAAATGTAAGTTAGAGTATTTGATGAATAGTGTTGATATACTAGAAGATCAATATTCTTGATATCAAATGTGATATCAAAATAGTGGATATCTTTTGATCAAATATATCCTTAAAATTTGTCATTCTTAATATTACCAATATTATAATATTAATCCTATGTTTATCCTCCCTAGCCAAGAGGGAGTGTTGATGTTTGATAGCTTCTATCGGATAAACCTATATATAATTGTATATGAAATATAAATTATATATATATGTTCATTATATTTGAGATATAAGTTTATTGTTATATGAAAGAAATTTGTGTGTGAGAGAGATTAAATTTGTTATTATATTAATTATTTGATTAACGAATAGACACGTCCCATGAAGGGACATGTCTCTTCATAGTTTATTATCAACTTAAATAAGAGATTGCTGTCATTTGGAAAACACATACCAAACATTATGGCAATGCTATTACATTTGTAGAAATCCTCAGAAAAACAACAAAGCTATTATGTGGCATTAGAAATGGTTCAGTTGTTATTCTTTAACAATTTGTTTCATATTCTTAGAGTACTAAGTAAGTAGAGGAAACTTGCCATGGCCATCAAATTTGTCGAGTCAAGTTTTTGATATCAAAAAGTACTAACAAAGATATAGATTATTCAACAAAGTATTTGATAATTCATTCTCTACACTAGTTTGAGGGTATCATGCAAAAATGTGGGTTCATTGAAAATTGTCTTCCAAAGTAATTAAAATTGCAACATGGTGACTAAAAAACACCAAATAAAACAACAATCAAGTTTAGGCAAAAAAAAAAAAACTCTAACCATGGTGAAATTCACCATGATGGAGCATGTTGATCTCTGTATTGCGTAGATTTGTCCAAGATGCTCTATTATGACATGCCTTTACATAAAATTGACTACATAATGATGCTACTATGCAAAATGAGCAAGAGACATGAACATGACCAAGTTATAGGTTTAAAAGATTTTGGATGGGAATAAAGCTAGACTTATATGTAAAGGATATTCACAGCAAGAAGGTATAGATTATGAAGAGACTTTTTTCCCTATTGGTAGAATGGAAGTAGTAAGAATGTTCTTGGCTTATGCAGGAAGTAAAAGATTTAAAGTGTATCAAATGGATGTAAAGTCGTCATTTCTGAATGAAGAACTTGAAGAAGTCTACATTGAGTAGCCTGAAGGATTTATGTTGGAAGAAAAAAAGGATATGGTATGCAGACTAAAGAAAGCTTTGTATGGTCCAAAGTAGGTACCTAGAAAATGCTATGCAAGATTGGATAAATATTTGGCACAGTCTATGGCACCAATATTTTCAAGATGACTTCTTGTCAGCACTAAGTTGTAACACAAATGCAACTCCGTAGCCCAATTGTACAACATTCCCATTCTCATGGCATTCACATATTCATTTAGTATATCTAGTAATGCTAGGCCACACATCATGCAAACATGTACATGTATAATGTATATATACCAACAACAAAAAATGTGCCCTAGTCTATAGCTCTTTATTGTACACGTTTGATTTGGTGCTCTAACCGCAGGCTCTTTACATTCTCCTCTTTATGTACACACAAATCAATGATAAAGAGAAACTACGGGGCTACACAATGGAAGGCTTTTTTGAGTTGGGGGAATGGAAGGGAAACTAGAAGTCATTAAATTTTGATTGATTGTAATATAACTTATGCTGCCACCTGTTTCTTCCATATACTCATCCATTCATTTAGGATTTAGAGTGAATGTGTATTTTGTCTCTTGTTGTGCCCTTATGATCTATGTCTCTACAATAATCTTTTTCAACAGAGAAGGAAGAAAGGAAAAGGGAAAAGGAAGGGTCTTGTATACATAGTGTAGTACAAGTGGTTTAAATACAACCACATTAGTGGCTAGGAGTAGTAGGAGGCTAGGTCAGTCAATAGTAGTGGTTGTAGTAGTAATAGTAATAACTATACCACACTATACTGTGTAGAGGCAGACTATAGTATGATCATAAATAATATATAGGCCTAGTCCTATTCATGCCCATTATATGATCATGCAATAGAAAATCCAAATAATCCTTTATCGATCTTAGCTAAAGCCCCACAAAGTCCTTTTTGTAGAGAAGGAAGAAAGGAAAAAAGAAAAGGAAGGGTTGTGTATACATAGTGTAGTACAAATCACTTACATGCAACCACATTAGTGGCCAGTAGGAGCAGTAGGAGGTTGCATCATCTCGAATGATATGTGCATACTGAATGATGAGTGTCTATACTGAGTACTCCAAAACCATCAATTTCATGCCTTCATATATACACAAAATCTTCCTAGATTCTTTCTACTAAAATGCCCATTTCAATTCATAAAATTGTCTTAAAATTGTGTCATTTCATGTTCCTTGTTGTACACAAATTTGATGTTGTGTTCTAACCATGGGCTCTTCACTTTCTCATCTTTACATACACACAAATCAATGATAAAGAGAAACTAGTGGGCTACACAATGGAATCTTTTCTTGAGTTAGGGGAATGGAAGGGAAATTGAAATTCATTAAATTTTGATTGAATGTGTTATAACTTAAATGTCCTCGCCTAGATTTTACATTCATTCATTCATTTAGGGTTCACCAGTAATATATATTTTGTCCCTATAGTGATCATTTTTGATGGAGAAGGAAGAAAGGGAAGGAGAAGAGGAAGGGTCTTGTATACACAGTATATAGTACAAGTGGATTAGATACAACCACATTAGTGGCTAGTAGAAGCACTAGGAGGCTAGGTTAGTCAGTATTAGTGGTAGTAGTAGTAATTGTACTAACTATACCATACTATATTGTGCAAAGGTAGACAATAGTATGATCATAAATAATAACTAGGTTGAGGCCTATTCGTGCCCATTATATGATCATGCAGAAGACAATCCAAATAATCCTTTATCGATCTTAGCTAAATCCCCACAAACTCCTTTTTGTCAAGAAGGAATAAAGGGAATAGAAAAAGGAAGGGTCTTGTGTACATAGTGTAGTACAAGTGGCTTATATACAACCACATTAGTGGCTTGCAACAGCAACAAGAGGCTATATTATGCCTCTGATACAGCAAAAGAAAAATTTAAAATATCAGCAATCGTTAGTTTTTCAACGCCTGTTATGCCTTGCGATGGAAGTTTCCACATGCATGCTATATCATCGATGCTAATTGTGATGGAGAAATCAATGGCCATTTGCAACAGACAATCGTTAACCATATAGAAATCTTGTCGCAAATTATATGATCGATGGTGATTACGATGGAGAAAATGATGGTCATTTGTGGTAGTTAGTTGTCGGTCATATAGGATTCCCAACACAATAGTCATTGCAAACTATATGACTTAACTAAAATTATGAAAAAGAAACTAACTATTATTTGTGACGGATGGGTGTCAAATTTTCGATGGCAATTCAATATTTGTGATGGCATAAGCGCCGTTCATTATGGTTGACCCACCCATGGTTTGCGATTGGAATTGCCATCAAAATTTTGATGGCAACCCTAGCTATGGCAACTTGCGATGGAATAACTTTGATGCCACGTGATATGAACAGTGAGACAACTAGGTGTCGAGATGCTGATGGGTTGGCCTTCGAAGAAAAGATCCAAATATACTAGAGTGACAAGAAATGGAGAAAGACAAAGACAAGGGTTTTACTAGAAGGCTCCTACAACCTAATACAAATGTTGCACGAAAAAAGTTAGCATGTAATCGATAACAAAGAAAAGGACTAAAGGAAACTCCAGCCCCAACATCTATAAATTAAGAATTACCTTTAGTTGTGACCTTCTTAGAGCAAAGGGTCATATCAAGAAGAGGGTGTAGATGTCTTATACTTCTTATTGTTCATTTCAATCCAGCCCTCTTTCACCGTAGTAGCCACATCTTGCCAAGCCATAGAATCCATGACTGGACTCACAAAACCCTAAGAATGAAGGCCAACACCACTGAAAAAGAGAAAGAGATAGGGTCCAAACAACCTAAGAGATAGGACCAACAATAGCATGTCTTTCAATAGTCACAACACAATCTCTAGCAAAAGCATTATTTCTCAACAAAAACCCTAGTTAAATGTTGTTAATTTGAATAGAAACTAAAATTTGTTTAAGTTGAATTGTCATGAAAGATATTATTGTAGTTTATTCATGGGGACAATTATGTTCATACCTTTTTTCACTTGTTGATTGCAACTAATAGTGTAAGGTTGGTTTGAACCCCATCACATGCACTTTACTTCAATTTCATAATATCCATTGATTTACATGGTCTATGGTTTTGATAAGCATGTGTAACTTGAGAATAATAAATGTACCCTTAGAAGATAGCACCCTCATTGGTGTAGTTGAATTAGATAAGAAAGGATTAGTTTAGTTTGAACACAAGATCAATAGTGTCTTGCATTAGTAGAGCTAGAAGTAGAAATATCTTAGATTTCAAATCATTGTTAGACATAGTTGATGCCCTCAAATTGTCATATTATTTGCATTTAGAAAGTTTATGGATCCTCCACAAATGGCCAATGTAAGTCCCAAAGTCATTATCAACAAATCACATCATAAATTGAGTTGTATTCAACATCAATGTTGCAAGCACGTAGTGTAAACCTTGGGGTTTCTTTACTTGATCCCACAATATTGTTACATTGTGTAGTATCTAAAAATTTCTCATGCAAGAGAGGATTGGATACCTCTTATCCTATCTATAGGTGTTAAGGTGGTCATAAAACTAATATCAACATGAACCAAATACATTGTAGCACATATTTTTGAGCACCTTTAAACAATTCACATGCAACAACATATCTCTCTAAGTCAACATAAAAAAATGTATAGATAAATAATGTAATGCACATTCAGCCAACCAAAAATAATAATTTAATGCAAATAATTCATCAAAGACCATAGTAAGATCCATAATATCTTAATTCAACTTCCAAAGAAAGTCTAGGCCAAAAGCATATGATCCAAGCAAGAAAACTAATAAAGTTAGCCAATACAATACAAACTACATTTTAGAGAAACAAAAAGTCTTAACTACTCATATAGAGAAAATCAACAATTGAATAATGAACTGAGAAATTGTACAAACATTCTAAATATGTCCCCTAAACCACAAAACCAAAAACAATAATGTGGAGGATTTTCCAAAGCAATCAAGAAAAATGGCCATACTTGCTGAAAAATAAGATCAGATTTATTACTATGAGAAACTTAAGTTCTCTCTCTCTCTCTCTCTCTATATATATATATATATATTACTCCTTCAATAATGAATCTACTTGTGTGATTAATCCTTCTTAATAGATAACGAGTCAAGCACTATTCAATAATACTTATATTAGCCTACACTTGTAACAAGTATTATATGTGTGTTATTGAAGTCGACTTTGCCATGTCCTATTCACAGATTTTGTTGGGATTTATATCTACAATTAGTCATAATTGTATGTATTTAGGTTTGAAGGAGCATGTTGAATTCAACCTCTACTTCCAAGATACTTGCCTTCTTTAAAGCAAATGTGAGCACAAACTTCTTCATTCCTTATAGAATGACACTTTGCTACAGTACAAGCTTCTATATATAATAGTAACCTTCAAAATTGAATAGGATAATTTCAATGAGAAATTACAAAGGCCATATCTCACTTGGGATATCTTTAGCGAAAATGTATATGTGTTTGAAGCTCAAGTCAACACACAATATAATTTAATGTATTAAGAGTTACATCCTTGATGGAGTGACTCCACTGCGAAGTCACATCCATCAGGCACAAGACTCTCAATCATCTAATAACTATGTATAACAAGAGTTTAGAATAGTCGACTCATTCTCGATTAGGTTAGACTTTAGACATTTTGATTATTTGGAACAGTTAGTTATATTATTATTATTATTGTATAGTACATGAAATAACCATATGTATATATGTATGTATGTATGTATATTTTCAATAATATTTTTATCTCACTAAACTATACATTAATACTCCCACTTAGTTTAGAAGGATAAACACATGTATCGATATTACTCCATTCGTAACATTTAGTGATGGTAATATAAGGATACCTTAGATCAAAAAATATCCACCAAATTTGATATCATGTGTATTGGTCTTCCAGAATATCGAGATTCGATATTTACCAAGTACTCAAAAAGTTTTGGTATCACATATAATATCATGAGTATCGGTCTCCCAGAATATCAAGATTCAATATTCACCAAATACTTAAAAGGTTTTGATATCACATATGCATGAGTATTGGTCTCCCAGAATATTGAGATTTGATATTCACCAAATACTCTTTGAGTAATGGCCTTCCAAATTGTTGAGATGTCAGATGTTCACCAAACCATGTGAGTAATGGTCTTCCAAAACATTAAGTGTTGTGATATTCACCAAGTACTCTATGAGTAATGGTCTTCCAGAACATTAGGTTGCTTGATATTCACCAAGTACTCTATATAATGGCCTTCTAAAATATCATTTTGCATAGCATTCACCATGTACTCAAAAAAATGTTTACAAGGTATGTGCACATGCATTCTCATCATGCTTACCATATAAACATCTACGATGCAAAGTATAATCTATCATGATTTGCATAGCCATCGTAAGATTCCATCATAATAGAAAATTCAGTTATTGTAAGATCATCACCTTTCAATAACTTGTGCTAATATAAGTGATGATCATTTGGAAGTCGACACTTTCTAATGATGTACACAGGGGTAGGCTCATTAAATCACATAGTAACGAGATTTATTTATGAATTATAGTCCTCTTGACTACTACAATTTATTGATCACTAGAGAATCCCTCTGAATCAATATAGTTGAGATCACAAAAGGTTGACTGAATCATATCCTCTATCTAATCCCTTTCTTTAGAGGTTGCCACTATAGAAATGCAAGGCTCCCTTTGAATATCAATCTCCCTTTTCCTACAATAACATTCTCGGAGGAAAAGATCAAGGTACATAACTCGTAATAGTATATACAAACAAATAAATGTGATTTTGAAGTTAGATTTATGAAAAAATATATTACAATAAATTGGTATTTTGGAACTCCATCTCAAAAATGGTTACCAAGTCAAATTCACTTTAAAAGCATTTCACATTTGTTTTACAATTTGATGAGATAATAAGAAAATAGAGAACTCCCTCTTAATCCAATATTTTACATGAGTTATGGATTTCGAAGTTCTTTAGATTGGACATCTTTCTGAATCTATATCTAAATTGCTGACTTTGGCAAAGGATTTTTAATGTTTTAGTCTATCAGGGCATTGAAAAGTTGAGTGACCATAGTTGTCACATCTAAAGCACTACATTTGAGAGTAATCTTTTTGTTTCCTTTTTCCTTTGAATTTAGGTTTTTTCCTTTTATCAACTTCGGTTGTGAGAACCTAAATATCACCTCCAGAAGCAGTATCATCTTGAGACATTAACATGCACTCCTCTTGTATGCAATTAGCCTTTCGTCAAGCAAGTTTAGGAAGCATGGATTGAGAACGTACTCCTTGTCTAAATTTTTTCATGATGGTGGCAGCATGTTCAGTGCTATCATAGTCAATTATTTTTTATCATAGATGTGACCAATTGTAGAGAGTTGGTTCCTTAGTTCAGTTATCCTCATAAAATATGAAGCAATAGATTCTCCTTTACTCATCTTAATGTTGGAGAGTTTGTCTTTCAATGTGAGAATTATGGTTGCAGTTTATCTCAAACGTTTCCTTCAATGCTTTGAACATTTCATGTGTTGTGTCTAGTTCCATAATGATAGGAAGTAGATGATCCTTTACCTTGTCCACTAGTAATTTCATAGCTCTAGTATTGTCATTTTCCCATTTATTCAATTCTTCACTCCCTTTGAGTAGTGGGTCTGATTTTTCCATTAACTATTTTAGATCGTGCTCCTTCAAAATCAACATTATATGTAATTTACAAGCTGCAAAATTTGAGTCACCTTTGAGTTTGTCTTCTTGTCTCATACCATTCACCATTTTGATTAATAAGGAATTTGAGTGCACTAAATAACTAAATTTGATTAAGACTGTCTCTTAGACCCACTCTAATACCATGTTGAAAAAAAAGATCAAATTTATTAGTATGAGAAACTTAAGTTCAATTTATGACATATATATTTGATATATAATTGTTCAACTTATCTAATATTGGCATGAGCTAGAAAAAGGAGCAACCCAAGTCACTGTGCTCAGGCTACACACGCTCGTGGGAGCTCACGCCCCTAACCCCATGGACTTTTTAAATTTGATTGCTCAATAGAATTGAGAGAAAAAGAAAGGCCTGACCCACCCAAGCCCGATTGTCTATGAACGAGAATAATTTACTCCTCCAATATATATAACAATGAATCTGCCTGTCTGATTAATCCTTCTTAATAAATTACGAGTCATGCACTATTCAATAATACTTATATTAGCCTGCACTTGTAACAAGTATTATGCGTGTGTTGTTGGAGTAGTCTTTGCCACATCCTCTTCAAGGATTTTGCTAGGATTTATATCTGCAATTGGTCGCAATTTGCAAGTATTTAGGTTTGAAGGAGCGCACTGAATTCAATCCATCCAAGATATATGCCCGCTTTAAAGCAAATGTGAGTGCAAACTTCTTCACTCCTTATGGAATGGCATTTCGCTACAACACAGGCTTCTCTATATAATTGTAACCTTTGAAATTGAATAGGAGAATTTCAACGAGACAATACAAAGGGCAGATCTCACTTGGGATATCTTTAGCAGAAATGTGTGTGTTTGAAACACAAGTCAACACAAGATATAAGTAAATGTATGAAGAGTCACGTCCTTGATGGAGTGACTCCACCGTGGAGTCACGTCCATTGGGCACGAAACTCTCAATCGTCTAATAACTACGTATAACAAGCCTTTAGAATAGTTGACTCATTGTCGACTAGGTTAGACTCTAGACATTTTTATTATTTGGAACAGTCGGTTATATTATGATTATTATTGTTGTATAGTACATGAAATAGCGATATATACATTACATATATGTATATTTTCAATAGTATTTTTATCCGACTAAACTATACATCAACAATACTATCAACAAACTAAAACTACCAACTACATCAACTGCAAAACTGAGAGCCTAAAAGCCTTGGAATGCGACATCTGTCAAACAAAAACATTTTATCATGAACTGCAAACCATCAACAACAAATTTGGAGGGAATGCAAAGAATTCTTAACCTTTTGTAAATACATACTAACTTAACTGCAACACCAATGAATATATGAACATTTGACCACTTGTTTTCAGGTCTCTACATCAAGTTGCTATCAAGGACAACACTAAACTCATATTGCTAACAAACATCCTCTACCCTTAATCATCATTAGGGAATCTTGATCCTTCATCCATCCAAAATCTTGTAAACCTATAACTTGGTCATGTTCATGTCTCTTGCTCATTTTGCATTGTAGCATCATTATGCTATGAATATCCTTTACATATAAGTTTAGCTTTATTCCTCACAACTTCACCTTGTTTATTCATCTTATTTATGAATACCCATTTAATTCCTATAACATTCTTCTCCTAAGGCCTAGGAACCAATTCTCATGTCTTAGTCTTTTCAATCTAATCTAGTTCTTCCTTCATTGCTGGAATCCAATGATTATCTTTGCATGCCTCATCTGTGCTCTTAGTTTCAACTTGAGAAACCAAGCATAATTCCTCATGTACTCTGTTTCTTGTCATCACTCCTTTTTCTTTACTTCCAATAATCTATTAAGTAGGTTGATTCTTTGCCAAAATCCTATTAGGTGTAGGAGTTGCTACCTCAACTCTTATCTCTTTGCTAGGCTCTTATCTTTGTTCTCCTCTTTGCTCAACACTTTGTCCATCATTTTGCAAATAATTGTTAGTCTCAAAGAAAACTTTAATATTTTCTCTAACATATTTAGGATTAGCTTCTTCATCAAAATTATAATCCAACATTCTCTCTTTAATTCCAAACTTTTCATCTATCTTTACATTTGCACTTTCAACAATTGTCTTAATTCTCTGATTAAAACATCTGTAAGCTTTTCTTTTCAATGAATAAAAAAGGAACATACCTTTATTGCTTCTTGGATCAAACTTACCAATATCATCATCTCTCTTTTTGTAACGCTTACTTCCAAATATTCAGAAATACTTTGCTGATGGTGCATGTCAAAACCATAGTCCATAAGGAGTCTTGTTTGCACCTTTTTTGATCTACAACATATTCATGGTGAATACTATTGTATTGACTACTTCTCTCCAAAATATCTTGGATACATCATTCTCAAACATCATTTCTCTCGCTACCTCTAATACAAATCTATTTCCTCTTTCTACTATCCCATTTGCTTAGGAGTCTTGGGTGTTGACAACTATCTCTTAATACCATTTTTTTCACAAAAGATGTTAAACTCTCTAGAAGTAAACTCTCCATCCCTATCAAATCTCAAAAATTTAATCTTTATACCAGATTTATTCTCAACTCTATTCTTAAACACCTTAAACTTTTCAAATTCTTTAGACTTTCTTTAAGAAATGCTATCCACATCATTCTAGTGAAAACATCAACAAAAATTATGAAGTACCTTTCTCCATAGAATCATCTTGTTCTGGTAGGACCACTTAAGTCTATATGAACGATCTCCAATTTCTTTGTGGTAGTGAACTTATTGCTGGAAAATGAAACCTTCTTCTTCTTAGCAATGAAACATTCTTTGCAAACAATGTTAGCAGACTTCATGATTTTAGGTAAATCTCTAACTGTAAATGTACTACTAGCCTTCACAATATTATCAAAGTTTATATGACAAAACCTTCTATGCCATAGCCAGTTGTTATCTACTTTTGCAATCAAAAAAGTCATCTCAGTAGGATTCAATTAAAAAATATTACCTTTGTATCTTGTACTTGTTCCAATCAACTTACCATTCTTATATTTGATAATGGAAGTCTTCTCTATGAATTGCAATTGATAACCTTTATCAACCAATTTCCCAACACTTAACAAATTATGTTTTAACCATTAAAAAAAAAAAAAAAAAACATCATTAGTGTTAGTCTTTCCATCAAGAGTAATAGTTCCCATCCTTGTGATGTGACAAGTTGTATTGTTACCAACTTTAACAATTCCGCCATCATGATTTTTAAACTTAACAAAATTATTCATATCACTAGTCATGTGATGTGAACATTCACTACCTATAATCCAATCAGATTTCTTTTCAACTTGTGAAACTAAGGCCTTTTCTTCTCTAATTTATTTTTTAGGAATTTCTTCTTTTATAGCCACAAATCCTAATTCATCGCCACTATCACTCTGAACTCTTTCCTTAGATTTATCATCTTCATTTGCATACAAATAATCTCTAGGTCTTCTAGGCTTGAAATTTATTTTATACTTTTTCTCTCTTTTAGGAAAATTAGAAGCATAATGACCAAATTCATTGCAAGTCCAACATTTAAAGATTTTCTTACTATCTAGTTCTCTTCTTACAAGTAGGGCTATCCCTTCTTTAATTTTCGTATCATCTTTAGATCTAGATCTTCTACTGCTAGCATAGTCTCCACTTGTGCTTGCACTTCTTGTAAAGCAAGGATGGACACTTAATGCACTAAAAGCTATTTCTATTCCAGTCAATTCTCCAGATTGCCTCAAACTTGATTCTGTTGCTTCCAATCTTCCAAGTAAAGTTTCCCTGGTGAACTTCTCAGTGTAGGGTATCAAAAGTTCAATCATCTGTGCTACTCGTTTGAATGGTGATATTAAGGTTTTCAAAATATTCCATACAATCTCATCTTCCTCTTTATATCCTTCACAAGACTTAATTCTTGCAATAATCTCAGATATTCTACCAACATAACTTCTAACAAATTCATCTTCCAATATTTTAACATCTTGAAACAAACATATCCAATTAATTAATCTTACTCTTTTTGCATGCTTATGACCTTCAAAAGTAGTTTCTAAAGCCTTACAAATTTTGTGAGATGTTTCTAATGATCTTACCTAATTGTATTCGTTTTCAAGAAGAGATGACAGTAATGTTTCTCTGGCTCGCATATTGCACATAAACAAACCTCTTTTAGCTTCACTACATTCCTCAAGCATGCTTTCTTCATAATTTATTTTGTCATTCTTTGTCAAAAGCCAATATCCTAGATCCATACATAGAAAATGAGTCTTTAACTTATCCTTCCAATTGTCATAGTTAGGTCCATCAAATTAAGGACTTTCTTTTCTAAAGTGACTCGCCATTGATCTCCCAAAGTTGTTAAGCTTTATCTTTAAGGACTTGATGGTTTGATACCAATTGTTAGAAAATCCACCAATATAATTGGGATGAATAAGTTATCCAACTAATAAAGCACTTATCAAACTTATTAACCTTTAAGCATGTGAATAATATAATAAACAACCATAACAAGGTACTCACACACAATTACACCAGATATGTTAACTAGGGAAACCCTTGATTAGAAGGAAAATCCTAGTGGGAATGGTACCCACAAAATGAAGTACTAATATAAATGATCTTTATTAGAGAATGGACCCTATTAGGAGTTAATAAATACATTTAGTATATATCATTCCCTATTGGGAGACTTTGAATCTTTGTTAGGAGATTCCAACCCTGTTAGTAGTTGTAGAAGGCAAATGGACCCATTGTCCAAATAACTTTAGGGGTAAGATCACTAAACTCACTGTCCAACTAATCTCTATATTATTCCTTGCAGAATAATAGAATGAACTATACTTGTACTTGCTCTATCATGTCAACTAGAATTCATCTTTTGATCTTGATACCAGATCACCAACTTCGCACACTAGTAAATTTGAACTCAATTTTTGACAAATTTTGGTTGAAATTTCGACCAAGTAGTTTGTGGTAATTTTTTTCGTCAAAATTTTGACCAACCAATATTTGGTCGAAATTTTGACCAATACATTTGTCAAAATAATTTAATTTTTGCTAGCTCTGATTTGTTAGTGTTGGTCAAAATTTCCACCAATGTTTGGTCGAATTTTTTTTTGAACTGGTGGAAATTTCAACCAATTCTTGGTAGAAATGGTCAAAAAAAATTTAGAACTGGTGGAAATTTTGACCAAGTCTTGGTAGAAAACTATCAAGAATTGGTTGAAATTTTCACCAATGTTTGGTCAAATTTTTTTTTTTAATTGGTGGAAATTTCGACCAAGTCTTGGTAGAAAACTATCAAGAATTGGTCAAAATTTCAACCAATATTTGGTTAGAATTTTTTTAATGTTGTATCAAGCAATTGTTTCATATCCAAGCCATATAATTTGCAACTTTTTAAATGTCTACAAAGATAAAGTTGGAGCGGGAGAACTTTTCTTCTCAAAGGTGTCATCTGATTGTAAAGTGTCCATTCCATTATTTGTTGAACTAGACATGTCTTGTTTGTTGAATAGATAATGGAATGGATGCTTTACAATCAAAGGACACCTTTAAGAAAAAAAATTCTCATGCTCCAACTTTATCTTTGCAAAGATTTAAAAGGTTGCAAATTAAATGGCTAGGATAAGAAACAATTGCTTGATACGACATGGAACAAATGGACATTTATGCATAGGGCATCATCAATTATGTGAGTGATGCTAATGCAATCACATTTTTTGGGGTCAAAGCAACCAATTAATATAAGGTTTCTAATCTCCACGATGTTGACATTGCGGTTGTAAGGGCTGTGGAGAGGGCACCATAGTTGTGGTTATCATGAATAGGGAACTTCTCTTCGCATTTCAATGCCCAGAAAAATCTCAAGGTCTTCAATCCTATTGTATCCCATAACAGCTATGTAGCTATGCTTAATTATCTAAAGGCACCAAGTATCAAATTAAGTTCATATCGAAAGCAATTCCAAAAGTACCATGTTGCTAAGCACATCCAAGGTACATGAACAAATGTACTTTACCACATTATCTATATGTGGAATTTATAAGACCAGAGAGGCTTTTGATATAATAAAGGAGGAAAGATGTGTGCCCTCTTCATAAACGATCTCGATGCAGGTGCTGGTAGAATGGGTGGAACTACACAATACAGGATCAATAATCAAATGGTGAATGCAACTCTCATGAACATTCCAGACAATCCTACAAATGTTCAACTACTAGGCCAATATAACAAAGTTGAGAATCCTCGAGTACCAATTATCGTTATAGGAAATGACTTTTCTACTTTATATGCACCTTTGATTAGAAATGGATGGATGGAAAAGTTCTATTGGGAACCTACTCGAGATGACCTCATTGGCATTTGCAAAGGAATTTTCAGGGCAAATAATGTGCACCTTAATGTGATAGCTAATTTAGTAGATATGTTCCTTGGTTAGTCAATAGGTAAGAACCACCTAAAAATCTTATTATTTGTAATGACTTCAAGCTTGTTTCACCTTGTGTTTTTTGGTCGGGGATCTGTATTTACAAGAATGAAGTTAAGACATTGGTTCTAGCCTAATTTAGCAAAAAATTACCATTATAACCAGCAAAAACAATTTATCTAGTTGGGCAACTGCATTCACAAGAAGTGAAATCTCCTGCATTTGTAAAGAAGCATGCAAAGAGAAGAAAATTGAGACATGTATTTAAAGAATTGTTTTTGTCAGGTTAGTGCCATGAGGCTCTTTCAGGCATAATTTGAAAATAACTGCATTGAGGTTGGTAAATAGAAAAGAAAATAGAACCAAAATTAACAGACATACCTGTGGGCAGCTTCATAAATAACATTGATCACATTCAACAGAAAGCATCATTCCTCAACTAAAAGCTCTTTGAACTTTAGATCTAAACTCTTTACATTCTGCATAGCTTTTGTTAAATCGCTACTTAGACTATCATTTTCTATTTTCATACATGGGATGTCAGTTTCACCATTTTCTTTATCATCCTTGATAGGTTGTGTACTAAAAATTAATGGTCTCACTTTTTTAAGGATGTCAACTCCAAAGTATTCTACATTTGCTGTTGAGATAACCAATCCACTTGCACCTGCTTTTCTCAACCTGGAAATTAAGCCAACCACAATGCTCAACTTAATTGAGTTAAGCATGACAAATATTGGTATGGAAATGACTTGACAAAAACTATCAACCAATATATATGCATCCTCTTTGTTCTCAATGAAAAGCACTATGAAATCAGCACCATCAATAGCACTTGCACTCTGAGCAGACTTAGCACTTCTTATAGTCTCTAGCCACCAATGGAAGAAATGTAGAATCTAATCCAACACTCTACATCATTTTATTTGCAATGATAGTAGGCAAGCCTAAAGTGAAGAACATGGGATAAGTTATAGAATCCAGAAGAGATATTCTCATTTCACATTCAAATTAAAGAGGTTTTAAATAATTTAGGAGTTGTCGTTTGCCAATAATTGAAGTGATTCCAATATTTCATTTGAATGAGATATAGTCATGTAGACACCCAACAGTTAGGAAACATATTCAACCTCGCCTGTTTGATAAAACAAACTATATAAAGCTAGTATTGACTCAAGTTAAAATTGGCACATTTGAAAGCAGATAATTATAAAATCTACAATAAAAAAAATTCATTTGAAGAGCCATTAATTTATTATAATTCATATATGTACTATAATGTTAAAAAAAGGTTCCTAAAATTTAGCAGTTTGAGGAAGAACTAAACTGGTAGGGTGAAAGTTTTCTACCAGTTATTTCCTTCACCATAAATCTTGAGCCTCCAAGAACATAACAATTTAAGGAAGCTATTAGCAACACTGCCAAGCAGAAACCACCTACCTAGATGTTGGAATTGATCTACCATGGGTGAAAGTGAAATCCTCAAAAGTTCGTTAAGATTTCTACAATGTGCATTTCTCACCAACACAATACTTGTCCACTCTTTACTTTTATGCAATACGAAATGTATTTGTAAACTTGTTAATGTTCTCTATACCTAATAATTGGTTGACACTACTATGATTGGTTGCCAGAACTGACATGAACTACAAATGATGTGTCCAAAGAAAGTCTTGTAGATTTTATACTAAAATAATTCTAAATTCTAAATTCAAATTCTCTCAAAAAACAAAAAATAATAAATATGAGAACACTAATAAAGTAGAATGGAAAACTGATGAAATAAAACACTATCCAATTCTACCAATTTTTCAAGGGAGCACGTTCCCTGGATCAAAATGATGTCCCAAACATGTTGGGTCTTGCAAGGACTTAAAGAGGTTGTTTCTTGTATGAGTCTATCCTAGTTTGTCCCACCTTTTTTGAAGTTTTTGTAGTTGTATAGATGTATGTATGTATTTATGTATGTATGTATATGATGCTCTTAGCAGCAATATTAAGATTTAACTTATATTTCAGTACTAAAAGATGGTGCAAATACAACATATCTATGAATGCTCAATCAATAATACATCCGCAGTGCAAATTAATGGCATCAAACAATGATAACAATGAGTTGCCTAACAATATTGCTACCTAGATCTCAGGTTTAGACTCTGAAAGTATTGTACTTGAATCAATGCTATTAACACAGATGGGAAGCGATATACCACTTTGAATATTCCTACTCAGTTGGTCTTTATAACACTTTCTATGCCATATGATACAGTGGAGGAAATAGGCTACTAATATCACGCCAACATTCACACCAATGGAAATCCCCATAATCACTTGCTTGGATTGAGCACTCATTTCCCTGATAAGATTCTTTACGTCTAACCATTGGAGTTCTATGTAATTGGCTTTTGTGTCTAACTACAATATTCTTGTTACAACTTACCACATTTATAGGGTTATCCATGCTATTTTATTTCTATCTGGGTGTTCTGTATTTAGATTGATATGTTGTCTTTGGTATAGATTTTCCCATTTATTGAATTGTTCATACCATTATGTCTAGTTTTGGTGCCCTATCTTTTGTTTGGCTCCTCATTTTGGGTATTGTATGTTGCAACAATGGTTCATGTAGTATATGCAACATTTTTCTTTGTGCCATGATTGATATTTGTTTATCGTATGGGGTATATAGATTAATGCATACAGACAGTAGACAAGAACATGTAACACATCAATACTCCTTTTATTATTCACATATATGCCAAAGAGATTACATAGTACTTACAATCATGATTAAAGTTCATTTCTGATGGTGTACATATACCTCCTTGAAGGGCTCATCGACTAAATGTCGGCTACATAATAATTACCGATGACATCAACCCATTGGCTACACAATATTTATTGATGATATTAACCATCAGCTACACAATATTTACTGATGACATCATCCCCCCAAAAGAAAAAGCCATCTCCGGATGACAATTACAAAATATCTGAGACAGATTAACAAAATAGAATACATTAACTGACTAAATACAAGATAGATCTATTTTTGCCACACCGCTTTCATATTCATCTCGTGTCTGTACCAAACTGGTCTCCAAACCATGTTGCATCTGTAGCCTTTGCTAACACAATACTCTCTCCTTAGTCAAGTTGACCTTGATAGCCACCTGTGCCGCTTTCTCTTCCAACTCTTGGGTACACTTAGCTAAATGTTGCACTACTACCCTCAATAGGATGATCAACTCCTCTCGAGCTCTCTATGCATCCACCAAGCTAGCTTCACATCCAACACCTACTCAAGTGCCTCAAAGCATATCATCCCCCTCAAAAGGCTTGCTCCATTGATCTCTCCACCTCTGGCACACTATGCCTGCAATAGGTTTAGGTCTCATTAACTAGTCGCACTTCCCACGACTAATAATTGAACCAACTGGGGGTCTAGGGGGCATCTAACACTCTCAAAGCACACAAAACTCCATGGAGAAAACCATTTTTGTGATTTTCTTCTGATCCCACACTCTTTCTAGCAATTACTTATGTTTTCTTCACTACCTATTTATGTATGTCCCTCTGGTACCATGCATTTTTCATTGTCAACTATTTTGATTTGTCGATATTTTTGTTTGTTTGTTGAACATCTTGCCACCCTTTTTTGTATCTACAATTTCTTGCTACACATCTCTTCCCTTGTGGAATATCTCTCCTCTTCCCAACTCCTACAATATCCATTACCACGCTAGGGTTTCCTCCCTCCTCAAGATTCGAATATAGCCGAAAGAAACTTGGTGAAAAGCCAAAAAGTTTCTCATAGAAAAGCAATGCTTACCCATAGAAGAGTAACACTACTTGTAGAATGTTGAAGCCGTGGAGGTCAGGAAGTAGCAACCTATGAAAGATAGGAATTACCTATGGAGGAATAGAGTGGTCACATTTGCAGAAGAGACAATGACACTAACAGAGAAAAAGGGAGTCCGTCGAGGCAAGCAACCCGCGAAGGGAAAGACAAGGAAAGACATGCCCACGAAACACCTTCCACAAAGGTGGGATGTCCATGGCCACATGTTCGCAGCCAACTTGCCATGTGTCCATAGAACACCCCCATTTGTAGGTATTTGTGGGACCTTTCCACATCCACGAAAAGTTTCTTCTACTTTATTTTTTAAAATTTCTTTTCTTTTCTTCTTTTAAATTTTTTTTTTTTACTGCTACTCTTCATTATTCGGTGATGAGGGAACAATTTTGGCATGATATATCTTTAAGTTTGAACTATTGATTGCTTCTGGTATTTCCTTCCCATGCAATGTCCATAGATTGATTGCTCCGTTATCGCCTACTTCCCATATTTGGTACAGTCCAACCCATTTGACTTTAAACTTCCTTGGTTTGATTTCGTTTTATCCGCTATACTTCAACACCAGCTGCCTCGGTCGAAACTTCTCATGCAATATCCTTTGCGTATTTTGTGTAACTTTCGTGGCCCATTGTGCCTGCAGTCATCACTCATCTAGTTTATTTAAATTATACCATCCCTCCCTCAGTCTTTCCATATCTCCAAGCTTGTTCTTGAGACTCGATACCATGAATTTCATCGGCTACCACTCCTTGCTGTCAATAACTGTATTGTTGATTTTAAAACCTTCACTCTATGCTGATGAAATTTTTATTAAGCCCTTCCTCTTTGTTTCCAGTGTAGACTGTACAATTTTGTTTTCCTTGCTGTCAACACCTTTCACTAATTTCATGGTGCAATGTAACCTTTTCTTTCTGGGCAGTCCATTCACCGTGTATCAGATGGTGGGATCTTTCCTTTTGCTGCCTTTAGCTTTAGTCGTAATCACCTTTGTTTCTTCCATTTCTCTGTATTCCTTTGGACATTCATTTTTCTCTCCCTTTTCGTCGACCCTTAACATTTTATAGCTCAAAAAGAGTTCATAATCCTCCATCTGCTAGTGGAAAAGGCCATTCACTGAGTCTAGGTCATCCTCATTCGATCCTCCTTCTAATCTCAATACTTCTTTTTCATCCAATTCCATTCTCTTCTTTCCTTCATCGTCACTCTCACTTTCACCTTCTGAGTCTAACGATGTTGCCTCCTCACCTAACATTTTTGTGTGTAGGTTAATTATGAATCTTCTACCTCCGTGCTCCATCGATAGGGTATTTCATTTCCAGTCATGTTTTACTTTTTCTTGTACCAACCAACTCCATCCAAAAATAGCATCATACCCTCTTATTTTTAGTGGAATGACCACGAAATCCAATAAAAATGGTTGTGTTCCAATAGTTATCTATTGCACCATCAAGGTTCTCAATGGTTTGATCTTGTGCTAGTCTGTCATGAGCAATTGGAAGGTTGGTGGCCACAACATAGGTTGTCCTAATTTCTTCCATATATCTTCTGGTAACACATTCACACCTAACCCTCTGTCCACAATTGTGTCTGTCAGAACAGTTCCTAGAATGCCCATCTCAACTACTGCCAGTTGCCTTCCCATTGTGAGTGCCAATAGAATTGGGTCTATTCCCATCGTTCCACTACCATCCCTTCTTGTTTCCTCCATTGCTTTTGAAAATAGTGTCATATTTAGTATGGTTGTCCATAACTGGGGCATTGTGAGAAGGTCACTTAATTTGATTGAGACTTCCATTTGCATCACTACCTTATTATGTTTTGCTCAACATAGTTCCTTGTTGAGGTACCAGTAGTGTCCTTCAATTGTGATTTCTCTGCCTACATTGCTCTCTCAATTTCTGCCCGTGCTTCTTCCAATCTCTTCTTTTCTTTTGTCAAGTCGAGGTATAGTTTTCCTTATTTACAAGTGATTGCCAAGACTTCTTTGTCCGCACCGATTCTGATCAAATTCACTCCTAATTTTGGGCACTTGGCATGTTCATGATCTCTAGGACCGCACCATCTGCATAACAAATTTGGTGCATTTGTTGATGTATAGTTTCATACAAGGTGGCCCCACAAATTACATTCTCGACATTGAACCATTGGGTGGCCATTCGCATCGTACTGAATTTAGTTGTGGCCCCCATTATTGGTATTGTTGTTTTTCCCTCTACTATTATTTTTGTACCCACCCAAAGTGGCACCATCATTGTTTGTGTTTCTGATCCCTCCTAATGCGGAAGCCTCCTGGGTCAGGAGCACTTGTTGATGCCCTCTTGTTTTCATATTGAAGGGGCATTCTTTTGTGGAATGTCCCATAATATGATGGATATGATAGAATTAGTTTTTTTTGGACAGGGTCCCTTTGTGTAACTTTCTATCTTGCATTCTATGCACCATAGTTCATTTCCCTTCATCTCTTTCTGCATATTCTTAAATTCCTTCATCATTCTAATCATATCCTTTTGGAGAGCTCAGACCTTCTTGCTGTCCTTTTCATCACCGCTACTATCTTCTTTTGAAGACACGTCATCTGAGTTGGATGAGCTACTTTTCTTCTTTTTCGTTTTCTATTCACTTTCTAAGTCCATCACCCGATTGTATGTTGGTGTATGATGATGGCCGCACAATCTTCATTTTCTTCCTTTACTCCAGGCATAATCCTTTAATGAACCATCTCTTTTTCAGCCCATCTGTCAACTTACTTTCCATTTTATTTATTAATTCTTTTAGTTTTTTGGCATATACATGGACTGTTTCATTTTTTCCCTATTTTGTGGTATAGATCTTTGCTACTATCTCATTGTCATCCTGTAGCAATTGAAACTCGATGATAAAATCCTTTTTAACTCTTGCCCAAGTGGTTAATTTTTGGGAATCGACATCGGCAAACCAATCAATTACTACACCCCTTAGGGTTGTTGGGAATTGTCAGACCCACTTGTCTATGTCAGTCGCACCATTCGCTGTCCAAATTATTTTGCATGTCTTGCAATGTCTGATTGGATCAATTGTTCCATCACCATCAAACTTTGGCAATTTCTCCTTTGGCCCTGCCATTATTACTTGATTTTGTGTATGGGCACTATTTAGTACTACAACACCAGTACTATTTGGCATTGCAACACTGACACTGTTCTACACTCCAACACTGGCACTGTGCACTCTAACACTGGTGTTGTTCTGCACTCACACACCGACACTCTGCACTCCCACATCGGTGCTCTGCACTCCAACACTAGCACTGTTTCAGATAGTCATCTTATTTCCAACAGCTATGTTATTTGGTGAAGAAGGGTCTTAGTTAAGAAAAATTGTTCATTCCAGAAGTGTATTGTGGACAAGGAATTCACTCCACACTTATGCTCCCTCGGTACTCCAAGCCATGCAAGTTAATTCCCTTCCATCTAGATTCTCTTCCCTCGGTGTATACAGATTAAGAAATTCCTCCCTTGCTTCTTCCACTAAATCCAACCACTGTCGAGTTTCTTCCAACAATTCCTCAGTGCTTCGGTGTCCATCGACAATCTGCTGAAACCTCTGTCTGTGTTCGGCCTATTGTTCCAAAATTAAATTCCCTTGCACAGTGCGTATTTCATCTTTTTCCTTTAGCTTATTCTCATTTTTGTTTAGTTGATTCAGCATTAGTCTTCATTCCTTTGTTTTTTTTCCAGGCCCATTGGGAAACAATGCCAAATGTTTACCGTATGGGGTAAATAGATTAATGCACATAGACAATAGACAAGAACATGTAACACAATAGTACTCCTTTTATTATTCACATATATGCTGAAGAGATTACATAGTTCTTACAATCATGATTACAGTCCATTTCAGATGGTGCACATATACCTCCCCGAAGGGCTTGTTGGCTACATGTTAGCTACATAATAATTATTGATGACATCAACCTGTTGGCTACATAATATTTACCGATGACATCAAATTGTCGGCTACACAATATTTATCGATGACATCAACCCGTCGGCTACATAATATTTACCAATGACAATATTCAGTAGAGAAGGGGCCCTTAATTTAAGCCCTCTATTAATTATTTTTTAAAAAGCCTTGATGTTAAAAATAAGATCATGAAAAAAAATTCCTCAATGATTTTCATGTCATAAACACACCTTGATTGTTTATGCAAGTTGCTAACAAAAACAAGTCCATACCAATCAATCGATGGGGCCAAAATGTTACCCTGATCATCCAAAGTAATGCCAGTAACCTACAATTGATGGCCCTTCATTGTCTAGATAGCCTATGCTGTGCTTAGATCCCATGCAATAACAACTATATCCATTCCTCCCAAGACAAGCCCACCTTCAGGCAAATGCATGCTGGGAGGTATCCAAGCTCGAGGACCCACAAAACTATTGTGTTCGATCAACATCTTCTTTAGAACATATTTTCTATTGCCTACTTCATCAATTGACCAAAATCGAACTGTCTTATCTCTTGAACTTGTACCAATGCCAATATCTCCACAAATGCATATTCCTTGAACCTGAAACAGATTTCAAATATTATAAAATCTTCCACCTAAGAACATCTAATCCCTATCAATATTGATAAAAAGGTGGTCAAACATAAACAAGATACAACAAATATGATGGAACTTACTTACAAAAAGTATGGTACAAAAAGTTCAAAAAGAAAAGTAGCCATATTAACACTACAGAATACTATAGTGCATGCACTGCAACTTTTTAACATAAATGGTAGTTTGCAAACATGTTCTAATGTTTGCAAAGTAATCTCTTATGTGCCATTGAGCTCACTAGATGTGTTGGGTCAATGTTCTTTCTTGACAAGTGAAGTCACATGCATCTTCATAGAAGACATTCATATTAAAAAAAATCTTGAGATAGGGTGTAGGACTAGTATTTAAGGTGTTATGTGTAGAAACAAGGGTACTATCATCTCTTAACATATCAATGATAATATTTTCTAATAAACTGGAATTATGAAGCAATTGGTGATGATATAGACAATGATATTATCAATGATGATAAATTTGAACATCCTTCAAACCAAATTGACTTGTAGAACCTCTAAAATGTATCATTCAATAACTTCTTGTAAATTTATTTTAAATAATTGTTAGGAAAAGTTTTTATGAAAATTCAGTACCCCATTTTTTTCTAATGTCATAGTTTATTAAAATTCTATGATGAATCAAACAGCTAAGAAATGGGTTTATAATTACTTAAAAAGGGATACTAAGTGAAGATATTGTCTATTGTCCACCTAGTGGGATAGGTCAATGGAAAAGGTTTCTACAAAATCAATAATGTAATGTCCCTCCTAAACATTGATAACTTGGTGATTGTTAGCCCATTCAAAAGGTTCTTGTAGACTCATGTGGTTGGATTTATGAATTCCTTGGGATTTGAAGACCTTGCAATTCACCTTATTCGATATTTACAAGTATTATTTTGAGCTCATACCAGTAAGAGATGCACTATGACACTTTTGGGGGATGGTTTCAAATAGGTAGTCCATTATTACTGTTTATAGTAAGCCACCTTCTTGGCACTACCTTGGTCCCTTATCATCGGTTATCCCTTGGAATAGATGGCTAATGCACTTAATAATTATTTGATCATGGAATCATTTTAAATAAAATTAATGTTATAAGTTAAATTAAATATTTAATTTAACATTACTTTGAATATATTTAAGTAACTTTGTAAAGTGGCCTCTAGGGGGCCATAAGAAAACCCTTTAAAAGGTAATTTTAAGTTGTTTTAGAAGGATATGCCTACATGGGAGAAATAAGGAGGATTTTTTAAAAATAACATATGTATTTGATTCCCAAAGTAGGGTGTGGGATTTAGAAGATAAAATCAAAGACTTTTTGGGAGCTCATTTGACATTCATGTTTTGGAGGATTGATGGACGATTATCACTGGTTGAACAAAATTCTTCCAAAGCCCTTGTGAAGGGCACAAACCTTCACAAAGGATATTCCTTGTGAAAGGGAAAGAACTTTCCTAGTGGATTTGCACGTGGTTTTAGTAAGGAACTAAGAAAGGGCTTTATTTGCATAGATTTCAGTTGTATATCTGTGATGTAGTGGAAGGGTGGTAGCTATTCAAAACACAATGAAAGTTGGAAATTTCAGAGTTTTAGGCACTCTAGCCTATCAATCATATCAAATGCTTCAAGGATCTGATTTGTCAAGACTATCTTCAAGACTCCTAAATGAAAGATTTGGTTATGTAAACTTTAAAACACTTGGACTCAAGGGTTCTAAGGTTCCAATTTAATTCAAAGATCCCCAGTCCACACAACTCTTCATCAAACTATTCAAAAAGCTTAGTAGGTTGTTTAGTAGACTGGCAGCATAACAAAAAACTAAATAACTTAGACTTCTTCCAAGATAATTGAAAAGGTAATGGTATTTATGGATACCTTTTTCAATGTTCTAAAACATACCAATTAATTCCATACAGTTACTTTGGCCCAACACACCTGTTCAGCACTGATGCCCTATTTTTAATGCATAAAAATGACCCAATTTACAAATGAAGTACCCCCTAATGATCTCCTATCAACCCCAACTCCTAGATAGTGTCTTCTTATGTCTCCAAATGCTTAATTCCAAAAGTAATTAGACTCCAACACTCTACAACCTAGAAATCCCCAAATTGTGCCCTCAAACCCTTGTAATCTAGGGCTTCCTCAATCTTCTAGTTCTCCACACTTTTGAGCCAAATTGATGATTGAATCACCTTTCATTCTCCATACTCAAATGTTCTAAAGCATAAAATGTATGCCTCAAGTGGACTGATCATCCATTGCTAGACCTTGGTGTTCAACTTCAATAACTTTTCCCACTATCCTAACTGTGATCACCTCTATTCAATCCAACTATGCATATGCTCGGTTAGTTATTTATAATACAAGTTAAATTAATTCATTCCATGAATATCAAGCCTTCATACTCATGGAATGTTATTCATTACTTCGAGAACCCCATTGCAATAATAAACTTAAACAAAAACCCGACTGGTAACAATTACTGGCACAATAGCAAACTTAAAATGATTGTGAAGTTGGTCAAATAGAAAGTCAAATGATCAAGAAAACTCTATCAGTGCATAAGGAATTCAAACGAATCCAATTGAGATTCCAGGAATCATACAATTTGCTAAAAATAGAGTAGTTTATTGCTTCATTCTCCAATTCAATAAACCAGTCTTCTCATACCAGTCTATCTTATAATAAAGACTTCACAAAAATATATAAAAACCTTCAAAATAACTTCTCTGAATTGCTTCAACCAACTCTCATTATTGAGTTGAATAGTTCAGTCTTAAAGCAATAACAAGTTAAAAATTCCCTCTAACTTCCTAAAGTAGCTATTATGATTTAAAAATTTGAATTAAAATATCAAATGGCTTTATTAAACATTAGAGCATTTCTAATTATTAAAGCCTTTCACCTAGTTTCCTAATACCCCTCCTAGACTTCCTAAACACAATTTAAGACTTGGACATCATTAGTCCATAACAATCAAGTTCTTTGTCCATAAGAGGACTTTCCAAAATGAAAAGTAGTCCTTTGAGGACATTGTAAATATGCTAATGTACTGTACTATTTGAAAGTCATAATAGGTGCTAGGATCCTCCAATTAATCTGTTGACCTTGATTGTGCATTCCATCCTCTGGATTTTCTTTGAAGGTCTTGAAAGTCTACATAGTCTCCTTTTCCAAATTGGTTGTGTAAGGTGCATTGGCACCAATCTGGTTCATTTTGAAGGGGGGTTTATTGTTAATGTTACAACAAAAAAAAAAAAAAGATTTGGAAGTGCAAGTTGCAGATTATCCACCATTAATTGGCCATACCTTTTCCTTAATTGTCTGTCCCACTTTCAAGAGAGACATGGGAGTTTGAGGGTCAAGCAACTAGGGTTTGGGGGGTTTCTTTCCATAATTGACAACACCTAGGTTTGGAAAATACATGGATATTAGCTATGGGGAGAAGTGCAGATTTAGAAGGATTTGAACCATCATTGGAACCCTGGTTTGCTAGTTGAAGTATTACTTCATACCTACAACAAAATCAAATTCCAGATATGAGTTGAACATGTTGATTATTGTAAAACTCCATCTAGAGTCCTAACTTAATGTATCTATTTCAAACATAACTGCTCTTCATGAATTTATGGGCATTAGATAGCCTATATATTTGCTGCTTAAATTTTGTTAAGTCTCAACTTATATTGCAGCCTATAAATAATGTGATTAGTCCATCTAGGTATTGGAGAATATTGTTCTATTTGAATATTGACAATATCTGCTATTGGGAACCTCTATAAGACAATTGGTAGTAAAGGTGTCCCATTTGCTAGTTTCCTTATTGGCTGAAGGAGAATATTATCTTAGAAAAGACACAATACAAATTTAGCAAGCATATAATTAAGAAGAAGATAATAAGAGGGCTGGCAATCAGTCAAAATTCACAAAAAGTTGTCATGGGAGTAACAAAGAATTTGTGATTAATCTCCTCCATCTTGAAATATCATTTACTAAAAACATTTTAATGACCCCAAATCAGAGTCCCATATCCATGATTAATCCATCCAGGTATTGAAAAATGTTGTTCTATTTGATGTATTGGGCATATTTCTTATTGGGAACCTCTGTAACATAGTCCATAGTAAAGAAGAGATAACTTCATGCATTTGTTTGTGGAAAAGCAATAAGCCATACAATAGTTTGTAGTGTAGAGAAGTAGCCATGGATTGGATTTAGACAATGAGGACACCAAACTATGAGAGGACAAAATGGATTGCAGGTGTTGTGGAGTCAAATAACCAATTTAAATGGATGTTTGCTCTCCAAAATCTACAGAAACTTAAAACTAAATCCATTCTAAAAAAGTCTTTCTAATAAAATGTATATCTGTGAATCTCCTTTATTTGACACATTATATTTCCACTCATCATTATCTAACAACCTCATTTTCCCAAAATCTAATAAGTAATGAACCAGCAAATAGATACACACACCACAAAGACAGAAAGAACAATCCCAAATTTCCCACTGAAAATTGAACCCACGATGTTGTGTAACAATAATGCTTTCACAATTGATGAATCCCACCTGAATATTTTAATACAAAAGTAATATGACACCCAAAAGGCATTTTAGTTGAAGGGATATGTTTAGGGAAGGTCTTGTTAACACTGTTATGATAAATACCACCATACCTAGCATCTAAGCCCGCTAATGAACATTCCATGCACTACAACCCCTCAATGTGATTCTTGAACCATAAAATTGGCTAAAAAATAGCCATACCACAATTACCCAACCTTTGTCTAAAATAGTCACAAACATTCAATAAACTATACAAAAAAAAAGATAGGTATACTTGCCTTTATAAATGTAGAAATAGGGTTTAGGATTTAGGTTCCCAAGGGAACTTTTTTATGAGGATTTGTAAAAATGGAGTAGAGTAATAGGGATAAGGAGGGTCAATTGAATAAAATACATGTCACCTAATATGATTAGTTTTCTGAACATTGTTGATTATGAATGAATTTATGCTTTCCCATATTTTAAAATACTTGAAGGTATTTATATTAATGTTTTTTCTTCATGGTATTTTTGGAAGCAGATAATTATGGATCTTTAAAGGTGTAACAGATTTCATGAGCTCCTAGGGAAGATTGGATTCCTACTAATGTATCATGTGTGCATTGTGGTTCAGTTCTATCAGAACCTGTAATGGTGACATTAACATGACAAATGGGAATAGATAGATTTCATAATTACAAAAGCCCTGTCTATCCAATTATATAGGCATGAGAAGTAGTAAAAGACATTGAATGTGAACAAATTGCTTGATTCAAAGATACCTTCTCTACTTCTATTTTTCTGAATAGGTTTCCATAAATCTTCAATAGGTTTGCATATTAAGTTTGAACCTCTAATATGCACAATACAAAACTCATGGATGAAGCCTTGCATCTGAAGCCCATGGATAAAAAAAATTATTTACTCGATAGAAATTTTAATTAAAAACTTATGATCCCAACATCATGAAATTAATATAAAAACAAAACTCAAATGAATCTATTGAGCATCATCATAAAATGATACCAAAATAATTAGGAGTAGGTGAGAGAAGTAGAATAATGGATTGTATACAGTATTAACATGGTGACAGGTAATCCCTGGAAGATCAACAGGATTATACAAAAAATAAGATTATCTATTATGCAATAAAATATTCACATAACATAAGTCTTTCTTTTCTCGTTAGAGTTGTAATGATCCACACAAAACCCCAACTCAAATGGTTCTGGCCAAATAGCAAACATTAGACCCAGGTGGGACAATAAGAATAACAAATTGTATATAGTATTGCCTGAACAAGCATGATGACAAGTAATCCCATGAAGATCAACACGATTATGCACAAAATAAGATTATCTATTTTCTAAAAAAACATTCACATAACATTAATGTTTTATTTCTCGTTAACATACCTACCTTCTTTTGAATTATAGAGGACACAAAATGGATTTTATTATTGTTAATAGGATTTCTAAAATAACACATTCTCTACCCTGCACTAAAGGTAATGGAAAATCTAACAGTATAACATGAGATACAAACCCAAATTTCTTGACACATTTTTAGTAGTGCGAAGGAAGAATGGACACAAACTTACAATTCAACTATATAGCATCCATAGATCCATGGGTAGACAAACTAATTCATCTAGTCATCTGAAGAACAAACAAGGTCACATTATTTCACATAGTTATGGGACTGTTTCTCAAAACCATTTTAGACTTGGTAAAAAAGTAAACTAGGCCAAATCCAAATACAAGATGTCCCAGAATATGTTCAAGCATAGTATTTCTATCAAAGGTACTGAATTAGTAGTAACAAAAAAAAAATTTCATCAATGATGTGGTAATTCCAGACTATTTCTGTCAAGATTCCATAGGTCAAGATGTATATATGGATTTCTTTACTTGTTGACCTTCTAAAGTTCTCTAAGAAACAATGTTTCATTGATTTCCTATGTTGTAGATGTTGCCCAAGTAAGGAAACTGTCTATTGCTAGAACTCAAATGCCACTTTGATGAGAAACTAGAACAAGGAATAGAACATAGCACCATTTAAATAACACCCATATTTGATATGGCTACAAGATCATATTGTAGCATTTTCTAGATCAACCAAAAGCATACATCTTGGTGACAATGAAGTCCACAACAATTCTAGTTGCTTCAAGTTGAGGGACTGCCCAACTGGCTGTGAAATTTATATTCATAGCTACCTTTCTAAGTAAGAAAATGAGTTTGCTAAATACCATGCAACTATTAGCTTATTAAGTCTGTCTTTGATGTTCAATATTTTTCATTAGTATTTCATCACCCTATTAGGATTTCTTAGTGCTTGTCATAATTAAGTGTTCTAAAATTCTCTTTGTATTTTCTATCATCTTCCAATTGGGGCAATTAAAACTAAAAGTATCATATTAGTTGTTTTCTTTCAATTAAAGATTACCAATCTACGAATATTCACACACAGTTTATAGGAAATCTAATCTGGTCATATTATTTTTTCTGTTCATTTATTTTTATTAAAGAGATTACCACTAAAAAAATAGGCCAATGCAGGTTCATAGTAAGCACTACATTGTAGTTCTTTTGGGCTTATGATTACTCTTTTGTCCTTGATAAGTGCATATTTTTTAAGTTACAACTAATAGCTTTTTGGTCAACCAAGTTGTACATAAAAATCATTTTGAAATGTAGAAATCAACATGTGTCCAAGTTATTTAAAGTTCTATATAGATAAAAGATCATAACTCATATGACATTTTAGACACACTCTAACTGTTGTAATCAGCAATTTTGGAGTTTAAGAGTAGAATTGTCCAAGGACAATGAAAAATGCATAGGAAACAAAATAAGCATAGGTATAGGTACAAGTAGAAGAAGCTCATAGGAGTAGGACCGAGTAAATAAGAAAATAGATCAATACCCATAGCCATAAGCTATAAAAGCAAGGGTAGTTTTCCCAAGCATACTTCACATATATGAAACAATCAAGAAACAACATAAAACATACAATATAAACAACTTTACCCTATGCACATGCCTCAAAATTGATAGAATTATTAAATGACAAGTGAGAAACCTTTAATCTTCCACCATCAATCAATCACTGCAATATGAACACTAGCCATGAGTTTCCATGATACCTAATGCGGGACAAAAATGAGCCCTAAAATTAACCATGCATTTCCATGATACCAATGTGGGAATGAAACCTTCAATCTTCCTCCAACTTGTAATAGATGTAGAAACCATTAATCTTCCTCCAACCTGTAATGGATGCAAAAACCTTTAATCTTCCTCTAGTGATCGATCATTGCAATATAAAAACTAGCAGTGAGTTTCCATGATACCCAACATGGGACAAAAATGAGCCCTAAAATTAGCTTTGAATTTCCATGATGCCAACGCAGGAATGAAATAACACTCTTTTTTCATGATACTATACAACTATAAGCCCAATTTTTCCTTGTTATGATCCAAGTTGGTTGAAATTTTGACCAACTTTGGAAAAATTGGGATATTTTCAACTTGGGAAAACTTAAGTTGGTCAAAATTTTGACCAAAGTAGGTATATAATTTTTATTTTCGACCAACGTGGGAATGAAAAAAGAAGAAGAAGAAGGATTTATAGCTTTGGTTGAAAAACAAGTGCAAATGTACTAGTGACATCTAATAATCCCTTGGATTGCCTACTCGCATTTACCAAATACTCTTCTCTTATTTGCACAATCCACACTTGATACACACTACACACTTCAAAAGAAAGAAAATATCCTTCCTTTATACCATTTCCTCAACACAATTCCTTGAGTCGGCCTTCTTGCTTTCCCAATTAATTATAATAGGACCTCTTTAAGATAATTAATTATTTTATAATTACACAACACTGTTAGCTCATAGTCTTTACAACTTCTCACCCATGCAACCTCAAACCTTGTGCACTTGCAAACATCATCATCGGGTTGTCTACTATTAGTGTTTAACCTTGCATGTCATGATTCTATCTCTATTAGGAGATACAATCCAAACATCAAAACCTTCTTCTCATGTACTCTGTCTGCTTACTATTCTCTTTAAATCAAACATATCTTCTACATGTCTTTGACTCTCTTCATGTGCACTTCACTACTTCATCAGGACATAATATACAATACACCCTTAATTGTGCTTCTCCTAATCATCAATACTTCATCCATACAACCTCGTTCTCTATCTTCTATTTTTCTAGTCTTGATAGAAACACTACTATGTTGACATCAATGAAAAACATAGTCAAGAATGCAATATGTCAATCATGCTAACAATCTCCCACAAGCTCTAGCAATGCTCAGGATACTCATGCTAACACAATATTCCTTGTTGCTTTTGGAATTCTATCAATGTATATAGATTCTCTTTTACTTTGTTCATTGTCTTTCTATTGTATATAATTTTTTGAGAGTTCATACCTATACATACTTTTTTTATATCAAACATTCCACATCTAACTACTATAATTGTAACAAGGTCCGGCATACCCCATCAATTTGACAATTTTTTTGTAAGAGACCTTTATTCCATCCATGGAAAATAGGCCCAAACAATGTAATTTCGACAGTGCTATGTGATACATCCTCTCTCTAACACAAAATTCAATGTTAATCGGAGGAGTTCCTTGGGGACCCATTATTAATTCAATTGTTGGTAGCTAAAGGGCACCTCAGAGTCACCATTCTCTCATTGTAATTAGAACACGACCCCCCTTGAGAAAGGAAATATTTCATGCATGTATTGAATTTGTTTATGATATTTTGACCTCTAGTTGATCTCCATAATGTAGACCTATTCAATGTCTCTCTTTTTTCTTGCATTCCTAGATTTCCTCGGTCGAGGAACACACATATGAAAAATACCTATTTATTGGTACATGCACTCAATGAAATGAGAGATTTAGTTAGCAATGAGAGGGATACTTTGCAAATGGTAAAAGGCATTACTCTCTATAGGGTGCATTGAGTTATACCTTGTAATCCATAAGACTATGTGGGATGCTTGTGGAAGGGGTTTGGGTTCCTACATATGTAATTCAATTATCTTATGTTAGCTTAAAATCATGATACATATACTCAAAATTACATAGTAGACATTATGAGCAATATGAAGTCATCATAATCATTATATATTTTTTGTATTTCTTACCTTTACTTTGTGTTATTTGTAAAGGACTCCCAACAGAAGTTGGGTTGACAATGTCTATAGTCCGTTACCTATTTCCACCAAAGGTGACAACATCACACAAAACATAAACATGAAATCAACAAAAACAAAAAGTCCAAATGTATCACATCTAGCAGAAGCATCATAAATGAATAAAAAATATTAAAATGTACATCATGAATTAATCAACATAAGAATTTATCCCAAAACTATACATTGCATTCATGTCATTGATCTTCTTCTTCATCCATCTCATCATCATGATCATCATTATCATCAACGTCATCATCATCACTATTGTCATCATTATCATCATCATCAACAACAACAACAACAACAACAACATCATCATCATCTTCTTCATCAAGAAATTTTGTGTTAGGATCATCATCAACTAACTCTCAATCATGATCATCATCTACATCATCTTATACTTCTTCTTCTTCCTCGATATCTTATTCTTCCATTGCATTATACTGTATTGACCTTCCTCTTGGATTATGTCTAACAGTAAATGAACAATCCAGTTTATATATAATCTTTGAGTAAAATATGTCTCACATTAGATTGGAAGAACATAGGGCCCATCCCCAACTGGCTTAAACAACCTTGTATCAATAATTGGAAATCCATTGTCGTGTTTAATAACAATTATTTCAAGATTATTTTGATTAATTTGTAGCTCGTACAATTTGACAACAAAGAAAACTAATTTGAAGGAATTAAGGTCTTCAAATTAAGGTCACACTCAAGTATATCATTGAAAATGCCATAGTATCAATTTTGAGATTTTCTAGGATGTAAGTAATTTCTAGATGAAATATTAGTCACCTGAAAGACTACACTTATCCCATAATCACAAGTTTTCTTTGTGTCATCCAATGTTTTGATGCAAAAGTTATAACCATTGCATAACATAGGCTTGTGGCATTTCACCTATAATAATATGTCAAACATCTAAAAATTATTGCATCATGAGTTGATAACCATACGGGTAATAAACAAATTTATACATACCTAGAAATCTCTTAAACCATATGCTAAATCCATTTTCCTTTGTGTAACATTGGCATCTCCATTATGGTGAGTTTCTTTAACTAATGAAGGCACACCTTCCCATGTGAAGTGCAACCATAATGTTGACATTGTTCAATCCATACCATCATCCAATCTTGATTATTTGCAATATACAAATGTAGTGCATCTCACTCTCGAGCAACTGTTAAAAAAATAAGTAAATGAATTGCAACTAATTTATTTAGAAGATAAACAATTAATTAACTACAATAACATCTTATAATTTATTACCTCTCACTTTCATCAATCTACCTTTTCCTAGTAAGTACTCCCCTTCAAATTTTTTAATGGGGTCAAGATCCTAAATGCAATCTATATGGGTCTTTGTTGAAATATTAGGAAGATATTGAGTAACATACACCATAGTTTGGTATGCCATATATCCCTCCACCATAGAACCCTTAGGACATGCTCTTTGTCAACCCAAAGATTTTTTTTTTTTAACTATCTCTCAACCATCGACATTGACTACTCTATACAAGTCTACACAATTCAATCTCCTCAACTTGGTGTATGAGATAGTGTTCTTATGCATTGAAAAATGTTGAAGGTAGAGACATTTATTTCACACATTAGATGAAGAATTCTTCTTTTCTAATATTTTATATCTATTTTATGGATTTCTTTAGATGACAACCAACTACAAGAAATTCAAGAAACAAAAATATATAAATACAAGAAAATGAGATATATTACATAACAAGAAAAATAAATCATTAATATATCACTTCTTATATCACCACTTACCTCTTATTTTCCAAGATCATATATCACTTATTTGATGCTATTGTTGAAGTTCTCAAGGAGAGATAGGGGTAGCACATACTGCAACAATTATAAAATGGTCATTTCATTCATTTCTAACATAATATAATGAAAGTACATGAAATTTTACAATTATATTGTAAATAGAGAAAAAAATGACTTACCTTGATGAAGGTATGCCAATCATGCATTTTCAACCCTGGACTGAATTCACCTTTCTTTGATGTTAGATTTCTTATGTTTGCAAAAAATCCTATGGGAAATTAATTTTTTTATATGACTTCTTTTATGGCATCACTTTTCTACTCCATTAATAACCAAGGAAGGGCACTCATAATAATTTGGTCTCCATTGCTATTTGATTCAATGAAATATTCCATTACATTATTGGATTCATGATTGAAAATTAATTTTCTTACATTTTTTTCTTTGACATGCCTTCCATCTAATATTTTCCACAATGTCTCTATTATGTTATTTCCAATATGCATAGTATCAAACAAATGCATGATTTGTAGCTTCTCATAGTCAACAAACAAACAAAAAATGCTAGAAATATATAAATTCTAAACATAAACCATTAGGTGGAATGACGTTACCTTGATGATTAATTCTATTATAATCCAACTTTCGTAGGTGTCATTCTTTGTGACTTTGATGTAGTCTCTTTTTCCCACTAAAAGGACATATTTTAGCAGTTCGATAATTATGATTTTTGTGGAGGAAGTTCCTCTTCTCATCAAATACCCACTTTCCTAAACTTTGAATGATGGTATTTCATCTTTAGACCACAAACTAGACATGAAAATTTTCTCTTTGTTTGAAGATGTATAAGATAATGATAAAACTGGATTAAATACGTTAATTTTTATAATTATAATTATCACGTGCAACTTTAATTCACCAAAACATACAACAAAAAAGTGTCAACCTTGGGGCATCATGTATTGTCCAAACAAGAATTGCATGAAATTGAAATTATACTTTTCCTATTGGTCTAGAGATGTCATACATAGTGACACCATTTCATAATTCCACCAACTTGTCAATAAGAGGCTCAATATAAATATTCATATGTTTAACTTGGTACTTACCTAGTTGAATGAATACCAAAATTATATAATTATTGTGACTATTTTTCTACAAGCCTTATAATTACATGTAGATAAAATTAAATTATAAAATACACGAAACAATAATTTTTGACATAATGTGCTCTTTCTTTATTGACATCTATGGAGAAAGGTTATTGTTGATTATAAAATTAATCCACACCGAATAAACATATCTCATCTCTTGAAATAGATTGACACTATTTGCTACCAATGAAAGCTTGAGATTTTGAGGTTCTTTAAAGTCTAGCCACTTTTCCTCTATGTCCATAAATGTTGAACCATTCATAGGCATTCAAATAATGTAATCTCAACTTCTATTGTGTGTACGGTGTTGGAAACTACAATTGGAACAATTGTTGTATTGTCATTGATGTCAAATATACTGATGAGACATGTTACTATATGATTAAAATGCCATATATAAATGTCATATCTATTTCATTAATGTAGATGATTTGAGAAGTTTCTCTTAACAAAAGCTCCTAGAGGAAAGGTTGAGTTATGAAAATAAAGATACAATGGACATTTGATTAGTTAGACTTTGACAAAATAAAGTAATTATTTATATCATGTTGATGTTCAAGTCTTTACAATACAAGTCATGACATATCACTAATGTAAAGCTTCACTGAGCAACAGAGTAAAAGATCAAGGAATTTTGAAGTTCAAGCTGAGTGATGCTAGTGTCAATAGAGCCATAGTAAGTGCTGAGTAAATTCAATGTTCACCGAGCATTAGTATCAAATGAGAAAATAAGTTGATGCCAAGCTAGAAGTTCTATAGTGATTAAGTGATGAGCGAGTGTCAAAACTTAGTAATGGTTGAGCAACATTATTTTGAATGCGTATAGAAAATCATGATTTCCACCTGACTTAGTTGATTTCTTGGGATATGGAAAGTGTGTGGAAGATAATATTGATGATTTGGATCATTTAATTCAAAGAGAGGATTAGTTAAGATACCCAATGAATGAATTTGATGAGAAATTTCTAGAAAAGAAGGAGGATGAACATATACATTGAACCTGATGAATTGAATTGTGAACCCTAAGATCTACAGTGATTATGAAAATGAAAAAGGACCAGAATTACCTATTTAAGGAGGTTCAAAGCTGAAATTTAAAGTATACAAAGAAGAGAACAAAGAAAATAATTTGTTCGTATTTCTAGTAAGAGGGAACAAAGCTATTGCAGTTGATAAGAAAACCTAAGAAGAAGGCTTAAGTTTTTTGTGAAGAGAAGGGTGAATTCTTGAAGGGTTGCCAAGAAAATCAAGGACATAAATAAAAAGGATTGCTTATCAAAGAATCAATACAAGAACTAAATAGAGATCTGAAACTGCAAAGTGAGTTGTAATCATACAAATCAAACCCTACTATTTTTTTTCTAATCATAGTAAATTGTTTGTATTGAAATCTTTATAATCAAAGGTTGACCTAACATTCATTGAAGGACTTAATAGTATATGTAAATCATTTATCAAGGTGATATTCTAATGGAATGATCAAAATCCCTTAACAAGGCCACTCCTAACAAGGTGATTAAATCCTCTAACTAGGTCACATTTAATAGTGTGCATTGTTACCTTTAACAAGATTGGCTCCTAACAGGGCTCACTTCAAAAGAGTGAAATAGTGGTGACATGTTGCTAGTGGTTTATCCCAAATTGGGTTTCCACGTTAAGACCTACTGTCAAACTTGTGTTGAATGTTTTAAGGTGTTTTACATTTACATGTTTATACTCAACAAAATTTGTTATCTTAGGGCAATGGACTACTAGTTAATTTTGTTACTAAGTTTACAATAGAGACCGAGTTACAAGAAGATAAGTAGAGCATATCTTGTTTAATGTTTGATTATTCAAATGGTACTTATAGACCTTGAATAACTGATTTACCGCGCCCCCCCCCCCCTCTCTCTTAGTTATTCTAACAATTGGTATCAGAGAATTGGTGGTTGTAAAGAGAAGTTTGAATGTACTTAAAGCTAAAGATTATGACTCACAAAAGGGAGGTACCAAAATTAACCAAGGAAAACTTTCCTACATGGAAAACACTAATGAGGCTACACATAGCTAGTACTAGTGATGAAACAATAAACTTTGTGGACAATGAATATGTGAAGATAAAAATTGTTCCTCTAATTGCTCAACAAAAGAAAGAAAAGGAAGAACACAATCAAGAAATGTTGGAGATTGGTTTAGCCCCAAGCTATGCCAAGTTTGAAGATATAAAATAATGCGATAGTGCAAAATAGGTGTGGGACAAACTGAAGACCATATATGAAGGAGATGACAATGTCTTGAGAGCCAGATGTGATGAAATGAGAATGATGGAAGGTGAGAACATAGTACAATATTGTACAAGAATCAAGGAAGTTGTCAATGCTATTTAAGGTGCAAATGGAATGATTGAAGATGAAATAGTGATAAGAAAGGTATTGAGAACTCTACTTCCTATATATACCATTAGGGTTTTTGTAATACAAGAGTCAAGATGTACTCTAGGTAACCCTTTGACTTTGGAAGGATTAATTGGTAGACTTACTATTGAAATGTCTAATTTTGATAACTACATACCTACTACTATTGAATATGCTCTTAAGTCACAATTGGTTCTTAGCAAAAGAAAAGGCAAACATGTGATGAGTGATAGTGACACTTTTGATGATGAACTTGATGTTGGAACTCTTTAGAATAACTAAAAGGGTAGGGTGAATTAGTTATCCAAGGTCTAGATGTACAATTAAAAATTTTCACAACTTAGCAAACCCATATCCATAAAACATTTTCTTCATGCATGCATCCATTAGATTATGCAATCACTTAAACTTGTAGGTTATTGTCAAATCAATTTATAGAAATATAAACATGAAACATAATAGATTCAATAACATATTTGACAAAATAATTTAACATGGAAACCCAATTTGGGAAACACCACCAGTAACATCCTATTCATTCTTACTCTTCTGAAGTGATGCCCTATGAAAGACGAACCTTATTAAAGGTTATAATACACACTATTAAATGTGACCTAGTTAAAGGATTTCAATCACCCTATTAGGAGTGAGCCTTGTTAGAGGACTCTAGATCATTCACTTGGAATGTCACCCAGTTAAAGGATTTACAAATGATTGTTAGGTCAACCTTAATCCAAAGGATTTACTCTAGATTGATACAATGATTAAAGAGTAACAATAAGGCTTGATCTAATAACAACTTACAACACACTTGCAGATTACAAATCTCTATTTTAGTCCTCCATTCTACTTGGCTTTCATACACTTTAGCTTTGATAGCTTGTTCACCCTTCAAACATCCACACCCTTAAGCCTTCTTTATTTGCTTGCTAATGTAGTCTCTTCTCTTAAGTCACTAAATGAAGCAATACCCTAGACTCCTTGTCTTCCTTAGGTTCTCACACAGAAGAACCTTTTCTTATGACTAGCCATCTCTAAAAAATAGAGAATTAAGATATTTTGTCATTCATCCTTCATCAACCATTTTAGGGTTAGGTTAGATTAGGTAGGATTCAATGAATCTGCCCCTCATTTCATTTTATTCCCTTCTAGAAACTTCTCCTTTAGTTCTCTTTGAATTTTCCCTTAAAATGAATCACCCTGAATTTTGTGCCACTAGCTCATCAACCTTATCTTCCACACAGTTCACATAATTGAAGAAATCAAACTTGTCAGCTTAGATTCATCAAATTCTTGATCTTTCCCATAATGCTAACTCTTAGCAATAACTAGCTTCTGATGCTCGATACATACTGCATTGCTCGTCACCCACTATCAAAACACTCGGCATAATCTAAAGTTTACTAGTGATTGACATCAACTAAACTTTACTCAGCTTACATTTTTTCACTCAACTTATACTGAAATTGACTTTTCTTGACTCCAACTAATTTTTTACATGGCTTGCATTGACTTTTCTTGGCACCTATTGTCCACTCGGTCAAGCTTGGTAGACAAACTTTGTTTAACTTGTTCTTTTGAACTTACTCAGTGTAATCAACCTTTGCAACCTTAAGTAAATTATTAATGCACTATATTATCACTATCTTAATTGATTCTTGTACTCCTTTTTATATCATAACTCAACCTTTCCTCTAGGTGCTATTGTTACCTCATTTGATCAAATCCTCTTTATCAATCAAACAAATGATAGTACTTAAATAATATAAGCAATTGTCTTACCAACAAGTAGTAAGTTTGACATTAGTGACAAAACAATGATTGAAACACATTTATCATACTTATATCAATCTTTTTTCAACAATCTCCCTCTTTGGCATTGATGGCAAACCAAACTGACTAATCTTAATTAGTAAGACCAAAAAAATACCAAAACATAAAATAATTCTTTGTATTGAAATCTCTCCCTCTATCAATGACTTCCATCTTCTGAATAGGTTACAAAATTCTGTTTTGATCAATAGACAATCTATTAATCCTTATGACTCCCTCTTGATCACTTCTTATATCTCCCTTAGCATTATCTTCCTTTACTAGGTAGATGTAATCAATAGGTATACTTGTACTCTTTCTCCCTTTAAGTAGATATTCCATAGTTCTATATCTTCTATATACAAATTTCTCCCTCTGTGATTTCCTAAACTCAATAAACTTTTCTTAACAACAATTTCTCCCTCTTTGAGAACAATGCCAAAGACATGTCATCTTAATATGTAGATATGAATATTTTCAATTTCTCCCTTTGTCACCTTGCTTGTGACTTATGTGTAGTTTCATCTCTTTGATTACTTTCGGAAGCTCCTAAAGTAAGATCCAATACATCGATGTGTAACATATGTCAATCAGCTTGTTTGATGTAGGGCACTCCTCATGCTCTTCTAGACCACCTTTGATAGGGGTATCACCTCTAGTTTACCTCTTAAATATTCATGAGCATCCTTAGGTAATGCTTTTGTGAAGATATCAACTATTTGCTCTTTTGTGCTAACATATTCCATCTTCACCTCTTTATCTTGAACTAATTCCCTCAAGTAATGATACTTGATTACAATGTGTCTAGTCTTTTTATGCATCACATGATTCTTTGATATATTTATAGCACTTGTATTATCACAATAAAGTATCATAGGTTCAACGATTTCCTCCTTCATACCTTTGAGTAGCTATTTGATCCATACATTGTTTGTACAATTTACTACAGTAGAAACATATTCAACTTCAATAGTAGATTGAGAAATGCACTTTTGTTTCTTGTTAGTCCATGATACCAACCTTTTTCCTAAGAAAAATGCTCCTCCACTAGTGCTCTTTCTGTTATCAATATTTCTAGCCCAATCAACATTAGTAGAGGCTCTCAATTCAAATTTTCTCATTTTTCTTATAGTATAGACCATAATCTTCTATTCCTTTTAGATATCTCATTATTCTCTTTATTGCCATCAAGTGATTCTCCTTAGGATTAGCAGAGAATCTTGTAACTATCCCTATAGATAATGCAATATCAAGTTTGCAATGTACTACATGTTATAATTTGCCAATCATAGACCTATATAATGTTTAATTCTCCTCAGCTAAATTAACATTCTTTGATAATTTATGTCTTGTCACTATAGGTGTACTTACTAGCTTGGAATCTTCCAATCCAAAAGTTTCTAGTATCTTCTTTACATACTTTGACTGAGTGATGTATATGCCATATTTTATTTGATGTACTTGCAAACCTACAAAGAACTTGATCTCTCAAAACATAGACATCTCAAATTCTTGTTTCATTTCATTTGCAAAAGCCTTACATAAAGTATCTTGACCTCCAAATATAATATCATCAAAAAAAAATTTAGATAACAAAATATCTTTACCTTTCTCTATCTTTAAGTATAAATTGTTGTTATCATCAGTCATCTCAAATTCAATCTTCACTAGATAATTATTTAGTCTCTCATACCATGCTCTTGGTGCTTGCTTCAAACCATATAAAGCTTTGTGTAGTCTACATACCATATTTTTGTTGTTAGCATCAACAAATCCATTCTATATAAACCTCTTCCTTTAATATACCATTTAAAAATGTAGACATAACATCCATTTGATAAATTTTGAAATCTTTATATGTAGAGTAAGCAAGCAGAGTTCTTACTCCTTCTAATATTGCAACAGGAGAAAAGGTCTCTTTGTAGTCTATCCCTTCTTCTTGTGCATATCTTTTACAAATTAATCTTGCCTTGTTCCTTATGACTTCACCATTTTCATCCAACTTGTTTCTATATACCCACTTGGGACCAATCACATTTTTGTCTTTTGGTCTAGGAACTAGAGTCCATGTCTTATTTTTCTCAATTTGTTCAATCTCTTCTTCCATGGCTTTACTCCAGTCCAGAACTTCGAAGGAGTCTTTCATTATTTTTGGTTCTTGCATGCTCAACAAACATGTATCATTTCTCAACTTGTTCCTTGTCATTGGTCTAGCATCTTTATCTTTAATGATTTGTGTAGTAGGATGATGTATCTTAACATACTTAGACAATCTTGATTCAACTCTAGCATCTACATTTGGTCTCTCAACTTCTGAATCACTATGTACCTCTTTGCTAGGTAGTTCAACATCTCTTTCATGTACACTAGCCTCATAATCAGAATGTGCCTCAACTTCATTCTGTAACTTGACAATTGAATGTAGCTCAGTTCTTGAATGCAACTTGGCATTCATAGTACGTGACTCGAAAGTCACTAAAACTTGTTGTTGGTTTGCAACATGATTTACAACATCCTCTTCAGTAGGCATACCTTCATAAAATTATACCAATGATTTGTATTATTCTAGTTCCTTTATAGGTTCAACCTCATATACTTTTGTATATTCATCAAATTTCACATTTACACTTTTCACAACTTTATTAGCGTTAGTATTTAAACACTTATAAGCTTTACTTCTTGTGGAATAACCAAGAAATATACCTTCTTCACTTTTGGCATCTAGTTTACCATTCCTGAAATCTTTGAGAATATAACACTTGCTTCCAAATACCTTAAAATATTTTACCTCCATACCATAGTTCAGAAGGTGTTGAATGAGTACCTTTCTTGACTTGTACACAGTTCAAGGTATATATAGTTGTACTTAAAGCTTCTCTCCAATATTTCAAAATAATATTTTTCTCCATCATGAGTGTCCTAGCATAGTCCATTATAGATCTGTTCCTCCTTTTAGCAATTCCATTTTGTGAAGAGGTTCTAGGAGAAGATGTCTATCTTTTGATTCCTCTATCATTACAAAACACCTGAAACTTATTTGATGTAAATTCTCCTCCTTTGTTAGATCTCAAATATTTTAGAATTTTACCTATTTCTTTCTCAACCCTTGCTAAGTACCACATTAACATTTGGAAAGCATTAGATTTCTATTTCAAAAAGATAACTGTCATCATTCTAGAATAATCATCAACAGGAAATATAATGTACGTATCTCCTTTGTAGCTTTGCACTTCAATTAGTCCACACAAGTCAGTATGAACAATCTCTAATATTTCTTTCGAGGTATGAGTCTTACTCTTAAAACCCGACTTTGTCATTTTTCCTTACTGACATTGTTTGCAAATTATATTGTTAGGCTTTTTCAACTTAGGAAAACCTCTGACTCTTCTCATGTTACTGATACTAAGAAAGTTATCAAAATTAATATGACATAACCTCCTGTTCCATAGTCACACATCATCAAATTCTACAACTAAATAAGTAGCATCCTCTATATCAAGGTAGAATTGATTACCTCTAGTTTGATCGCCTTTTCCAATCAGTTTTCCATTAGTATCATATATCTTAGCAATTTTTCTCTCAAACTCAACCTTACATCCCAAATTATTTAGTTGTGACACTTAGCAAATTATAGTTGTCCTTCAACATAGTAAGCATTGTCACATAAAATTATTTATGTGAGTTTGATAAAACCTTTTTGTTTTATCAGACATGGTGCATCATTACCAAACTTTACACTATTTCCATCATAATATTTCAAGGTAATGAACTTACTTTTATCTTTGGTCATGTAATGTGAAGACCCACTATCAATGATCCATCTATCATTCTTGTTCACACAAGACACTAGTGCAATTGCCTCATCCTCATCAAATTCATCCTTCATTGAAACATACACCACTTCATCATCATGATCTTTAGATCCATCTTTTGTTTCCTCTTCAACAATGTAGCAAGATTTCTTTCCTTTTTCTTTTTATTCTTTGTTATCTTCATCTTTTCTACTTTTGTACTTGTCACCACCTTTATAATTATTTTTTCTGGACATCTAGCAGCAATATGACCAACCTCATTGCAATTGCAACACATGATAGGTAGCTTACCTTTAAACTTTCCTTTATAACCTCTATGAAATTTCATTGCTAATAGTGCTTCGAGTTGATCTACATCTTCCTCACCTGTATCACTATCATTTGACACATATTTTGTCTTTTTCTTCTTCTTCTTCTCATCAGGTTCCTTTAATGATAGCTTAGCTTTGAAAGCAAATTCAATATTTTCAAGTTTGTAATTATCAAAGTTAGATAGCTCAAAAGTAGTGAGCCTACCTACCAGACCTTCAAAAGTTAGATCATTCCTTGGAATACATCTTAGTTCTTGTATTGTTAAAACTCTAATAACATAGATGGGCAATAATGTTCTCAAAACTTTACTTATACAATATCATCAACTATTTTACTAGTAGCTCCTCTTATTGCATTAACATCTGTTATCCTATAGCAATATTGAGCAATATTCTCACCTTCTTGCATTTTTATGTCATCAAATTTACCTTTGAGACTTTTAACTTTGGCTCTTAGAACATTCTTGTCACCTCCATTAATAGTGTTTAGAGCATCCCACATTTTCTTTTCACTGTCAGAACCCTTGATATCATCAAACTTGGCATAGCTTAGGATAGAGGCAATCTTCAACATTGCCTGGCTGTGTTCTTTCTTCTATTTCAGATCTTCAACAGTTAGGGCTCTAGCAGGATCAATATGCTCAATAGAAATGGTAGATTATGCATTGTCTCCAAGACCTCTTAGGTGTGGCTTCATCAGATATTTCCATGTAGAAAAGTTATCTCTATTAATCTTGGGCACTTCTCTTTTTGACATCTTGATCTTTGTGCTTCTAGTACCTTCAAACTAGTCCTCTTAAGCAGATGGCTGTGATACCAATTGTTGGAATTCTTTAGAATAACTTGTTGGGGGGGGGGGGGGGGGGGGGGGGGGTGGGTGATGGGGGTGGTTGAATCAATTATCCAAGGTCCAAAAGTACAATTAAAACTTTTCGCTACTTAGTGAACCCATATCCATAAAAAAATTTCATCATGCATACATGCATTAGATTATGCAATCACTTAAACTTGTAGGTTAATATCAAATCAATTTGCAGAAATGTAAACATGAAACATAGAAGATTCAATAACACATTTGATACAATAATTTAACATTGAAATCCAATTTGGGAAATACCACCAGTAACACGCTACTCATTCTCACTCTTTTGAAGTGATGCCCTATAAAAGGCCAACCCTATTAAAGGTTACAATACACGCTATTAAATGTGACCTAGTTAAAAGATTTCAATCACCCTATTAGGAGTGAGCCTTGTTAGAGGACTTTAGATCATTCACTTTGAATGTCACCCGGTTAAAGGATTTAAAAATGACTGTTAGGCCAACCTTAATCCAAACAATTTACCCTAGATTGATACAATTATTAGAGAGTAATAGTAAGGCTCAATCTAATAACAACTTACAAGACACTTATAGATTACAGATCTCTATTCTAATCCTCCATTCTACTTGGCTTTCATATACATAAGATCTGATAGCTTGTTCACCCTTCAAGCATCCACAACCTTAAGCCTCCTTTCTTTGCTTGCCAATGCAGTCTCTTCTCTTAGGTCACTGAATGAATCAATACCCTAGACTCCTTGTTTTCCTTAGGTTCTTGCACATGAAAACCCTTGCTTCTGACCAATTAAGATATTTTTCCATTCATCCTTCATCTTCCATTTTAGGGTTAGGTTAGATTAGATAGGATTCAATGAATATACCCCTTATTTCATTTCATTCCCTTCTAGAAGCTTCTCCTTCAATTCTCTTTGAATTCATCATTAAAATAGTTCACCATGAATTCTGTGTCACTAGCTCATCAACCTTATCTTCCAAATGGTTCACATAATTCAAGAAATCAAACTTGTTATCTCAGAATCATCAAATTCTCGATCTTTCTCATAATGCTAACACTCGACATTAACTAGCTTCTAATGCTTGGCACATACTTCGTTACTCAACATCCACTGTCAAAACACTTGGCATGAACTAAAGTTTACTAGTTCTCGACATCAACTAAACTTTACTTGGCTTACACTATTTCACTCGACTTATACTGAAATTGACTTTGCTCAGCTCCAACTGGTTTTTTTCTTAACTTACACAGACTTTCCTCAGAACCTATTGTCCACTTGTTCAAGCTTGGTAGAAAAACTTTGTTTAACTTGTTCTTCTAAACTTACTTAGTGTAACCAATATTTGCAACCTTAAGTAGATTATCAATGCACTATAATATCATTGTCTTAACTGCTTATTTTACTCTTTTTCATATCATAACTCAACCTTTCCTCTAGGTGCTATTGTTACCTCATTTGATCAAATACTCTTTATCAATCAAACAAATGATAGTACTTAAATCATATTAGCAATTGCCTTACTAGCAAGTGGCAAGTTTGACATCAGTGACAAAACAATGATTAAAACACATTTATCATACTTATATTAGTATGTTTTCAACACTTGATGAACTTGAAGCACTTATTTTAAAAATATTTAGAAGAGACAGAGGTAAATACAAAGGTAAATCATTGATCATTTGTTTTTCATGCAACAAGGTTGGTCATATAGTTGTAAGATTTTGTGACAGAGAAGACAAGGATGAGAAAAGGAAAGAAAGTACAAAGGAAGGAGAGATGACCAAGACTACAAGAAGAGAAAGGATGACAAAGGTAAGAAATCTTGTTAGATTGTTGAAGAAGAAATTGGCATTGAATCTAAAAGTAATGATGATGAAGTTGTCTATGTTGCTATGAAAGAGGATTCTAATGAAGATGAGAAAATTAATTTAATTTCATATGCGAACAAAAGTAATAGATGGATAATTGATAGTGAATTATCTAATCATATGACTGGTGATAGAGATATATTTGAGGATATTGGACTATACAAAGCCAGCTACATTAAATTTAGTAATGATATTCCATGTGTTGTGAAAGGTAAAGGTATATTTCAATTGATAGACAAAATCAAGTGTGACAATGTTTACTAGGTGGAAGGACTTAACTATAATTTGTTGAGTGTTTTACAGTTAAATAAATTAGTATACATGTTTGAATTCCATCATAGAAAGGCCAAGATACATGATGTTGATGGTAAGCTGATTGGAAGTGGTAATAAAAAAAATGATAACTTATTCTATCTAGATTTTTCTACTAAGATATGTTTGTTTGCATAATAAGAAGATGCTTGGTTAAGGCACAAAAGGTTATGTCATGTGAATTTTGACAATTTGGTGAGCATTAGTAAAATGAAGAAAGTAAGAGGGTTGCCAAAACTAAAGAAACTTAACAATGCTATGTGTAAACAATGTCAATTGGAAAAAATGACAAAGTCTAGTTTCAAGAGCAAAACATACACATCTAGTGATATTTTTGAATTAGTTCATATTGATCTTTGTGGACCTAATAATGTTGAAAGATATTGTGGAGATACGAAATTCATTCTATTTGTTGATGACTATTCTAAGATGATGTCTATTACGTTTCTCAAAAGATAAATCTGATGCTTTTTAGTTCTTTAAGTGGTATTTATTTAGAGTTCAAAAAGAAATAGGGAATAGTCTAAAGTGTTTGATATCTAACAGAGGTGGTGAATTCATTTCTAATGAGTTCAGCACATTCTATAATGACAAAGGGATTAAAAGATAGATGTTAGCATCGAGAACCCCTCCTCAGAATGGGATAGCTAAAAGGAGAAATATATCAATAATAGATTGTGCAAGAAAATTGATGATGGAGAAGAATGTATCACAAAAATATTGGAGAGAAGTTATCAATACTACTATTTATACCTTAAACAAAGTACAAGTAAAGAAAGGTACAAATGCTACACCATTCAAACTATGGTATGGTTATGCTCCTAATGTGAAATATTTTAAAATCTTTGGAAGTAAATGCTATATATTTAAAGATAATAGAAATGGAAACTTGATGTAAAGAGTGCTAAAGGTATATTCCTAGGATATTACACCAAGAGTAAAGCTTACAAGTGTTTAAAATTTAACACTGCCAAAGTTTTGGAAAGTGAAAATGTGAAAGTTGATGAATTTGTAGAAATAAATGATGTTGAATGTAAGGAAGAACCTAAAGATTACAATACATTCATATATGTGGATGATGGTGCTTGATCCCAACACTCATACTGAACAAGAAAACCAAGTTGTAGTTTTCTAGTAGATAGGGAATGAGAAAGTGCAACAAGGGGTTGTCAAGCAAAAAATAGTGGGTGCTAAGCAACAAACATAAGATGCCAAGTCAGAGATGGGAAATGTCAACCATCAGATAAACAATGCCAAGCATATAGAACTAGAACCAGATCTTGAACAAGAAATGGATAACGAGATTGAGATTAATTTTCAAGATGAACCTGTTGAAGAACAAAAAAGGAGATCATCTATGCTAGCTAAGTATGTAAGAAGACATCATAAACTTAAAAAAATCATCAAAGATGCAAAATCTGGTGTTATGACAAGAAAGAAACTAAAAAATGAGACATGCTTACTTTGTGAATTCGAGCCCAAATTAGTGAAGGATTCTCTAGACAATGAAGATTGGCTCTAGGAAATTAATGAAGAAATTGAAAAAATTGAGAAGAATGACACTTGGACCCTAGTACCAATACCAAAAGACAAAAATGTAGTTGGAACAAAATGGGTTTTTAGGAATAAGCTAAATGGAAAACGTGAAGTTACAAGGAACAAGGCTGGATTAGTATGAAAAGGATATGCTCAAGGAAGAGACTACTATCGAGAAATTTTTTCTCCTATGATAAGACTTGAAGGAGTCAGAACTCTACTTGCATATCCAACGTACAATAATTTAAGGTATATCAGATGGATGTCAAATCTGCATATCTAAATGGTATACTTGAGGAAGAAGTGTACATAGAACAACCTGAACGATTTGTGGACCCAGGAAAGAAGAATATAGTATGTACATTGAACAAAGCTCTATATAGATTGAAACAAGCACCAAGAGCATGGTATGAAAGACTAAACAGCTATTTGGTGAAGATTGGTTTTGCAAGGACAAATGATAACAATTATCTATATTTGAAGACTAGTAAGAATAATGAAGTACTTCCATCTAAATTTTTTTTTGATGACATTATATTTGGAGGAAAGGAAGCATCGTGCAAATCATTTGCTAATGAAATGAAGAAAGAATTTGAAATGTCAATGTTTGGTGAAATAAACATTTTTGTTGATTTGCAAGTATATTAAATGAAGTTTGGTATTTTCATTACTTGGTCCAAATATATCAAGGAAATACCCAAAACTTTTGGAATGGAAGAGTCTAGACTAGTAAGTACACCTATGTCTATAGGACATAAATTATCTAAAAGTGATGAATCTACTGATGTAAACCAAACACTATATTGATCCATGGTTGGAACATTGCAATATGTTGTTCATAGAAAACCTGATATTGCATTAGCTATTGAGATAGTTTCTAGATGTTCAAAAGATCCTAAGGAGAATCATATGATGATAATGAAAAGGATATTAAGATATCTGAAAAGTACACAAGACTATGAACTATATTGCAAGAGAAGTGATAGATTTTCACTAAAAGTATTCATTGACTTTGATTGGGTAGGAAATATTGATGACAAAAAAGAACTAGCAAAGGTGCATTATTTCTAAGAAATAAATTGGTGGCACGGACAAGCAAGAAACATAACTCTATTTCCCAATCAACAACCAAGGCCAAGTATGTGGTAGTTGTAGTGAAATGTTCAAATATTATGTGGATCAAAAAATTGTTGAAAGGAATGAAAGAAGAAATTACACATCCAATGGTTATCTATTGTGATAACACAAGTGCTATAAACATATCAAAGAATCCAGTGATGCACACTAAAATAAAACACATTGCTATCAAGTATCACTACTTGAGAGAACTAGTTCAAGACAAATAAGTGAAGTTAGAATATGTGCACACTAAAGAATAAATTGCATACATATTCACTAATGCCTTACCTAAAGATGCTCATGAATATATTAGAGGTAAACTAGGGGTGATTCCCCTAAGAAAAGCAACTTGAGGAGAAATGGTGCAATACATAAATGTGCTAATCAAAATACCATACACATTGATGCAGACAATTCTACTTTAGGAGGTGCGTAAGGTAGTCAAATAAAGAAGATGAAGGAGACCAACATAACATATTAGTCATAGATAGATGACGAAATTTAACCAAACATGCCAATATCTACATAATAAAGACGTCTGAAGTAAATGAAACCAAGAAAGATAGTTTCTTTGGCATTTTTGTTAGAGAGGGAGAGAATTACTAAAGAGTAAGAGGAAGAGATTTGAATAGAACAAAATAATATGTACAAAAGGGTGTCTAAAATAAAAACTTAGACGGAGTTTCTGAAATTGTAGAGATGAGAATCAGAATGAAACTAAGGATATTGGTCACTCATGGAAGTGAAATATTTTAGATTGCATGGTAAGAAAGAGGGAGATTGTATTCCTGTAATGCAACATATTTGAGGTGTTGAAAGAGGTGTTGCCATCAATGCCAAAGAGGGAGATTTTTGGAAACTAAAATCGAAATAATTGTAGTATTGTCATTGATGTCAAATCTACAAATGAGACATTTTGCTATCTGATCTAAATGTCATATCTATTTGATTGATGAAGAGGATTTGAGAAATCTCTCATAACAAAAGAACCTAGAAGAAAGGTTGAGTTATGAAAAGAAAGCTACAATGGACATTTGATTAGCTAAACTTTGACAAAACAAAGTAATTGCTTATATCATGTTGATTTTCAATTCTTTACAATACAAGTCATGACATATCACTTATGTAAAGCTTGATTGAGCAACAGAGTAAAAGATCAAGGAAATTTGAAGTTCATGCTAAGTGATGCTAGTGTCAACCAAGCCACACCAAGTGCCAAGTAAATTTAGTGTTGACCGAGCATCAGTATCAAATGAGCAAACAAGTTAATGTTGAGATAGAATTTTTATAGTGATCGAGCAATTTAGTCATGACCAAGTGTCAAAACTTGGTAATGACCGAGAAACAATATTTTGAATGTGTATGAGAAATTGTGATTTTCAGTTGACTTAGTTGATTTCTTGGGATATGGAAAGCGTGTTGAAGATAAGATTGATGAGTTGGATTATTTAATTCAAAGAGAGAATTATGTAAAATACCTAATGAATGAATCCAATGAGAAGTTTCTAGAAAAGAAGGAAGATGAACATATACAATGAACCTGATGAATTGAATCGCGAACCCTAAGTTCTATAGTGATTATAAAAATGAAAAAGAACCCCAAATTACCTATTTAAGGAGGCACAGAGCTAAACTTTAAAGTATTTACAATAAGGGGCAGAAAGAGCATAGAATAAGATATGCAAAGAAGATAATAGAGAAAATGTTTTGTACGTGTTTCTAGTAAGAGGGAACTAAGATGTTGAGGTTGATAAGAGAATCTAAGAAGGATTAAATTTTTTGTGAAGAGAAGGATGAATGCTGGAAGGGTTGCTAAGAAAATCAAGGATAGAGGTGACAAGGAAGGCTTATCAGAGAATCAACACATGAACTGAATAGAGATTTGAAACTGCAAAGTGGGTTGTAATCATACAGATCAAACCCTCCTGTTTTCTTTCTAATCATTGTAAATAATTTGTATTGAAATCCTTTTAATTAAAGGTTGATCTAATAGTCATTAAATGACTTAATATCTATGTAAATCCTTTAGCAAGGTGACATTCTAATGAAATGATCAAGGGTGAACCCACAATAATGGGTTACACCTTTTTGCCTAAACTGACACTAAACTATGAACTTTCAAGAAAACTTTCACTTTCGGATGCAAATGGCCATTTAACAGTTAGGAATTTGAAGATGAAGTAAATTAGAGTCTTTTAGGATTTGATGTGTAGAATCCAAATATATTTTTAATTTTTTTTATTGATTTGATTGAATTATTTTTCCTCCCACGAAAATTAGTATGTTATCAAAAACCTAATTTTTAAAAAGTGATATTATTTTTGACACACATGATTTTTTTTTTCTACAATAGATATCAATGTGATTCTTTCAAATTTAGTTTGGTAACATCCATACCAAAACCATAGAGGTAATATGATGTCTTTATCCTTAGTATTTCATATTTTATTAGAGTTTAAAGTTGACCTAACATGAATTTGGATATACATGGCTTTTGACACATGCAACTTATTATACATTTACCCAATTTTAAAATTTCTTTTTTTTATTGAAAGAGGACCTGAATAGGGTCAGTGCAAGAAGTTGGGTCACACTTTTGGCCAAAAAGTGGAAGTGTTTTTCCTATTTTTGAAATATTTTGTAAATTGATGCCAAAATTTGAGCCATTTAGAGATTAAATATAGAAAAACTTCAAAAATAAAAATTGTAGTGCTTGAAATCTTCTTTCTGAATATGTAATTTATTTGTATACCCATATGATAGATTATTTTTTTGGTATGGATCTTTAAAAACCACTTTTCCAAAATGCCTGTTTCAGGACCATACCACGCTCATGTACGGACACCATAATTTGACACAAATGAATGAATTTTTATGAATCCTTTTAAATGGAGTTACCTGATACACCAAAGATTGATGAGAATATTTTTCTTGAATTTTTTAATCAATATTTTTTTAAATTAATTTTTAATTGGCTATAAAAGAAAATTTTAAAACCTCTCGTGTATGAACACCATAATTTGGTCAAAATTTCACTTTTTTCAATTTTTTTTTTTTTTTTTTTTAACTTCAAAAGAATTGAATGTAGATTGATGACATATTAATTAATTTAAGAAAAAATATAAAATAAAAAAGTTATTAAAATTTTAGTGAACGTTGCTATTTTACATTTAGGTACCACCTTTGATTAAAAAATAAAATAAAAATAGTAAATTAAAACATAACTCTATAAAATTTATATTTTTGAAATCAGGACAGCGAGAGCTCTAATGGCTTTTTGTTTCATAAAAAAATTTGATCGGGAAGATGCTCTAAAAATTATGGCAAGGCATGAATTTGTCAGTTCAATGCCTTAGCCAAATCTTAAGAGGGCAAGGCATAGGCTTGGTCTCACCAAGCCTGTCTCAAACCAAAATTCGAGGCAAGAAAAAAAAATCCCACCTCATGTTGTAAGAAACAGGCACCCATTATTTGAATTTCAAAAAATGGGTACTCGTTTTGAAAAGCTAAAATCGACATGTAAAATCTGCCAAAAACTTAAAAATTTGAATTTTTATGAAATGGGTACCCGTTTTTCACTTTTAAAAAATGGGTACCCATTTTTTATTTTTTAAAAACGAGTGCCCGTTTCTTAAAAATTTAAATTTTTAATTTTTTGAGAAACGGGTACCCGTTTTTTGAAAATAAAAAATGGGTACCCGATTTTTAAAAATAACAGGTGCCCATTTTTTAAATTTAGGGTCGGGCACTCGAACCAAAAATGGGTGCCCATTTTTTAAAATCGGGTACCTATTTCTAAGAAGTTTCATTTTGCAGATTTGACTTCTGCGAAATTGCGACCCAACTTTGTGCATTCACCCAATAATAAGACCATAGTTATTTTCCAAAATTTTTGTTCTCTTAGTTACTATTCTTCCATGAGCTCCCAATATATAGGTTTATTTTTTATAACAAACCTCTGTTCAATTCACGTGCAAAAATGTATACCTAAAAAATTCAAAATGTAGCAAATTCATAGTCATTAGAAAGTTCATTCAAAGTACTTCTATCATGAAAAATGACATCACTCCAATGCTCTATCTAAACCTAGTAATGGAGACTAGAAGCCATTAAACCACAGTAAATCTTCTCATACTTGGAAAAAACCTATAGTTTCCTAGTTTCAATAGAAACTAAAGTACCTAGTTTCTATCAAAACTAAGAAACCTAACCCATGTGGTTAAATGGGCCGGCTTTGGTTTCAATCGAAACTACACTAAGTAGTTTCGATCGAAACTAAAGTCAGCCTTTGAGGCTTTAAAAAAAAATAAAATTGTCATAAATTTTTTTTTTTTTTCAATTCTAACATTCAAATATATTCAAATAATTTGTACTTCAATTAGGTGGGAGGAAATATTTTGCAACTTGTATATTTAAAAATTTTGGATAAATAATTTGCAACATGGGCAATAAAGGTAAAAGAGCAAGTAAATATTCACGAAGAAGAATTGATGAAGAAGAAGATGAAAATCATCAAAAAACTTCAGTAGGATATTATAAGAGGCAAGGTATGCACATGTGCAATATTTTTTCCAATGCATATTTAGTTCATATAGTGTGCAATCATATTGTAGACTTTTTGCATGTATATAGTTAGAATTAGGGTTTATCCAATTAGGAATATGGTAAATATAAGGTTCGGGTTACTATTAACTTAATATTAAGGGTTTATTGAATTATGAATATTTAGTCCTGTTAGGGTTTATTACATTATGGTTTTAAATTATGAATATTTAGAATTAGGGTTTATTACATTATGATTTTTAAATTATGAATATTTAGAATTAGGGTACATTTTAATTATAGTGTTTAAATTATGAATTTATTTAGGATGTAGTGAAATAGGACAACCTACTAAGGTTGGAGAAGGCTCATCCCAAGTTCAAACATGTATGTATGCACACATCTCTTGCAAGTATAATCTCTTTCTAGATTTCTACTTGTGTAGAGGCAAACTTTATATCTTTGATTTTTTTATTTTAGAGAGAAATCCCCAAGTACGAACTTGCTTGATTTTATTTTTTATATCATGCACATGTAGTAGTAGATGATGAAAATGTTTGACATGAGTAAATTGAAGATGAAGCAATGGATATCGAAGAAGGATCATCTTAAGGTTAGGTAAAATTGTATTTAATAGTTCGGTTGTTATGTATATACACATATGTGGACCCTAAAGAAAAGTTATATCTTTATTTTAATTTTTTTTGCAACTCAAGATCAAACAACAAATGAGAATGTTAATCTAGGTCAAAGTTTGAAGAGAAAAATTAATCATAGAAACATAGATCATTTAATTGAAATGGATGTGAAAAAATTGAGAGAATATGCTAGTCAACCTCCACATACTACAAAGAGGAAATTGAATAAAAAGTCTAAAGAAATAATTGTGCAATTTGAGAATCTTGATATAGTGGAGAAAACTCAACTATTATCAATTTCACTTATTAAAGATGAATTAAAAGAGCCATTGAAATTATTGGGTATAGATACAAGTGTTAAAAAGAGGAAGACTTCTAAACTACAAAAAGCTATTGTTGAAAATGTTAAGGAAGGGTTACACTCCATTGTGAAAAAATTTAGATCTGTAGATAAATCCATTTCACGAGAGTGATACTAACATCTATTTTAAATAAGAAATTATGAAAAAAAAGATATATCTCTTCATTGTCATCTCATAATGGGTATAGTTGAAAGATGATATTACATTATTTGAAAAGAAGAAACAATTTGGATGATAGTACATTAGAAAGAAATTGGGTGCTAATGTGTAGAGTTCCTGGATCTAATAGGATTGTGGAAATAGTTAAGAACTTAGTCATTCAATTTTGGATTGATAATACTCATCCTTCACCAAATAGAAGAGAATCATCAAGCAAAGGATTGGGCCTAAGTATTGTCTTCAACACACAAAACATTAGTTGGATGTCACACAACATGAATTGTATCTCTCATTTTGTAATTTAAATCCTAACACAAAGATTGGACAAACAATGTTTGAAAGATTGAAACCCTATTTTGTGAAGATAAATAGATCTTTTGAAACATGTTGTTGTCAATATCATGTTGAATTTGATTTGTGCTATCAAAGATTCAGAAAGATGATAGAAGAAAATGGTGGTTTTCAAAATTCTTTTCATAAACAACTAAGCCAATTCATAACATCAATCTTATGTAACAAACCAAGTAATCGTGCAATAGGTGAAATAAATTGCATAAGAGGAACTTGTGAAACATGTGGTAACTTGACCAAATTTACTTTGAGAGATGAAGATACTGATATGATGAGGATAGTAAAATGTAAGAGATATAACTACATAAAGCTAGAAACAAAAGTTGGAAAAGAATCAACAAGGTTGAAATATGTAGAGGATGACATACTTGTTGGAGAATTGATGTCAAATTTTTGTAAATTGATTCAACCATTTATACATCATGATTTTTTTGCTAAATGGCAAGCGGAATAGTTTCAAACACTAAGAGAAACTTTCCCACTCAAGACAATCTTATCTGTTGTTGACTTTGTAGAGAATTACTCATTCATTTCTCGAAAACAACTTCAAGCAATATACTACTATATAGAGTAGGTTACTATTATGGTTCAAGTGTCTTATTGACATGCACAAATTGATTTGGATGGTGTGGAAAGTACAGATTAAGCGCGAGTCATTAAAAAAGAGTATTACTTTTACATTAGTGATGATAAAGAACATGACACACATTTTGTGGAACATTGTTTTAAGACATTTTTTGATTATTTGAAAAAAAAAGGCATAAAAATGGAAAAAAATTTTGTATGGTCAAATGGATGTGCAACACAATTTAAATTAGCTAGACCATTTTATACATTATGTAGATATCATCAATACCTTAATATACAACACATTTGGAGTTTTTTCGAGAGTGGACATTGAAAGGGTGAGCATGATGGTGCAAGAGCTTGTATCAAATGTTCTTTAAAAAAGTATCAAATGGACTACAGTGGTGCAAAATACATTTTATGGTGCCACCAAATACAGATAACATGCCATCATAATTGGAGTGAGTCATACCATTCAAAGTGTTTTGGGAGGTATTAGGTGTAAATTAATTTTCAAATATTATAATTGAATCAATTTTATATTTAATACATTATATCATAACTAAATTATGGTACACACATGTTTAAAACTCATTTTTTATATGTATGTATGGACCTTACATTCAGTTGTCGATAAAAGATCAATGCATACATGCAAGAGGGTAGAGAAGACACGATCATTGCATTCAGTTATGAGTAGAGATAGTAATGTGTGGTCATTATACACAAGAGAATACTCATGTTTTTTTCCTGACTGCATTGATGAAAACTATGATGGTTGCATTAATCAGGAATGTGGATATGTGGGTGAATGGACTTTGATGCATACACACACACACACACACACTCATGTACATGACACATGGAATTTATATACATATACTTTGTGTAGGCAATGTTTTTGTTGTCATGGTAGAATTTGAAAATGTAGGTGTTAGCTATTATTTATTGCATTGCACCATACAAAGAGAGAAGCTAACAAAGATTGAAATAAGTGATGGAATTATGTTTCCCACAAGTTAGTATATAGTTGAATCATGTACATGTATGTACATCTATGTTTTTTTATGAATTCAATTTTATTAACTTATTTGATTGACCTGTATATAGGTTGTGTTGCTGTACAGGGAACATATTTGAAGCAAAATAAAGTATTTAAGAATGGGATTCATTTCACTGAGTATCAACCTAAAAATAAGGTATATCAAAATAGTAACTATGTTATTGCCATTGGTATAACTCTTCATCCAGTTAAAGGACCTAAAATATGTAAGTGGAGGCTTGATATTGATGATCATAGGAAAATATTAAATGTTATCTAGCAACGAGCTGACCCACTTGATAACAGATACAAACAACTTGTTGAACTATTTGAAATCTAAAATTTGGCTAAACTATTTGAAATCTAAACTTTGGTTCAACAATTTGAAATTTGGTTGATTTAACTTGTGAAGTTTAAATTGTGATTCATAACTAATTATAGTTCAATTAGGAACTTGCATGCAACTAATTATGACACATGCCTCAAGGGGAAGAAATTTGAACACTTGTCTCAAGGGGATCAAATTAGGACTTGTGTCTTAAGGGGATGAAATTAGGACTTATAACTAATTATATGTTAGTTTTACTCTTTTCTTTAACTTGTGAAGTTTAAATTGTGATTTGTAACTAATTATAGTTTAATTACAAACTTGTATGCAACTAATTAGGACATGTGCCTTGAGGGGGAGAAATTCAAACACTTGTCTCAAGGGGATGAAATTAGGACTTGTAACTAATTATATATTACTTTACTATTTCATTTAACTTGTGAAATTTAAATTGTGATTCGTAACTAATTATAGTTCAATTACGAACTTGTATGTAACTAATTAGGACATGTTCCTTGAGGGGAAGAAATTTCAACACTTTTCTTAAGGGGATCAAATTAGGACTTTTAACTAATTATATATTACTTTTACTCTTTCATTTAACTTGTGAAGTTTAAATTGTGATTCGTAACTAATTATAGTTCAATTACGAACTTGTATGTAACTAATTAGGACATGTACCTTGAGGGGAAGAAATTTCAACACTTTTCTTAAGGGGATCAAATTAGGACTTGTGTCTTAAGGGGATGAAATTAGGACTTGTAACTAATTATATATTACTTTTACTCTTTTATTTAACTTGTGAAGTTTAAATTGTGATTTGTAACTAATTATAGTTCAGTTATGAACTTGTATGCAGCTAATTAGGACATGTTCCTTAAGGGGAAGAAATTCAAACACTTGTCTCAAGGGGGTCAAATTAGGACTTGTGTCTTAAGATGATGAAATTGGGACTTGTAACTAATTATATATTACTTTTACTCTTTCATTTAATTTGTGAAGTTTAAATTGTGATTTGTAACTAATTATAGTTCAATTACAAACTCGTATGCAACTAATTAGGACATGTGCCTTGAGGGGAAGAAATTCAAATACTTATCTTAAGGGGATCAAATTAGGAGTTGTGTCTTAAGGGGATGAAATTAAGACTTATATCTAATTATATAATACTTTTACTCTTTCATTTAACTTGTGAAGTTTAAATTGTAATTTGTTAATTAGGAATTATGTAACTAATTAGGAATTATGTAAAGTTAATTACCTAACCATTACCCTAACCAATTTCATATACATATAAATCAATTTCATAAAACAACATAATGTAACATAATCTAACATGTAAAAGAACATGTAATCTAACATAATATCCAACACAATAGAACATTATCCAACATAATCTAACATGTAAAAGAATATAGTTTAACATAATCCAACATATAAGAACATAGTATATATGTATGTCAATCATCAAACATGTATAATTTGGATGAAATTCTAGATCAAATAATCTATAATAAAAAATAAAAAAAGATCGTCAGGTGTAGGACTATCATCATGATGTCTCCTCACAGTGTGGTTTGAACAATGACTATCAGGATGCCCCCTAGGATGTGCTGACCCCTATATATATTAAAGAGAAAGTGAAATCAATGTACATAATTTCATATTTAATTAAATCGCTTTTAAATTTACAAATTGCATGCACTTTATATATTACATTTAAAACTCACATGTGTCTAATTCAAAAAAAATTAAAACTCACCTATCCACTACTGACATCATCAAATGAGTTTCAACGATGTACATGATCTAGCATCAAAGATGAAGTAAAAAGAGGAATGTCCCCCTACAATACATACATACATGTGTGCAAAAAATCATATTAAAACTTGTAAATTTAATTACAAAGGCATAATATGTATGTACATGCATAAATTATTAGTTGAACAAATCTTTTAAAATTTAACATGAATGTAAGAAAACTATATATTTACCTATGTAGATGCTAGCATCTAATAATACTCAGACTTCCTAGCATCAATCATTTCCACCAATATATTTAGATTTTGTTGTACCTCATCTAACTCCATCACTGCATCTATGCTAGCATGTTTGGTGGCTAGCACATGTCCTAATAATGACAATCCAAGTGGACTAACTAGATGAGATGGCATAGAATTAAAATCATCACGTGTCAATGAGTCCATCCATCCTATGGTTGACAAGCTAAAGTCAAAATCATCAAGGCCTGCATCTAAACTTTTACCATGCCCTACACTGGTTGAAGGGTCTATACTATAATGTATATGTCCCTTTGTAGCAAAAGAGTGGTCAGGAGGTGGATCATGATGTGTACTACCACCATGACCACTACCTAATCAATGAGAGGAATGTGGTTGAGGATGTGTCCCAATACCACCATGGACATGATGTTGAACATCTAATATAGGTATGCCAAGATTCTCTAATATGAATCTATATGAATATAATAGATCCTCAGCAAGACTACTCATAGTATCTCATGCCAACACTCCAATGAGGCCCTCTAAGTTAGTCAATGAAGGGATGCCTATTGCACTGTATAAGTCTCTTGAAGATGAAGCACTAGGAAATGATTCAGAACACTAATGTGACATCAAATACTAGCCAACCTCATCACTAGAAATAGATTTGATAGTTGCAACAATGTCTCCAACTCCTTGAATCACCCCCCGCAACTGCATGCTACACATGGCCTTGTCAACTAATGGACCTAATATAGGGGAAATAGTAGGTGCCCTCTCTCCGATAATCAACCTATCTTTCAGTGGTGGATGAATCAATTGCCTATCAACTAGTCTACCATGCCCTACCCTAAACACAATGGTAAATCAATGTAGTTCCCCACCCTACCTATGTGAACCTCAACATAAAGTTGTTGTCAAAAATAAAGTGAAATTTGGTTTTTATTTGGATAACGACCATGAGTAGCAAGGAAGTGTGGGTATATAAGTGAAGCCATCTATGGATCTATACACTTAAAGGGAGAATACCCCTTCACATACTTTAGTGGAAGATAATGAGGGAAACATTCCCTCTTCAGTATCTCTTTGAGCACTAAGCCATGTACCTACTCTAGTGAGAGCCTTGAAGAGACCTCTCATCTCTTATTGTTTAGGACAATCTGTATAGTATGGTAGAATATGGAGCAACACCATGAATCTCATCTCTAATATATGCAAGACTCTATAAGATGCTTTGACATGTACTACTATATACACTAGAGAATGTGCCACTAGCCAAGGATTCATGAAGTCTAAGAATCTCTTGGTTAGTGTGATCATAGAGAATCTCAGGTGGGATAGGCTACTAATCTGTGGGAATAGCACGTTGTTGGGGGGGACAGGTTACTGCTTGAGGGAAATAGGAGGTTATTGCTATTCAGGGGGATAGGAGGCTGCTACGCAGGGGTATAGAAGGCTACTACTCTAGGGGGATATGAGACTACTAATCTACCATGTGAAGGTCAATATATGTAGTATGCCTGTGTATATACAATGAGTAAGCCTGAAATTTAAATTAAAATATGACATTTTTAATAAATTTGAAATTTATCAAGTACAATGAATTTAAGAAACTAGAATTTCATAAACATGAAACAAACATAACATATGCATAGTACTACACATGTGAACTTGTACATCCTAAATTAAAATATGACATTTAATAAGCTAGAATTTCGTAAACAAATAACATTAAATAATATGTGTGTTTAAAGTTAAAAAGTTATCTGGTTAGGTTAAATTAATTTGATTAGGGTTGACATTCTTGAGGTTAATGTTTTATCATGATTATGGAACTTATATTATGGTTCTAGGGTTAATTTTAGGGTTACTTTGTTTAGTATTAAGATTGAGTTTAGGGGACCATTATTCTAGGGTTTAATCATGGTAAATTTTCATTAAGTTAGGGTTAGGAAAATATTTAGGGCTAGGGTTAAAGTGTGAATGTGTGTTCAGAATAGTGTTCTATGTCAAGAGTAAGTTATTATGGTTAGAGTTAGGGTTAGTGTTTTAAAATTGTACATAACTTAAATGTAGTAAGATCATTAGTGTTTTGATAGTCAATGTGAGGTTTATGTTAGCATTACGCATAGAATTATGATTAGGTTTAAACCTAATTTAGTGTTACTAGGTTTAGTATTACCTCTAGGATGTTAAAAGGTAAATATGTTATGGTTGAACACTATAGTTAATGGTTACATAGTTATATTGTTAGAATCATGAGAGCAATGTTAGGGATTTAGTTAATATATTGTTTAGGGATCTTTAGGATTAAATGTTTAGGGTTAGCACATACAAATCTAGATTAAAGTTTTTAGTTAGGATTCATAAATTAGTTCATTTTTTAGGGTTAAGAAACTTGTGAGGATTGTGCTTTAACATTTTATCTAGGGAAATAAGTAGGAAGTATGGTTAGAACTTTATCTAGTTAACGTTAAGAACATAGAGTTAATTTTAGGGTTACACTTAAAGTTAAAACATTACTTGGTTAGTGTTGGAAATTTTATTGAAAAGATCATTGATGAAGAAGATTGATTGAAAGAGGGAGATTGTTGTTAAAAGAATGTTTTCAATAATTCTTTTGTCATTGATGTCAAACTTGCTATGTGTAGGAATGACATTTGCTTATAAGATCTAAGTACTATCACTTAGTCGATTAATGAAGATGATTTGATCAACAAGATGTAACACGAGTACCTAAGGGAAATGTTGAGTTATAATATTGTAATTAAGTGAAAGGATCAGTTAAGTCAATGGTTAGATGATGTATTGGTAACATACTCAAAGACAAAGAGGTTGGCCACACTTAGAAACATTGGAGGAATAAGTTGTAACAAGGTTGACTACAAAGCTTAAACTAAGTTCATTAGTGGGTGTTGAGCAAGCTAGTTGAAGCTGAGAAAATTCTCATTTGGAGCTAAGCAAAAGTAAAATCTAGTGTGTGATGAGTGAACTTCAGGTGTCGAGTGAAGTTGAAGTGCCGAGCATCAGAAAATCTTAATAGGTACCGAGTGAACTTCAAGTGTCGAGCATCAGTAAAAATGTAGTTGATGCCGAGTAACACAGTATGTGCTAAGCACCTGTAGTGCCTCTCATGTTTGCATTCTATACCTTGTTTATTTTGATTCAAGAGATACTTGATACTCTTATTTTGTACCTTATGATGACCTGAGGGTCAGATGTTATACTTTGACTCAGTACCATAGATGTTATATTGCTATGTTGTTCAGTTTATCATTTTGCAGGTTGATGCTATTTTGAGATGACAGTAGATCTATGATGATATTTGGTTTTATGGTTTATTGGACATATTTGTTGAGTATGTTATGAGATGGATTCTATGTTAGGGTTATTTTCTTCATTCTTCTATCTTTACGCTTTCTGTGAATGTGAGTGATGTAAATGGATTAAATAGGTATTTTAATACATGTTGCTTCGGCTATGATATTATATGTAATTGCACTTGATCATGTGTTTTAGTGTGAGGGAATTATATCCCTGGTTGTGGCACATGGAGTTAGTGATTCGGTTGTTCATATTTTTCCAATGTCATCCCTATATGGTCGACATACCCTTATTTAGTTATTTTAATCTAAACCTTTTGGTGATTAGTAAATCTGAACTCATCTGCATTATTTGATTAGACTAGTGAGCGTGTTTGTACATTTAGAAGTTCGTATTTGTAATGAAAGTGTTAAGTGATTTTTTGTCATTTTGAATTTTTGGGTTTTAAATCTTTTCAGATTTAATTTCTGGAAACTTTTCCATAGGTGAATTTCCATTAGGGATAATAACCTATTTTTGTTTGTGTTGATTCAAAATTTAGCTACTCTAGTTGGCTAATTTCCAGAATTGCCTATTCAGTTGAAAAGTGAATAAGTATTGGAAAAGTGAATTCATTATTCACTTCTCACTTTTAGAATTGAAAATTTGAGAGCCATTTTAGAAATCCTCTTTTGAAGGATTCTTGTTTTGTTCATTCTAGGAGCTATGAGCATGTGATCTGCCTGAGGTTGGTCTCATTGGATTCAACTCAAGAAGTTTATGCTTTGTCATCGTTTTTAGTAGATTCAGTGGGTGATTTATTTTATTGTGTGAGTTACTATTTTTTCCCCTTTTGTTGTTAGGCAGGGCTTTCTCATTTTATTATTTTTGCTCCATTTCAACTTCCATTTCTTGTAGTAGTATGTTAGGAGGTTGAGAACTAGTGTTTCCCTCCATTTTTGTTTGCTAGTTTTGCCTGGTTGGTTGGGTATGAATGTATTCCTTGTTTTTGAAATGGGGGTTTTGGTTTTTAAGTCATTATGCTGGCCGTTTTTGCATACGGTGTCTAATTTCAATTATTTTTGAATTTTCAAGGTTTTTGCACCCAAAAGCCAAATAGGTTTTAATTTCAAAAATTTTCCAAAATTTGGGGTTTTTGCCTCGTTTTGCATGTCACCCTATTTTCTTAGGTTTTCTTAACATAATGTGGGTCATGGACTTGGATGATCCATTTGGATATTTGTCTGACCACTTTTGCACTTTTTGTTGCATTGGGATGCATGTAGCATCCGTCATCCTGATGTTGGTTTTGGTTGATTGACTTTTTTATTTGTATTCTCATCCAGTCCTTTTGGTATGATCTTTGTGATGGTGGTGTGCCACACATGAGTACATCTATCGGGTGATCTACAGGGCCCAATCTTCCATGGTACTTCTAAATGTTGTGATCATTTGGGATGGGTTGGGAATTTGCATGCCTACAAGCACTCATCGTTGGATGAGCATGGGTAGGGTAGGGTAGCATATGAAGGGTACTTCTATCTTACAGCTCGGTGTTCATGGCACTAGAGGTTGGCAGAGGAAGCTTTATATAAGTGATAACTAAATAAAACATCAAGTGGTAATAACTTTAAAGATAACAAAAAAATAATACTTCAGTGTATGAGCCTTCTATTGAGGAAGTTGAGTCTACACAGTGTATGAGCCTTCCGTTGAGGGAGTTGAGTCTGTACAGATCTGAGCTTAGGCTTTTCAATGCCAAGAAACTCTCCATGATGTTGGTCCCTACATAGTAGCCCATTAAGATGTCTAACCGGGACCTATAGTTTATGCATTATCTTTGTCTTGGGTTCAGTCATCATACTACTTGGCATGTGTGTTAGCCATGGATTTTGTGTTGCGTGTGTTTGTGGTTGGATCATTATCTCCATCAACATAGTGGGTGTGGACCTATGGGTACCACATGGTTGGGAGGCATAGCTACCTTCACCACTACTAGGGACTAGTGTATAGAGATAGCCTTGTAGCCTAGTGCGATCATTGCTGGATGTGTTCACTTGGTACTTTAGTTTACAGAGTATGCTTCTTGTGATTTATGCTTTCATTGGGATATTTTTTTAATCATGTTTAGATGATCTTAGTTTCAACACATTCCTTATTATGATGATTAGCATGTGATAGGTGGTGTTGTCTACTTGCAAGTTTATCTTTTGTTGTACTACTAGCATGTTAGATTTCCTTCTACTTTTGGTTTTTAGCATGTTTACTAGTGACGTCCCTATCACAATAGTTCTGATGATTTGATCGATGGCTTGGGATGTTATGCGTGAGGGGATGGCTAGGGCCCATGATGGCCTTATGATGCCATTGGCAGTTGGGAGGAACCACGTATTTAGTTTGGTTGTTTTGAACATTGTGATGTTATTTTAGTTATTGCAATGTTGCTCTAGTTCACTGTGATGTTCCTTCTATATTTTTACTCTTATCTATTAGATGGTTAGATGTTATTGTTTCTATATTTCCTTATTCGATTTGAGGGTTCTTGCCTCGAAATGTGGATCTGGTACTCCCCAGTGTGGAAGTTCTGAACTCAATTTTGGTATTTTCTTTGTCCTTAAGTGTTTTTACTTAGTTTCCTGGGTGACCTTTTATCAGCATTGTGCAACACAAAAATGTATTGCACACCCATTGAAATATATCATGCGTCCCTTGATTCTATCGCACGCCTCTTGGAGAAATGTTACACGATACTGAAAAGTATCACACCTCCTTTTGAGAAATGTTGTATGAAACTCTTAAAGTGTCACATGCCTTCGAGAGAAGTATCGCCCAGTCCTTGAAAATATCACCTTCCTTCGTTAGAAATGGTGCACGATACTTTTCTGTGCTGTATTAAAGTATCACCTAGTTTTTGTAAAAACCTACACAGGCAGATAGCGGGCACTTTTTGGTTGGGTCCAAACTTTTTGAGAGTTGATTTGGATACCTTATTTATTTTTCTTCAACCCTATGGCGTTGCATTTTGGATCCTGGTTGTTTCTAGCCTTATCCTATTTTGTATCTTTTAGTTGTAGTCCTTTGGGGTTTAAAATATATCATCTAAGTATAAGTTAAGGTATATTTAATTTTTTATACTTAAGATATATTTTAATATATGTGATGATTCATTTGAGATGGGTTTCAAAACTCTACGAGCTAAGATAAAGATTCTAGAAAATTTTAGAGCTTCAAATTTTAGACAGCAAATTTTCAAGAGTCAGCCTTGGTTTGTTAGCTTGGTTGATCTCGCATGTCTTCTTATTTATGTTTGGGTTAGTAGTGACGTTTGGAGATCCATTGATGTTGGTTGTTTGTCAGTCTTCTATTTCAATCTTTATGATCTGTGTAGCTTGTTATCATGTGCACTTACACTTAGTCTTTTTAAAAAAATATTCTTGCTTGTTTTTCATCCTTGTTTCCAAGGATCTTCGGGTGGTGCATTACAACACCAATATTTTAATAGTGTTGAGTTGCTGCATTATTTTAAAAGTAAAAGATTCACTAAATTTGAGTTGGTGGCACATAATTCTATGTAAACCATTTTTGGGCGAATTCAAAAGGATTATTCAAGAAGTTTCTAGAGCATACATAATGTGGGTTAGATTCAATCAATCCTACCTAATCCATACAAATTTAAATCAAAGGAAGGAAGAATCATGTGGAAAAAGGAACTCCAAGACTTCTATTTAAGGAGTCACAAACCAAAAAGCAAGTGCTACTGCTAAAGTGTCAAATTGTGAAGTAGTTAGAAGGGTGTCAAGGAGAAGGCATCTAGGAGAAGGAAGAATAGAGCACAGAGGGTCTACTTCTATAAGTGGTTAGAAAGAGATGGTTACACTGGTACATTGAGCATGGAGACTTAAGCAGACAAAGCTTGAAAGGAGGGCAAGCTATCAGAGTTGAAGAGACTTAAGGCCAGGCAATATTGTGAGCTAAGAAGTGATCTAAAATTTGCAAGTTAAGTTGTATGTTGTAATTAGGTCAAAGACTTTCTAATACTCTCTAGCAATTGTATTAGATATAAAAGAAAATCCTATGGACTTAGGTTGGTTTAATAGCCATTTGTAAATCCTTTAACAAGGTTGGATTCCAAGTGAATTTTCTAAAGTCCTCTAACTAGGCCCACTTCTAATAGGGTGGATAAGTCCTCTAACAAGGTCACATTAAACAGTGTGTTGTAAGCCTTTAACAAGGCATGCCTTTCACAGGGCATCACTTCAAAAGAGTGAGAATTGAGTAGCATGTTACTAGTGGTTTTTTCAAAATTGGGTTTTCATATAAATCACCGTGTTATGTGTTGATTCTTTGTGTGTTATACTTACATGTTGATTTCTAGTAACTTGTTGATTAGGAAAGTTAAAGCTTGGATGAATGAATGGTTGAATGGGTTCACTATACTTAGTGAAAAAGTTTGAATAGGACATTTAGACCTTGAATAACTGATTCACCCCCTACCCCAAATTATTCTAAAGCATTTCTAACAATTGGTATAATAGCCATCTGCTAATTTAGTTTCAAGGTATTAGAAGCAGAAAGATCAAGATGTCAAAGAGACAAGTTCCCAAGCTCAACAAAGACAACTTTGTTGTATGGTAGAGTATGATGAAATTGCACCTTGGATCAATAGGTGATTATGCAAAAACCTTAATTGGAACAGAAAATGGAGAACCAACTGGACCCCTCACTATAGACGACTTGAGAAAAAGGAAGGAACACAATTAGGCAATGTTGGAGATTTATTCTACACTTAGCTATGCTGAATATTATGGCATCAAGGGATGTGATACTACAATCAAGATGTGGAAAGCCCTAACAAATATCTATGAAGGAGATTAGAATGTTCAGAGAGCAAAGAGAGAAAGCCTCAAAGGAAAGTTTGATGACATAAAAATGGAGGAAGGAGAAAATGCTGCTCAATATGGATGCAAAATGAAAGAAGTGGTAAGTGCAATAAGAAGTTTCGGTGGTCAATTGGAAGAAGAGATTGTGAATAGAAAATATTTGAGATCTCTACTCCCTATCTATGCTATAAGAGTTTCAACCATCCAAGAGTTAAAGTGTATACTAGGAAATGCATTGACCTTTGAAGGAATAGTAGGAAGACTTACTGCATTTCAGTTGTCCAATTTTGACAACTATAGACTTAAGAACCTTGAATCTGCTTTCAAGGCCAAGTTGACAATGAAAGACACTGAGGAGGTGACATAAAAAAGGAAGAGTAGAAAATGAAAAAATGCATCTAGTGATAGCAACATAGATGAGGAAGATGTGGAATAGTTGGAAGCACTACTGGCTAGAAGATTCCATAGAGGTAAAGGTAAATTCAAAGGTAAGCTCCTTATCATTTGTTTCAATTGCAATAAAGTAGGACATATTGATGTAAGGTGTAAATAGAAGAAGAGCTTCAAAGAAGGAAATAGGTACAAGAACAAAAGAGAAGATGATAGAAGAGATTACAAGGACAAAGGAAAAAGATTGTACATTGTTGAAGAAGATTCTGATGAGAATGATGATGAAGTAGTCTATGTGGCCATGAAGGATGATTCAAATAAAGATGAAAATGAAGCAACAACATTGGTAACTTGTGTGAACAAGAATGATAAGTGGATCATAGATAGTGGATGCTCACATCACATGACAGGAGATAAAAATAAGTTTATTACCTTTACTCAATATGATGGAAATAGTGTTAGATTTGGAAATGATGCTCCATGCCAAATCAAAGGGAAAGGTTCAATTAAACTCACTGAGAAAATTTCATGTGATAATGCATACTATGTTGAAGGATTGAACTGAAATTTTTTGAGTGTATCATAGTTAGGCAATGTAGGTTGCAAAGTAGAATTTGGAAATAAATTTTCCAAGATCTATGATACTGATGGAAATTTGATAAGAAAATGTGAACAAACTAAGAATAATATATTTTACCTAGATATGGAAGATGCAACTTATCTTGTTGTAGCATAAAAGATTGTGTCATGTTAACTTTGATAATTTGATTAGCATCAACAAAAGGAATAAATTCAGAGGGTTGCCTAAATTGAAGAAACCTGGAAATACAATGTGCAAACAATGTCAACTAGGGAAGATGACCAAGTCTAGTTTTAAAAGCCAAACATACACTTCCAAGGAAGTACTAGAGTTAGTCTATACAGACCTATGTGGACCAATAGAAGTGCAAAGCTACCTAGGAGATAAATACATCATGCTATTTGTAGATGACTATTCAAGGATAATGACTGCTATGTTTTTGAAGCAAAAATTTGATGCATTTCAAATATTCAAGTGGTATTTGGCTAGAGTTGAGAAAGAAACATGAAAGATTCTAAAGTGCCTAAGGTTTGACAGAGGAGGTGAGTTGACATCAAAAGAACTTGAAATATTTTGCAATGACAAAGGTATCAAAAGACAAACATCAACACATAGAACTCCACCTCAGAATGGAATTGCTAAAAGAAGGAATAGAATAATGATAGACTGTGCAAGAACCTTGATGATGGAGAAAAATGTTGCTCTAAAGTACTGGAGAGAAGTTGTAAGCATTGCTATTTACACCCTAAATAGAGTTCAAGTCAAGAAAGGTACAAATGCAACACCTTTTGAACTATGGTATGGTCACTCACCTAGTGTAAGACATTTCAAAGTCTTTGATTGTAAATTCTATATTCTTAAAGATACTAAAAATGGCAAGTTTGATGAAAAGAGTGATGAAGTTATATTCCTTGGATACTCCACCAAAAGTAAGGCATATAAGTGTTTGAATACTAACACTAACATGATTGTGGAGAGTGAAAATATAAATTTTGACGAGCATGCAAAATTTTAGGTTGACGGAACTAAACAATCAAAAGATTATAGATCTTTTTTATACTTCTATGAATGAATGACTATTGAAGACAATGTTGCAAATCAAGTTGAGAATCAGCAACAAATTTTAGTATCAACCGAGTCACACCCAGTGAATGCTAAGCTACATTCAGAAGTTGAGTTGTAGAATGAAGGAAATGCACATTTTGATTCTAAAATAGTATACATGAAAGAGATGATGAAGTACCTGATGAAGAAGAATATAATCACTCTAAAGCTGAAGGATCAAACATGGACAGAAGGATAGAACCAAGATTAGCCAAATATGTGAGAACACATCACCTTGCAAATAAAATTATTGGTGACAAGGATGCGAGACCAATGACAAGGAATAGACTCAGGAATGAATCATGTTTTTTGAGCAAGGTTGAGCCTAAAATAGTAAAAGATGCACTACAAGATGATGACTAGTATAAAGCTATGAAAGAGGAGATAGATTAAATTGAGAAGAACAAAACTTGGACTCTAGTTCCTAAACCAACTAATAAGAATGTAATTGGTACCAAATGGGTGTTTAGGAACAAACTTGATGAGAATGGTGAGATAACAAGAAACAAGGCTAGACTAGTTTGCAAAGGCTATGTACAAGAAGAAGGATTGGATTATGGGGAAACATTTGCCCCTATTGCAAGAATGGAAGGAGTAAGAACACTGCTTGCATATGCTACCTATAAAGGTTTCAAAGTCTACCAAATGGATGTGAAGTCTACTTTTCTAAATGGTATACTAGAAGAGGAAGTCTACATAGAAAAACTAGGGGGATTTGTTGATGACAACAACAAGGATATGGTTTGCAAACTGCACAAGGCACTCTATGGTTTGAAGAACGCACCTAGAGCATGGTATGAGAGGTTGCACAAAAACCTTGTGAAGATTGGATTTGAAAAAATAGCTAACACCAACAACCTGTACATCAAAGCAAAAAAATATAAAGAGATTTTGATATCTAAAATCTTTGTTGATGATATAATATTTGGAGGAAAAGATGTTCTATGCAAAGATTTTGCTGATCAAATGAAACATGAGTTTGAAATGTCAATATTTGGAGAAATCAAATTCTTTGTTGATTTGCAAATACATCAATTGAAAAATGGAATATTTGTGACTCAATCAAAATATATCAAGGAGATACTCAAGACATTTGGATTATAAGATTCAAAACCATTCAGCACACTAATGGCATCTGCACATAAACTATCCAAAAATGATGAATTAGCTAAAGTAAATCAAATAATGTATAGATCAATGATTGGAAAGTTGTAATATGTTATACATAGTAGACCAAAGATTGCATTACTAGTTGGAATAGTGGCAAGGTTTTTTGCAAATCCAAGAGAAAATCATTTGTTGGCAATAAAAAGAATACTAAGGTACTTAAAAAGAACTGATGACTTTGGTGTTTACTACAAGAGGAGTGAAAAGTTTTAGCTAAGAGCCTACACTGATGCAGATTGGGGAGGTAATATTGATGATAGAAAAAGAACCAGTGGAGGAGCACTTTTCTTAAGGAAAAGATTGATTACCTAGATCAACAAAAAGAAAAGTTGTACCTCACAATCTATAGTAGAAGTTGAATATGTTGTAGTTGCTATAAATTGCACTAATATTGTATGGATCAAACATTATTTGCAAGGTATGAAGGAAGAGATAAATGAGTTTTTGATACTTTATTGTAATAATAAAAGTGCTATCAACATATCAAAGAACTCTGTAATGCATGCCAAAACCAAGCATATTGAAATGAAGTATCACTATGTAAGAGAGTTGGTGGAAGACAAACAAGTAAAGATGGAATATGTAAGCTCAAAGGAACAGGTTGATGGCATCTTCAAAAAAGCTCTACCTAAAGATTCTTTTGAGTATCTTAGAAGTAAGTTAGGGGTGATACCGCTAGCCAAGGCTACCTGAAGTAAAAGCAAGACTCCCTTGCATCAAATGAATTGATTGTTGAAATATTACACATTGATGCAGAGGATACCTACTTTAGGATTCATGCCTAAAGTAATTGAAGTAATGGAGCTCCAAATTAGTCACAAGCAAGGTGATAGAGGGAGAAAGTGAAAAGAACCTACAAAAGCTACACTTGCATATTAAGATAATGAAATAGTATGTCTTTGGCATTGTTTTCAAAGAGGGAGATAAGATATAGAAACTAATCAATAGACAAAGAGGGAGAGATATCAATACCATTCAGATGGATAAAGAATAAAGAAGTAGAGGGAGAAATGAGCATAATTAATCAATAGTAGGAAGATAAGCAAATGCTTATAGAGGGAGAAACTGTAAGAAGGAAGAAAAGAAAGAAAAAGAATACAACAACTAAGAGGGAGAAGTAGAAATGAAGCAATCAAGATAGTAAATCATAAGAGGGAGATGTGAAAACTAATGGTAACACAATTAATTTTTGGCATTTGACTTACTATTCTAACCTGGTCAAGTTGGTTAATAGTTTAGTCTAATGGTTGGTCAATTTGGTTTGCCATCAATGTCAAAGAGGGAGATTGTTAAAAATATAATTGAAAAGATCATTGGTGAAGAAGATTGATTGAAAGAGGGAGATTGTTGTTAAAAGAATGTTTTCAATCATTTTTTTGTCATTGATGTCAAACCTGCCATGTGTACGAATACCATTTGCTTATAAGATCTAAGTACTATCACTTAGTTGATTGATGAAGAGTATTTGATCAACAAGATGTAACAAGAGTACTTAAGGGAAAGGTTGAGTTATGATATTGTAATGAAGTGCAAGGATCAGTTAAGTCAATGGTCAAATGATACATTGGTAACATACTCAAAGACAAAGAGGCTGGCCACACTTAGAAATATTGCAAGAACAAGTTGTAATAAGGTTGATTGCAAAGCTTAATGGTTGGTCAATTTGGTTTGCCATCAATGTCAAAGAGGGAGATTGTTAGAAATATAATTGAAAGGATCATTGGTGAAGAAGATTGATTGAAAGAGGGAGATTGTTGTTAAAAGAATGTTTTCAATCTTTTTTTTGTCATTGATGTCAAACCTGCTATGTGTAGGAATAAAATTTACTTATAAGATCTAAGTACTATCACTTAGTTGATTGATGAAGAGGATTTGATCAACAAGATGTAATAGGAGTACCTAAGGGAAAGGTTGAGTTATGATATTGTAATGAAGTGCAAAGATCAGTTAAGTCAATGGTCAAATGATATATTGGTAACATACTCAAAGACAAAGAGGTTGGCCACACTTACAAATATTGCAAGAATAAGTTGTAACAAGGTTGATTGCAAAGCTTAAAGTAAGTTCATTAGTGAGTCTAGAGCAAGCTAGTTGAAGACGAGAAAATTCTTAGTTGGAGTTGAGCAAAAGGAAAATCTAGTGAGTGCTGAGTGAAGTTCAAGTGCTAAGCATCAAAAAATCTTAAAAGGTGCTGAGTGAACTTCAGGTGCCAAGCATTAGTAAAAATGTAGTTGATGCCAAGTAACACTGTAGTGCCTACCCTCATTCACATCTTTTCTAGACTTATTATTTCTATTATTATCAGACTACGTAGACTAGTTTTATGTTGATGGTTTAGTGGTGTTGTTTTGACACTATCAGATATTATGATAGGGATTCAATTGATATATGATGAGATCATTTAGACTTTACATTTCATGTGTGTATGATGATCATTACATTGTTTTCAGTTATTACTGATGATTAGTTAGATGGTTTATTATCTCATGTGTTTTATTATGGTTACTTACCCCATACTTGCATGTGTATGGTGTGCATGTTTTCTTATTGTATGGCATTTTTGATGTGGTTAAGGAAGGGAGTCGTAGTCACCTACTTAGTCAGGATCTACACGATGCACCACTTCCTGCCATTTTCTGTTTAGCTTAGCATTATATATTGTATGTACATGCATGGTTTTTCTGCAGGTTGCAGGACCGGGTATCGACTTCCCTGAATTGTTAGGATGAGCGTACCCTATTATACTATCTCAATGATAAGAGAAGGGAGATAAATTCTCAAGTCCAAATCCCAAACCTAAAAACCATTTGTCCTAGTGAGTTAGGACAAGTATCAAAGGTGAATACCCACCGAATGTGTCGGATGACATATTTCTTGATTTTTAACCCTTTAGATTTATTTTGTATGATTTGTTCTATGATGGGTTTTCATATTTTATCTTGGAGGTCTATGGTGAATTTTCCATTAATTAAGTCTTAATAAATAGATTTAATTAATAAATTATTTATTTGAGAAAATTAATAAAATATCATGATCTTTGATATTTTTATTGTAATTAATTAAATATGAATTATTGGGGAAAAGGAATTAAATAAAAGAAAACTAGAAATTAAAATTAATAATAATTATAAAATAATAATAAAGTAATAAATAAAATAATAGTTATAAAAGTTATAAAAATTAAAATGAAAGTTATAAAATTTAAATAGAAATTATTTTAAAAGTAAATTGGAGTTATAAGCTTGCATGGGAATTAACATGTGTCAACAACACGGGGGTTAGTGCATCAATTAAGCACAAGGTGTCTACAACTCTATGACTCATCAAAAAGGTTGGAAAAGACCCATGCTTAGTTGGTGACACCTTCTAGCTATTTCAAGAAGCATTCCAAAAATTTCTTGAGAGCTCTTTATATTCAGGCATTCATAGAAGCTTAAAAAAAAGGGGGGGGAGAGCAATTGGAGCATTGGAGGACTCAAGAACTCTGAAGAAGGGAGCTCGCTTTGTGGGTTTTCTGAGGAAGAGCGAATTAGCATCAGAATCTGGGTAGATTCTTGTGATTTTTCTTATGCTATTTTCACATCATGCATTCTTGTTTTCCTCGTGTCTTCCATATGTCTTCTGAGGAATTTCATATTTTTATTGTATGCATTTTCAATTTGGGCAATTAAATTTATTTGAGAATTTTATATGCATGGATTTTTTAAAAAAAGAGAAAATCGGGCTAGGGTTAATTCATAGCCAAACCCATTAGATTATTTATTGGATAAATTTGAGGTCAAAGTTTATAGGAAATTTCTGGAAATTAGAATTTCTAAATAAACTGTGTATATACATGTTTATATTTTTTTAATCTGCATACGCATATACCTATACCTATACCTATATATATATATATATGCAATTATATATATAAATATGTATACATGATTATATGCTGTGATGTTTTTTTTTAATTCTGCAAGTATATATATATATACACATATATATATACATATATATACATACATATGTATATATAATATATATATTTAAATTTTAAAAAAAAATGAATATCATTAATTGAAAACATTTTTCTGAAAAACGTTGAACTTTATTTAAAAATCGAATCCCATACTTGCGAATGGAAATCGCATAAGCAATTTTTTTTTTAAAAAAAAGAAATTTAATGCAAATTGAGGCGGGCGGGGAGGGCCAAGCCCATACCCCCACCCCACTACATATATGTGGTAGAGGCCGGCGGCACTGCTGTCGCAGGCCTGCAACAACAAGCCCACATGGTACCTCCTCTGTGCAGTGATATAGATATATATGCACTGACTTCCAAGGTTGTGATGCAATTTTGCGATTTGCGATTTGCGAATTGTGGTTTGATTATTATATTTTGTTCTATAAAATGTTTTTTTTTTTATATGTATAGATGTATATTTATGTATATATATATATATATAAGTATATATATATATATATATAAGTATATATATATATATATAAGTATATATATATATATATAAGTATATATATATATATATATATACATATATATATATATATATAAGTATATATATATATATATACATATATATATATATATATATATATATATACAAGTATATATATATGTATATATATACATGTATATATATACATCTATATATATACATGTGTATATATACATCTATATATATACATGTATATATACACATGTGTATATACACATGTATATATACACATGTATATATATGTATATATATATATATATATATATATATATATATATATATATATATATATATATATATATGTATGTATATATTATTAACTATAAATGATTATTATAAAGTTCTCAATTAATGGATCATTTATTTTAATGAGTAAAATATTGCTATTAAGTTTGTCAATTATGAAGAGATATTAACAATTAATTTAATTAAACTTATTTTTTTAATTAAGATTAATTATTAGAATATATAATTGAAGTTTTTGATTCATTGAGAATGTCAATTTTCAAACAATGTCATATAAATCAATTAGAAAATTGAGTCTAATGGAGAAACTTTTATCTATCAAACGAATACTTGGGTTGGATAAAACGTGAAAATTCTTCACTTGATGTAAATTTGGGAATACGTAAACTGAGACTTTTGAATTCAAATTTGAAAACTTAGCAAAACCAAAAGATGTGTTTACATTGTGTATTCTTTATGCTATTGTTTTGGGTTTTGGGTTGACTAGTGTTGACCAGTATAGGACATCTACCAGAGGCTTGGGGGTTATGTGATTATGATGCCATGATGATGATTTAATCTCGATCTTTATAACCCAACCATGGTTATGTGATGGAATGCTCTGTGTATTAGTTGTGAATACTGATTGTTATAGTTGAGATTCTTATTTATGAGACACTTGACTTAACCATTATTTTTGGTCATCGATCAGTTATCCTTGGTTATTTTCTAGTCACCATGATGGGACTGAAATGTGGATTTATTCCTGATGATGTCATGTTGTGACATGTTTGACTCAACCATTTTTGGAGTCTTCGATCAGTGTGTTTGAGATATATTTTGGTTATTGAGAACCATTGGATACTTTTGATTATCAGTGATGCTTCAGTTGCCAATAGAGAGCTGTTGTGGTCATGATTTTCTATGGATGTTTGCTTATGGAGATTTGATGCTTTTATGCATATTTGATGATTTTATTATGGGTTATTTTTGTGATTTTGAGATTTATGATTCCATGAGCATTAGGGTAGGATATCTGCATGTAGTGACGGGAAGTGGCTTGCAATGGGGGTCGGGGCCCTAAGAGGCTGCCAGGGTAACTCATTGTAAGTTGGATTAATAAGTGATAACATTCACACCTAATACTAACTGAATGAACCTAAAAAGATAAGAGTTTTGGTTCTCACCCATGCCTTGAGTGCTTGTATAGGCTAGGATGGGAGTAGTGAGAATGCATGGTTGTGACCTTGCATTCCATAGTATGCCTTGTCAGTATGAGAGGATACTAGTGGCCGCATGATATCAGTATGGACCTGTGGAGTTTAGCTAACTGCCAGGGTCACTTGTACGTGATAAATGCGATGACACTTTCCCGCTTGCATAGTAGGTTCCTACATGTCATTGTGTGCCTCTCGGAAGTAGATGCCAATTTTGTGATTGGAACCTTTGAGTTAGTATACTTTTAGGATTCCTGGATTATAGGGATTTATGCTATGTGATTTTGATAACCTGTTTGGGACTTGAGATTATCTCCTCAGCACGGTGGGAGTGGACCACTTAGGTACCATGCGGTTGGGTGGTAGTGTATTTTCTACTCTTATCATTTGAGATTCATTGAGACATCGTGGCTAATGCGTCCTTCATGATGGTGGATATGTATCCTTTCATTGATGATTAGCATATGTTATCTTATGCTTATATTTGCATGTTAGATTACTTTCTACATATGATGTTATATATGTTAGGAGTGAGATTCCTACTATGTTAATACTGATGATCTCTTCGATGATTTGGGATGTTACACACGGAGGGATGGCTAGGGCCCACGATGGTCTAATGATGCTATTAACGGTTGGGAGGAACTGTGCACTTAGTTAGTTATGTTTGATCTTATGATGAATGTATATGTATTCTATGATGATGTATCATGTGTATCATGTGATTGTCTTTGATGTATCATGGATTAGAACAGGATGATGTACCTTATTTCACATATGTATATTCTTTTAGGCCTTCATAGCCTATGACATGTAAAGTGGATGATTGAACATTTGAAAATGTAATGTATGAAAATTTGACTTATCATTATTATTTTATGTGGATGTTGAACTAGATGGATTCATGTATGTAATTCAACGTTAAGGGATCTTAAAGAATGTAATCTGTTATGTATGTTATGTTTACTTTTCAGATGGACATTGCTATTACTTATGTTATTGTGAATAAGTTATGTATGGTATTTACTTTCATGTAAAAAAAAAAAAAATGTTACCAAACTTAGTGATACTCTAGGTTAATTCTTTGGATCCCTTGGCGAGGCATTACATTTGGTATGAGAGCCAGGTTTCTACATTGGGAGCTCTGGGTATTTTGGAACAACTAGAACTGTGAACTATTAAGTGTATCTCTTCAACTTTAAACTAGGATGGTGTCTGGGACTAGGTCTTTTGTTAGAGGCCATGGTCGTGGCAGATCTGTCAATGCCCATGAGTCTACCCATGAGGGATCGACTTGCGTAGAGAGCAGGGAAGAGCACTCTAATAGGCAGTAGGAAGAGAGCCATAGAGAGGACCAAGTTGAGTCTGAAGAGGTTGGTTTGAGATAGATGATGCAGACTATTTTAGAACGTCTACCTCCTGTTCAAGAATAGCCTAAAGTGCATCAAACAGAACAAGAGCATAGACCCAGATCTAGAAGTCCTCGGAAGGATTGTCAAAGGTCCATTGTGTCCACTCAGATGAAGGATCTTTCAAGATCCAAGGTCAAGCCTTTCAATGGGCAAGGTTCTGGTTATGTGGCCAAGCAGTGGCTGATTTCCCTCGACAGGATTTTTGCCATTCAGGATTTTGACAACAATGTTAAGGAAAGATTTGTGATCACTAATTTAGAGAATTTTGGGGCCACTTGGTGGACGATTGAGGAGAAGAAGCTGGGAATAGATATGAGCAGTGTCAAGTGGGAACTATTTTTAGAGAGTTTTAGTGAATGATTACTACCAGAGGAATGGAAACTACAAAGGGCAAATGAGTTTCATAATCTCAAGCAGTACACTATGTCAGTGACCGAGTATGAGCATAAGTTTTATGAGCTTATGCCTTTTTCAGGGTTCAGTGAAAATTCAGCTCAGTTGACACAACACTTTGTTAGGGGTTTGAATAACCGTATAATTGGGGGTGTCAAGGTATTTGAGCCAAAAACTCTCAAGGATGCGGTACATCAATCAATCCTTGGTGAGAAAAGTGTCAACCTTGGTTAAGGTGGTTTTGTAGGAGCACCAACAACATCAGGATCTAAAGGTAACTTCAATTTAGGTGGTAACAAGAAGCCTTTCTTTTCTAAGGGAAAACAGTATCAGTAGTAGTCTCAGTAGATGTAGCAGCAGAAGGGATCAAATTCTCAGGCTCAAGGTGGTGGCAAAGGTTCTAACTTTAAGAACAACTGTAATGCTCAACACAATAAATAGAATCAATCCAATCAGCTAGCTCAGAGTAGCTAGTCTTTTGTAAGCAGGAACAGTCGCCAGCAATCTAATGTACCACCTATGGGAAGAGGATCTGGCAGGAATACAGAATGTTTTTCATGTGGTCAGATTGGACATTATGAAGCTCAGTGTCCACAATGAGCACCTCAGTTTTTAGGACCTAGGCCTACAGCTTCAGAACCCACAGTTGGTGATGCAGGGAGAGCTCATAGAGTTTTTGCAGCAGTTGATCAGCGTCAGGTAGATCATCAGGGAATAGTGGTTGAGACCACAGGTGCTATTCCAAGCATATCTCTTTTAGTATTGTTTGATTCAGGAGCTACATATTCATTTATTTCACCATCTATAGTTTCTAAGTGTAAGCTGGATGTGGTGAAGCAAGATCATGGTTGGCAAGTGGAACTGGCCTCAGGGATTAAGGCCTCCACGGATTCTGTAATTCATAAGTGTGGGCTTAGCTTAGGGAGCTTTGATACGATAGTGGATCTTCGAGTCATACCCCTTGGTTCCTATGATGTGGTTCTAGGCATGGACTGGCTAGGATCTCATAGAGCCAGTATAGATTGTAGGAAGAAGATTATTTTGTGCCAAGATGGCCAAGGGAATGATGTGAAGATAGTTGGGATACCGAGGTCTATATCTCTGCGGATGATTTCTACTATGAAATTGAAGCGAAGTTTTTGTAAGGGATGTTAGATATTTGCTGTTATGGTAAATGATCTTGATGAGGAAGATCTTATGAGGAAGACTTTATTATCACCTAATTTTACAGGAGTACGCAGATGTCTTTCCAAGTCAGATTACAGGCATGCCTCCAAAGAGGGACATTGATTTTAGCATTGATCTAATTCTTGGAGCGGAGCCTATCTCTAAAGCTCCTTATCATATGACTACTCAGGAACTGGGTGAGCTATGTCTTCAGCTTGAGGAACTTCTAGCCAAAGGGAGCATTCAGCCTAGTGTATCACCATGGGGAGCTCCAGTGCTCTTTATGAAGAAGAAAGACGATTCTTTGCGCCTTTGTATTGACTACAGACAGTTGAACAAGGTGACTATTAAGAACAGGTATCCTTTGCCTAGGATTGATGACTTATTTGATTAGATCAAGGGGGCTACAGTATTCTCCAAGATTGACCTTAAGTCAGGATACCACCAGCTTCATATTAAGGAAGTAAATATTCACAAGACCGCTTTTCGAACGCGCTATGGGCATTATTAGTTCATAGTGGTACCTTTTGGGTTTACTAATGCTCCATCAGTGTTCATGAGTTTGATGAATGGTGTTTTTTGATCATATCTTGACAGGTTGTTCTCATGTTTCTTGATGACATATTGATATTTTCTAAGACTCAAAAGGAGCATGAGGAACACCTGCGGTTGGTATTGCAGTGTTTGAGAGGCAATCAGCTTTATGCCAATGCCGCTAAGTGTGAATTCTTCAAATTGGAGATTTAGTATTTAGGGCATGTTATCTCAGGTGATGGTATTTCAGTGGATCCTACAAAGATTCAGACGATAATAAATTGGCCTACCCCAACTAATGTGTCAAAGATTCGTAGTTTCATGGGTTTAGCTGGTTATCATCGCAGATTTGTCCAGAACTTCTCTAGGATAGCACATCCTATCACTTCTCTTTAGAAGAAAGGTAAGAAGTTTGTGTGGACAGAGAAATGTGAGGAAGAATTTTAGAGGCTCAAGGAGCTTTTGACTAGTGTACCAATTTTAGCTGTACCTGAACCAGGAGGTGATTTCATGGTGTGTACAGATGCTTCTCTTGAAAGAATTGGAGTAGTGTTGATGCAGAATGGTCGAGTGATTGCCTATGAATCACACAAGCTCAAGGATCATGAGTTAAATTACCCTACACATGATCTTGAGTTAGCAGTAGTAGTTCATGCTTTGACAAGGTGGAGACATTTCTTGTTCGAGCACAGATTTGAGCTACATAGTGATCATCGTAGTCCTCAGTACATTTTTACTCAGCCTAATTTGAATGCTCGCCAGAGATGATGGATGAAATTTTTATGCGAGTATGATTTTGAGGTTAACTACATTCAGGGTAAGGAGAATGTGGTGGCAGATGCTTTGAGTTGCAGGAAACATGTGGTAACATCGATGACTCTTAGTGTGGATTTGAGGAGTCAGATTCTTTAGGCACTTCCTACAGATTCCTGGTATCAGGAAGTGTGCAGAGAGATAGATTCAGGAAGATCTTTGGAAGGTAAGTTTGCAGGTTACATTTGAGAATTAGATGGTCTTTTGAGACATTTGGGGAGGATTTATGTGCCATTACTGGATGCGCTTCCTACCTTGATTCTGGCAGAAGCCCATCGTACACCTTACTCAGCACATCCAGGTGTCAAGAAGATGCATGCTGATTTGAGACGTTTGTTCTTTTGGTTCGGGATGAAGTGAGATATTGCTGATTTTGTGGCTAGGTGTCTTGAGTGTCAAAGAGTCAAGGCAGACCACCAGCACCCGGCAGGACTATTGCAGCCTAATCTCATTCTTTCTTGGAAATGGGATATCATTTCCATGGATTTTATTGTAGGATTACCTATGATAGTTCGACGTCATGATCCTATCATGGTTACCATTGATCGGTTGACTAAGGTGGTGCATTTTTCACCGATCAGGTCTTCCTACACAACAACTTCTGTAGCAAATGTCTTCATGTGTGACATTGTGAGATTACATGGTATTCCTAGAAAGATCATTTCTGACAGGGATCCTGTATTGACATCTGCATTTTGGACATCGTTGCAACATGAGCTTTGAGTGCAGCTAAACTTCAGTTTGGCATATCATCCAGAGACTGATGGTCAGACAGAGAGGGTGAACCAGGTTTTGGAGGATATGTTACAGATGTATGTGATGGATAGGCAGACACATTGGGAGGACTATCTCTACCTAGTGGAGTTTTCTTACATCAATGGGTATCATAGTTCTATTGGCATGGCACCTTTTCAGGCATTATATGGATGTCCTTGTCGTACACCATTGAGTTGGGATAGCCTCGAGGATCGCATTCTATTGGGTCTTGAGATGCTTCGTGATATGGAGCAATAGGTAGTGTGTATCTGTGAGCATTTGACTACGGCACAGGATAGGTAGAAGAAGTATGTCGATGCTCATAGGATTGATAAGCAGTTTACTGTGGGTGATAAGGTTTTCTTGAGAGTGCGACTGTGAAAGAGTCCGATCCGGTACGGAAAGGGTTCTAAGCTAGCACCCTGCTTTTTGGGACCATTTGAGATTTTGGAGAGGATTGGCCCGGTTTCTTACCATCTTGCTCTACCACCCAGTCTAGCTCGCATTCATGATGTTTTCCATGTTTCAGTGCTTAGGCAGTATATTCCTGATATTGTGCATGTTCTTGATTGCAATGCGTTGCAAGTAGAGGATGGGCAGCTGGCTTTGGAGCCAGTTCATATTTTGGAGCAGCGGGAGTTAACCCTCAGGGGTCGAACCATTGAGCAGGTAAGGGTCCAATGGGACCCTACTGATGATTCTTCAGCTACTTGGGAGGATGCAACTAGATTGAGGGAGTTGTATCCCTATTTGTTTGTAGGCTTCCAGGAGTAAGCCTAATTCAAGGGGGGGTGGATGTAGTGCCTACCCTCGTTCACATCTTTTCTAGACTTATTGTTGCTATTATTATCAAACTATGTAGACTAGTTTTATGTTGATGGTTTAGTGGTGTTGCTTTGACACTATCAAATATTATGATAGGGATTCAGTTGATATATGATGAGATCATTTAGATTTTACTTTTCATGTGTGTATGATGATCATTACATTATTTTTAGTTATTACTGATGATTAGTTAGGTGGTTTATTATCTCATGTGTTTTATTATGGTTACTTACCCCATACTTGCATGTGTATGGTGTGCATGTTTTCTTATTGTATGGCATTTCTGATGTGGTTAAGGGAGTCGTAGTCACCTGCTTAGTCGGGATCTACACGATGCACCACTTCTTGCCATTTTTTGTTTAGCTTAGCATTATATATTGTATGTACATGCATGGTTTTTCTGCAGGTTGCAGGTACCGGGTATCGACTTCCTTGAATTGCCAGGATGAGCGTACCTTATTATACTATCTCAATGATAAGAGAAGAGAGATAAATTCTCAAGTCCAAATCCCAAACCTAAAAACCATTTGTCCTAGTGAGTTAGGACAAGTATCAAAGGTGAATACCCACCGAATGTGTCGGATGACATATTTTGTTATTTTTAACCCTTTAGATTTATTTTGTATGATTTGTTCTATGATGGGTTTTCATATTTTATCTTGGAGGTCTATGGTGAATTTTCCATTAATTAAGTCTTAATAAATAGATTTAATTAATAAATTATTTATTTGAGAAAATTAATAAAATATCATGATCTTTGATATTTTGATTGTAATTAATTAAATGTGAATTATTGGGGAAAAGGAATTAAATAAAAGAAAACTAGAAATTAAAATTAATAATAATTATAAAATAATAAAAAAGTAATAAATAAAATAATAATAATAAAATTTATAAAAATTAAAATGAAAGTTATAAAATTTAAATAGAAATTATTTTAAAATTAAATTGGAGTTATAAGCTTGCATGGGAATTAACATGTGTCAACAACACGGGGGTTAGTGCATCGATTAAGCACAAGGTGTCTACAACTCTATGACTCATCAAAAAGGTTGGAAAAGACCCATGCTTAGTTGGTGACACCTTCCAGTTGTTTCAAGAAACATTCCAAAAATTTCTTGAGAGCTCTTTATATTCAGGCATTCATAGAAGCTTAAAAAAAAGGGGGGGGAGAGCAATTGGAGCATTGGAGGACTCAAGAACTCTGAAGAAGGGAGCTCGCTTTGCGGGTTTTCTGAGGAAGAGCGAATTAGCATCAGAATCCAGGTAGATTCTTGTAATTTTTCTTATGCTATTTCCGCATCATGCATTCCTGTTTTCCTCGTGTCTTCCATATGTCTTCTGAGGAATTTCATATTTTTATTGTATGCATTTTCAATTTGGGCAATTAAATTTATTTGAGAATTTTATATTAATGGATTTAAAAAAAAAAGAGAAAACCGGGCTAGGGTTAATTCATAGCCAAACCCATTAGATTATTTATTGGATAAATTTGAGATCAAAGTTTATAGGAAATTTCTGAAAATTAGAATTTCTAAATAAACTATGTATATACATGTTTATATTTTTTTAATCTGCACACACACACACACACACACACACACACACACACACATATATATGCAATTATATATATAAATATGTATACATTATTATATGCTGTGATGTTTTTTTTAAATTCTGCAAGTATATATATATACACATATATATACATATATATATATATATACATACATATATATATACATATATATATATATATACATACATATGTATATATAATATATATATTTAAATTAAAAAAAAAATGAATATCATTAATTGAAAACATTTTTTTGAAAAACGTTGAACTTTATTTAAAAATCGAATCGCATACTCGTGAATGGAAATCGCATAAGCGATTTTTTTTAAAAAAAAACGAAATTTAATGCAAATTGAGGTGGGCGGGGAGGGCCAAGCCCATACCCCCACCCCACTACGTATATGTGGCAGAGGCCATCGGCACTGCTGTCGCAGGCCTGCGACAGCAGGCCCACACGGTACCTCCTTTGTGCAGTGATATAGATATATATGAACTGACTTCCAAGGTTGTGATGCAATTTTGCGATTTGCGATTTGCGAATTGTGGTTTGATTATTATATTTTGTTCTATAAAATGTTTTTTTTTTATATGTATAGATGTATATTTATGTATATATATATATATATATAAGTATATATATGTATATATATTATTAACTATAAATGATTATTATAAAGTTCTCAATTAATGGATCATTTATTTTAATGAGTAAAATATTGCTATTAAGCTTGTCAATTATGAAGAGATATTAACAATTAATTTAATTAAACTTTATTTTTTAATTAAGATTAATTATTAGAATATATAATCGAAGTTTTTGATTCATTGAGAATATCATTTTTCAAACAATGTCATATAAATCAATTAGAAAATTGAGTCTAATGGAGAAACTTTTATCTATCAAACGAATACTTGGGTTGGATAAAATGTGAAAATTCTTCACTTGATGTAAATTTGGGAATACGTAAATTGAGACTTTTGAATTCAAATTTGAAAACTTAGCAAAACCAAAAGATGTGTTTACATTGTGTATTCTTTATGCTATTGTTTTGGGTTTTGGGTTGACTAGTGTTGACCAGTATAGGACATCTACCAGAGGCTTGGGGGTTATGTGATTATGATGCCATGATGATGATTTAATCTCGATCTTTATAACCCAACCATGGTTATGTGATGGAATGCTCTGTGTATTAGTTGTGAATACTAATTGTTATAGTTGAGATTCTTATTTATGAGACACTTGACTTAACCATTATGTTTGGTCATCGATCAGTTATCCTTGGTTATTTTCTAGTCACCATGATGGGACTGAAATGTGGATTTATTCCTGATGATGTCATGTTGTGACATGTTTGACTCAACCATTTTTGGAGTCTTCAATCAGTGTGTTTGAGATATATTTTGGTTATTGAGAACCATTGGATACTTTTGATTATCAGTGATGCTTCAGTTGCCAATAGAGAGCTGTTGTGGTCATGATTTTCTATGGATGTTTGCTCATGGAGATTTGAAAATTTTATGCATATTTGATGATTTTATTATGGATTATTTTTTTGTGATTTTGAGATTTATGATTCCATGAGCATTAGGGTAGGATATCTGCATGTAGTGACGGGAAGTGGCTTGCAATGGGGGCTGGAGCCCTAAGAGGCTGCCAGGGTAACTCATTGTAAGTTGGATTAATAAGTGATAACATTCACACCTAATACTAACTGAATGGACCTAAAAAGATAAGAGTTTTGGTTCTCACCCATGCCTTGAGTGCTTGTATAGGCTAGGATGGGAGTAGTGAGAATGCATGGCTGCGACCTTGCATTCCATAGTATGCCTTGTCAGTATGAGAGGATACTAGTGGCCGCATGAGATCAGTATGGACCTGTGGAGTTTAGCTAACTGCCAGGGTAACTTGTACATGATAAATGCGATGACACTTTCTCGCTTGCATAGTAGGTTCCTACATGTCATTGTGTGCCTCTGGGAAGTAGATGTTAGTTTCGTGATTGGAACCTTTGAGTTAGTATACTTTTAGGATTCCTGGATTATAGGGATTTATGCTATGTGATTTTGATAACCTATTTGGGACTTGAGATTATCTCCTCAGCACGGTGGGAGTGGACCACTTAGGTACCACGCGGTCAGGTACAAAATTCTATGTAAACCATTTTTGGGTGAATTCAAAAGGATTAATCAAGAATTTTCTAGAGGAAACATAATGTGGGTTAGATTCAATGAATCCTACCTAATCCATATGAATTGAAATCAAAGGAAGGAAGAATTGGGCAGAAAAAAGAACTCCAGGACTTCTCTTTAAGGAGTCACAGACCAAGAAGTAAGTGCTATTGCTAAAGTGCCAAATTGCGAAGTGGTTAGAAGGGTGTCAAGGAGAAGGCATCTAGGAGAAGGAAGAATAGAGCACAAAGGGTTTGCTTCTCTAAGTGGTCAAAAAGAGATGGTTGCATTGACACATTGAGCATGGAGACTCAAGGAGATAAAGCTTGAAAGGAGGGCAAGCTGTCAGAGTTGTAGAGAATGAAGGCTAGACAATGTTGTGAGCTAAGAAGTGATCTAAAATCTGAAAGTTATGTTGTATGTTGTAATCAGGTCAAACACTCTCTAATACTCTCTAGCAATTGTATTAGATATAGAAGATAATCCTATGGACTTAGGTTGGTTTAATAGCCATTTGTAAATATTTTAATAGGGTGGCTTTCTAAGTGAATGTTCTAAAGTCCTCTAACTAGGCCCACTTCTAATAGGGTGGATAAATCCTCTAACAAGGTTTTTTTGAAATTGGGTTTCCATGTAAATCACTATGTTATGTGTTGATTCTTCGTGTGTTATTCTTACATGTTGATTTATAGTAACTTGTTGATTAGGAAAGTTAAAGCTTGGATAAATGAATGGTTGAATGGGCTCACTATACTTAGTGAAAAATTTTGAATAGGACATTTGGACCTTGAATAATTGATTCACCCCCTGTCTTAGTTATTCTAAAGCATTTCTAATAGTTAGGTTAAATTGATTTGATTGGGGTTGACATTCTTGAGGATAACATTTTATCATGATTATGGAACTTATATATTATGGAACCTAGTGTTAATTTTAGGGTTACTTGGTTTAGTATTAAGATTGAGTTTAGGGGACCATTATGCTAAGATTTAATCATGGTAAATTTTCATTAAGTTATCCATTAGGAAAATATTTACTTGGCTAGGGTTAAAGAAGGGTGTGTTTAGAATAGTGTTATGTTGATGTAGAGTAAGATATTATGGTTAGAGTTACCTAGGGTTAGTGTTATAAAATTGCATGTAACTTATATAGTAAGATCATTAGTGTTTAATATCAGTGTGAGACTTGCATTAGCGTTATAGGTAGAATTATGATTCTAGGTAAATACCTAGTTTAGTAACACTAAATGTTGAGTAAGTTAATATAATTAGCTTGTTACTTGATTTATTATCACCTAGGATTAAAAGATAAATATCTTATGGTTCACTATAGTTACATGGTTACATAGTTATATACTTAGAATCATGATTGAAATGTTACCTAGAAAGTTAATATAATGCTTAGGGATCTTTAGGATTAAATGTTTAACGTTAGTGTACAAATCTAGATTAAAGTTTTTAGTTAGGAAATTCATAAATTAGCCTATTTTTTAGGGTTAAGAAGTGAGGATCATGCTATAAAAATTTATAGTTAGAATTAATATTCATGGTTAGGTTTAGGGATAACTTTTGGGTTAAAAAGATATAACTTTAGGTTTAAAGGTTTATGTTTCTAGGGTAACTTAGATTTTATGGTTACATGATTAGAATCAACTTGCCTTGATTCTAGGGTAAATATATAACATGTTTAGAGATAAAATTAAGATTAAATTTACATGAGGGTTAGCATTTTCTTACATGAAATTTCTAGGGTTAGGATTGCATGATTATATTTATTTAAATTAGATTAGGTTAAATCTAGTCAAGATTTAATTAGAATTTCAAGATTAGGGTGAGGAGGTCAAGGTGAAGTTTATATTAGGGTTCATATGTGTGTGTGTGTGTGTGTGTGTGTGTGTGTGTGTGTGTGTGTGTGAGAGAGAGAGAGAGAGAGAGAGAGAGAGAGAGAGTGAGAGATAGGTAACCTGTTGGAACTAATGTTAAAGGGTTAATTCATTGGTAATTAAACTATTAGAGGTAAGGCGAAGATTTAAACACACACACACACACACACACACACACACACACACACACACACGTACATATATGAACTTCAATTTTAATATATTACCTTGTTTGAATGTGTGTACATTAAAAAATTAAATGTATGTGTACATATGTTACATGTATATGTATGTATGTGTATATATATACATATATGCATATACATATATACACACATATATATATATACATATACATATATATACATATACATATACATATACATATACATACATACATACATACATACATACATAGATATATATATATATATATATATATATATATATATGTATATATGTATATACATATGTGCATGCATGTATATATACATGTACATGATATATATTTACATACATACAAAAAACATATAAAATATAACAAAAAATGTACAAAACAAGTAAAAAAAGGGGAAATCATACCTTTTTCAAAGGTTGATAAATTCGGATGCTCTTCCTCTTCCTTGCATTTCTGATCAAAAGTATTTTCCATAGTCAAAAATGACGTGTGGGCTCAGGTCATGCCTATTTGAATCTATTTTCCCTTTTTTAGTTTCGATCAAAACTATATAGACTACTTTCAATCAAAACTACTTTATACAATTTCGATTAAAACTTGGGAGACCAACAGTAGGGTTAAAAAACCCCAGTTAGGCTTCTTCATTCCAATCAAAACTACATTAAAAATTTTGATCAAAACTTTTAATGTAGTTTTGATTGGAACTATGTGGCATTAAAAGTTTCTATCGAAACTTTGATTTTTGTGTGTTTCGATAGAAACTAATTAGTTTCTACCAAAACTAAGATGTGAAATTTTTTTGGTCACATGATTTTGGAGGATTTTCTTCCTCCAAAAAAGTGCAACCCACTATTGTGGGTTCACCCTCAGTAAATTATTCTGCTCCAACACTACTTATCTCTCCTTTATCCAACTGCCTCAATTTAGAAGCATTTCTAGGACTACTCCCATATACAATTTGGAATGATGATTTACTAGTATTCCTATTGATATAATTATTATATTCAAATTATGCCTATGGTAAAATCATATCCCATCCTTTTGACTTATATCCAACCAAGCATCTCAACAATTTTCCCAAATAGTGATTCACAACTTCTATCTGTCCATCATTCTATGGATGATGCGATGAACTAAACATCAAATCTATCTTCAACTTCTTCCACAATGTGTGCCAAAAATACACAAAAAATTTGGTATCTTGATTTGAAACTATACTCTTTGGCAAACCATGTAGTCTCACCACTTCTTTGAAAAACAACTTTGCCACATGAACAACATCACTAGTCTTCTTGCAAGGAATAAAATGTGTCATCTTTGAAAACCTGTCAACCACCACAAAAATAGAATCATGCACACATTGCATCCTTAGTAATCCAAGAACAAAATTCATGTTGACATCCTCCCATGGCTTCTTTGGTATAGGTAATGTCCGATACAACCTTATATTCTACTTCACTCCTTTCACCATCTAACATACTCTACAAATTTGCATAAAATTATTCACATCTTGCTGCAACTATGACCAATAATAATTATTAGCAACAAAAGAAATGGTCTTATCTCTGCCAAAATGTCTAGCCAATTGTACACTATGCTTCTCCTTGATGAGATTCTCTCTCATTGAACTTCTTGGAATGCACAACTGGCTTCCTTTGAACAACATACTATCCTAGATCATGAAATCCAACCACTTTGTCCTATCAAGTGTAACAGGTTCTATACAAGCCTTCCACACTTCACCAAAATTAGGATCATCTAGATACAAGTACTGAGTTCCTTGAATCTAACCACATCTATCTGCATTTCTATTAGCAAAAGTTGTCTTCTACTAACAACATCTGCAACTCTATTAGACTTCCCACTCCCGTGTTTCAAAATAAATGTATAACTTTGCAAAAACTCAACCCACATCAAATGCCTTTGGTTTAATTTTCTTTGACTATTCAAATATTGCAAAGCTTGATGACTAGTATATAAAACAAAATCCTTAGGAAGAAGATAGTATTTCCACTTCTTCAATGCTTGAACTATAGCATAATATTCCTAATCATAAACAAAATATTTTCTTTTTGCATCATTCAACTTTTCACTAAAATAAGAAACAAGTCTACCTTCTTGGTTCATAATAGCTCATATTGTAGTACCACTAGCCTCACAATCTACCTGAAACACCTTGTTAAAATTAGGAAGTACTAAAATAGGTTGCTCAATAACTTTATGTCTCAATAGATTGAAATTCTTATCTTCTCCTACAGTCCACTTAAATTCTTTCCTATCCCCTCTCATTATTTTAGTCAGGTGTCCACAAATACTGCTAAAACCTATTATGAACTTTTTGTAAAAACTAGCTAGTCCATGAAAAGAGCTTACCTTTGTCACACTCCTCATAGTAGGTCATTCAAGGATAGCCATCACTTTTTTGGGGTCCATTTTCAAACCTTTTATTGAGACTACAAATCCTAGGTACACCAAATCCTTTACAAAACTACACTTCTTTAGGTTTATCAAAAAAATTTCTTCCCTCAACTTATCAAACACCTTACGAATATGGATCAAATTCTCATCCAATGTCTTACTAAATATCAAAATATCATCTAGGTAAACAATGAAAAACTTACCCAGAAACTCTTTCAATGCCCCATTCATGAGTCATATGAAAGTGCTCGGTGCATTGGTTATCCCAAAAGGCATGAATAACCACTCATATAGTCCTTCCATTTTCTTGAAAGGAGTCTTCCACTCATCACCTTCCCTGATAAAAATCTGATGGTACCCACTCTTTAGATATATCTTTGTGAAATATTCAGCTCCACACAAACAGTCCATAATATCATCCATCCTTGGCAATGGAAATCTGTACTTGATTGTGATATTGTTGATAGTGCAAAAATCTATGTACATCTTCCATCTCCATTTTTCTTTGGTGCTAATATGGATGGTACAACACATGAACTTAGACTCTCTCAAATCAACCCTTTCTACAACAACTCATGAACTTGTCTATTCAATTCTTCAACTTCTATTGGTGTCATTTTGTGTGCTACCTTGTTTGGCAAACTGGCTCCTAGAACCAAATCCATTTGGTGACTAATCTTCCTCATTGGGGGTAATCCATCAGGTATATTATCTAATACAATATCAGAGAAAACTCCTAACCTATCTACAACTTCTGTAGGTACCTCCTCTACTTCTTTATTATCTTTCAGAATTATAGAAAAACACAAATGCTCACACTTCATACCTTTGAGTTTTTCATCAACAAAACATAATCTAGCAGCACTACATACGTTTTCTTCTTTATCCTTCAATGGCTTCAACTTACACTTCACTCCATCCTTTGTCAGAGTGTAGGTATTTTCTTGCCCATTGTGTACAACATACTTGTCAAAATTCCACACCCTATCCAAAAACATATGACATATGTCCATAGGTATGATATCACATGTTACCTCATCCTAGGAGCTTCCAATCTTGAACTTCACTGAGTGCCACTCATTGACCATGATCTTGTGGTTATCTTGTACCCAAGAAATATAGTATGGATGTGGGTGTTTTTGTCTCTTTAGTTTCAGCTTTGTAACCATCATTTCTAACACTAGATTTTTAGTGCTTCCACCATCAATGATCACATCACAACACTTATCTTCACATCTACACCTTGTGCAAAACAAGCTCCTTCTTTAATCAGGTTCACTCTCACCACTCACCATGACTCTTCTATTAACTAGAACTTCTCTTTCAACATCTTTAGAATGTGATGATCTAGCATCTTCATCAACATGTGCAACTCTAGCCTAGCCTTTTGTTCTTTGATCTATTCTTCCTTGGTGCTAGGTACATTCAAATGCTCTATGCCCTTCTTCCTCACAGTGAAGACATTTCCCACAGAAGCCTCCTCTTCCAAATCTTTGTCCTCTACATCTTCCTCTTTGATCTCTATTGTTTTGATCATGGAAATTATTGGAATTATTTCCCCTCTGGTTTTGACTACTACTTCTAGCCTCATCCTTGTTCTTCTAATCATCATTATGACCTACATACGATTATCAACCAGATCTTCCATGCAACCTCTTTCACTATTCTTGTTGTCAAAATTCTTTCTTAGTTTCTCCTCAACTCTTAGGGAAAATTGGTATGCCTCTTCAATATTATTCATTCAAACCAGACTCAACTTGTCTTGAATACTTGGCCTTAACACACTAAGATAATGGGCCACTTTCTCCTTATCAGCTTCTGCATGGCCAGTTCTAATGAGAACTTGGTAGAACTCTTAGGTATACTCTTGAACAGATTTTTTAGCTTGCTTCAACCCTTGCATTACCTTTAGTAGATCAAGCTCACAAGCCATGGGAATGAATTATCACTTTAATTTAGCTATCATTTGATCCCATTTGGTGATTTGGTCCTTTCTCTTTCTTTTTTTCTCCAACTGAACCTCCTGCCACCAGATCTTTGCATATTCCTTCAATTTTGCCTTCGTAAACTTGACCCTATCAGAATCCTTAATATCTTCATACTCAAAGTACTCAAGTTCATTGATCCAATCAATTAGTTCCTTTGGGTTAAGATTTCCCAAAAATGTGGGAACCTCAAACTTATGTCTTTTTCTAATCTTGGAGATGGCCTTAAAAAACCTCTCTTCCTCTAAGTTTAGAATTGCCTCCGGTTTAGAATTTTATTCTTCTTCTTCCTCATCCTTGCTTTCATCAATTACGGTAATATTTATTCCTATACACATTTTTTCTCTTAGTGCTTGCATTTCTCTTTGGAGGGCTTTAAAACCCTCAGGTAACACCTACAACTCTTTCGCCGCACTCTCTTCATGGGGTTTTTTTGGCACTTTCATTGAAACCCTAGTGTGAATTGTCTCACAATCAGTGATCTATCTACATGCTCATCCCAAACCATGGTCCTAGTGTGAATTGCCTCACAGTCGGTGATCTATCCACACACTCAAGAAGTCTAGCTCTCATACCACGTAAAGAAGGATGATCCCCTTAATACCATAAACCCATAACAGAAAAAAAGAAACAATAGAAAATGTAAGAAAAAACATGGACTTCTTATTAGTGCCACAAATAAAAAATTATAGAATTCACAAGAATGCCTTCATTATAGTAATCTGCAAGACAATGTCGAGCACTATAAGGCCTCCAAAGGTGAGCCTAAAGATTTTTCTACAAAATTTTTCACCAAAAATCCTCAATAAATTCTCTGATACTTAAGTTGGAGCAATGAGATTTTTATGGTAGGCTTATAACTCTAAGATGAACCTTCTTGTAGAAAATGAGAACATTCTGAACTCATATGGAAAACTTGGTAAAAATAGTAAGCTTCCAAAAATAGAAACCCCCTTGTCTACTAGTCCTTGTTAAAATAAAAAAGACTAAAAATAAAATAGTTTAGGGTAATGCAAGATTGCTCTTACACCTAGGATGCTCTTACATCACTTTATTACCATTGTAGAAGAGAGAACACAATAGTCTAATGATTGACATTGCATATGCTCTAAATAATGATGAGTTTGATGATGTAAAAAAATGTATTACTTCTAAATAAATGTGGCACAAGTTGGCACTTTTGCATGATGAAGATCAAAATGTATTGAGAGCTAAAGAAGAATGTCTGAGAGGTAAATACAATGACATGAGGATGAAACAAGGTGAGAATATAATCTAGTATGTGAATCAACTTAAAGAGTGTTGAGTTCTATGAAAGCTATAGGAGGATTCATCAACATCGATGAAGTTGTAAGTAAAGTTCTTAGAATTTTGGTGCCTATTTATGCTATAAGAATATCTACAATTCAAGAATTCAGAGCTATTCTTGGTAGTGATCTTACTCTTGATGGTTTAGTTGGTCATTTGACTGCATTTCAATAATAGTGTGCCTGCAATTGGAAATGCTTTCAAGGCTTTATCTAAATAGTAAAAAAATAGTACTAAGGATGAAAGTGAGTTAGATTTAGAGGATGAAATGGATGAGATTGAAGCATTCCTTGCAAGAAGGTTACCAAAAGGGAAAGGTAAATTACTTGGAATATGTTTTAAATTCAATGAAGTAGGTCATAGTTCTACTAGATGTCCTAACAAGAACATGATGAGAAAAATGATAAGAAGGATCATAAATATAGAAAGAATAAGGACTTCAAGAACATAGGGAATAAATCATTTTATATTGTTGAGGAGGAGCATACCGAGTTAGCCATTGAAGATGGAAAAGATGGAGTTGAATTTACATATATTGCACTTAAAGAAGACCATAATGAGGAAAGGTATGAGGAAGGGAAAGAAATTATTTCTCATGATAGTAAGAATGAGACATGGATTATTGATATTGGTTGTTCATATCACATGTTTGGAGATATTAGTAAGTTTGATAAAATTGAGGACTATGATGGTGGATCTATTAAACTTGGGAATTATGGTCCATGTCTAATGAAAGGTAGGGGTTCATTGATGCTAAATGATAGAATTAGTGTGAATATGCATATTGGGTTTAAGGACTAAAATATAAGATATTGAGTGTTTCTTGGTTGAATAATATAGGTCACAATATTTAATTTTAGAATAAAAAAGTAAAGATTTCTGATGATGATGACAATCTTCTTGGCACTGGAGATAAAACAAGAGGTAATCTATTTTACTTAGATCCTACAATTGATACATGTCTATTTGCCAAAGTTGAATATGCTTAGGTAGAAGAGACTATGTCACATTAATTTTAAGAATATGGTCAAGGTTAGTATAAGAAAAGAGTTAGAGGCTTGCATAATCTTCTTATACCTGATAATTCTATGTGCAAACAATATCAACTCAATAAGATTACCAAGTCTAGTTTTTCTAGAAAAAAACACAATTCTAATGATAGTCTAGAATTAGTTTATATTGATTTATGTGGACCAATGAGTGTTGAAAGTTACTATGGAGACAAATACTTCATATTGTTTGTTGATGATTATTCTAGGATGATGGCTATCATATTTATGAAGTTAAAGTCACATGCTTTTGATATGGTTAAATGATATAAAGCTAGAGTTGAAAAAGAAATTGGTAAACAATTAAAATGTGAGATATGATAGAGGTGGTGAGTTTATATGTGTTTAATTCACTAAATTTTGTGCTAATCATGGAATTAAGAGAAAACTGTTTGCACCAAGGATACTGTATCGGAATGAGATTACTAAGATAAGGAATAGATCAATTTCTAATTGTGTTGGAACATTGTTAATTAAAAAGGAAGTTGCACAAATGTTTCAGAGAGAAGCCATAAGAAGTGCAGTTTATACTTTGAACCAAGTTCAATTGAAGAAAGGAGCAAATGAGACACCTTATGAACTCTAGTATGGTTATACACCTAATGTGAGTTATTTTAAGATATTTGGGAGTAGATATTATATTCATAAAGATGCAAGGAATGGAAAATTTGATTCTAAGGGTGATGAATGTATTTTACTTGGGTACTCTACTAAGAGTAAGTCTTACAAATGTTTGATAAAATCTATTCACAAAATGATTGAAAGAACAAAGGTGAGAATTAATGAGTTTGTATATAAGAACAACATGGGTAGTAAAAAGGAACCTGATGATTACAACAAGTTTTTCTATGTATATGAAGATGCACTTGGTGTAATGCCCAAGCTAAATAGAGAGATTCTAAGAAAAAACTTGCATTACCTAAGCCATAGATAGTACAACCTTAGTACGATCATTGAGCCCCAACTAAGTGAAGATAATGGTGGAGATCAAAGACATGAACCTATGCTAGAAAAGTATGTGAGATGGAACCATTCATATGGAAAAATCATTGGAGATAAAAGTGTTGGAGTCATAACAAGAAGTAAGTTGAAAGATAGTACTTCTTTGATTGCTAAATTTGAGCCAAGAACTATGAAAGATGCATTAGATACTAAGGATTGGATTAATTCTATGAATTAAGAGATAGATAAGCGAGAGAAAACTAATACATGGGCACTAGTGATAAGGCTTTTTGATAAGAATTTAAGTGGAACTAAACAGATTTTTAGAAATAAACTGAATGAGAATAGTGAAGTAGTAAGGAACAAGGCCAGACTAGTTTGTAAAGGTTATGCCCAAGAAGAAGGAATTGATTATGGTGAGACATTTGCACATATAACCACATTGGAAGGAGTCAAAGCTCTATTGGAATTTGTAACATAAATGAAATTCAAGGTTTATCACATGGATGTTAAGTCTACATTTTTTAATGGAATACTAGAAGAAGAGGTATACAAAGAGAAACTAGAAGGGTTTGTTGAGCCATATTACAAGCACCTAGCTTGAAAAATGAATAAAACACTATATGGACTAAAAAATGCATTGAGAGAATGGTATGAAAGGATGCATTCATAATTTATTAAGATTGGATTTGTGAGAACATGTGAAAATAGTAGTATGTACATGAAGCGTGAAGCTAAAAATATGGTATTGATTGTTGAAATATTTGTAGATGATATCATATTTGGTGGGGTTTGTCATGAAAATTATTTTTTGATCAAATGAGTAAGGAGTTTGAGATGTCAAAGTTTGATGAGATCAAGTTTTTTATTGGTTTACAAGTTCATCAAATAAATGATGGTATATATCTGACTGAGTCTAAGTATGTCAAAGAGATCTTGAAGATATTTGGTATGGATAAGTCAAGGCTAGTCAGTACACTTATGGTGACATGATGCAAACTATTTAAAGAGGATACTAGTACTAAAGTGAATGATACACAAAATAGATCAATGATTGGGAAGTTATAGTATGTTGTGCATATTAGACCTAATATAATGCATGTAGTTGGTATTGTTGCAAGGTTTTTCTCTAACCCTAAAGAAAAATACATGACTGATGTTAAAAGGATATTCAAATACCTAAAAGGAATAGAAGATTATGGATTTTTGTACAAACAAGAAGGTGATTTTGAACTTAGAGTCTACATTGATGTTGATTGGAATAGAAATATTGATGACATAAAAAGTACAAGTAGTGGAGATTTATTTTTAGGAGAAATATTGGTTACATGGTTGAGCAAGAAACATGGCTTCATATCAAAATCTACATATGAATTTGAGTATGTTTCTACTATAATTATCTTTTAAAATATTATGTGGATCAAGAAATTCTTGGAGGAATGCAAGAATAATTTACAAAGCTTGTCACTATCTATTGTGATAACACAAGTGTAATAAACATACCCAAGAATCCTATGATGCATGCAAAAACCAAGTGTATATATATCAAGTATCACTTCTTGATGGAGAAATTACAAGAGAAGTAAGTGAGGCTTGAGTATGTGAAATATAAGGAGAAAACTATAGATATATTTACAAAGCCATTGCCTAAGTATGCTTTTGAGTATCTAAGAAGTAAGTCTAGGGTCCTTCCCCTATCCAAGATTAACTAAGAAATGATGCATGTTGCATCAATTCATGGATAATTGGATGTACCTTTCTTGAGTTAATGCAAGAGTTCAAGCTTTAGGGACTATTTCCTAAAGTTGTGAAGAGTGAGTGTAATGACACCAACTTAAATACTACATGTAAGGTACAATGTATTACTACGAGGTTTTATAAATTTCACATTGGAAATTATAGTTACCTTTGACATTATTGTCAAAGGGGGAGAAGAAGTGATGAGCTATGGCATGATATACAAAGGGAGATAAAATAGTTAAAGGGAGAGAGCTGATATAAAGATGCTAGTGAATAGAAAAAGAAGTACACCCAAAGGAGGAGAATTCTTCAAGATGAAGATGCCAAAGTTAGAGAGTTGAAAAGATGTGTTTTTGTCAATACATATATTTTATTGTCTTATGATCCTAAATCATTTAAAAACATGAACAATGTCGATCCTTTTCTTTATTGATTGAGGCTTGGACCCACTATGCCAAATCCATACTAAAGTCACATGGATTAATGAGAATAAAACTAGATCTACTGACTTAATTGGTCTCACCATAGTCATATGATCTTAGGTCATTGCCACATGGCATGATCTTGTATGTTTGCATCTCTAGAGAAAGAAAATCATGAAAAAATGAGGTCCATTGATTTTCTTCTTTAGTGATTAAGAACTACTCAAGAGCTTGGGCCTGCCATATAATACATGTTTTCATCTCACATTTTTGCATTCACATTTGTCAATTATTTTGAGAATATGATGGTTGTTGTATCTTGGCCCCACTTCTCCCTCGCACATAAGGATTAAAATATTTATATACCATGGTTTAAAACTTTGAAGAAGGTGGACCTAATCATATGATACATCAACCCTCATCTAAAAGATATATTGTGAAGGGATTTTTCACAAGGTCAAGACATAATATTCAAATTGCTAGGTTAAAGGGAAACCCCTCTACATGACATACATACCCCCATACAAGTTACTCAAAAAGTAAATTTAAAATATAAAACTTGAAGGATTTTTCACACTTTACTAGGGCTTCCAACTTTAGGGTAAATTGTCCAATGGCCATGCACAAAAAAACCCCAATTCTAACCAAACATGGAGAAGAAAAAACTATGATAGGGAAATTCAAAGCCAAATGAAAAACATTTCTAATAGGAGTCACAAGAATAATGGTGAAGAAAAAGTGAATATTTTTGGTTAGGTCCACTTACTAGTGAAGATTCTATTGATATCAATCCTACCAAGATAAAGCATAAAGTGATCAAATCAAGAAGGATAGTAAGTTTTTCTAGAAATTCCAAAGGGGAGATTGTTGAAACTACAAGTCTCATTGGCATTACAAAGAGAAGTTAGTGTTGTAATTACTCTATACATCAAAGTTTTTCCATTGATTGGAAACTTCTCAAGAAAAGTATACCATTTCTTGACTATTAGTAGACACCTAGACCAGTCTACATTGGAGATGAAGAAAAGACAAAGATAGATACAGTCAGGATGATGATTCAACACTATGACAAGGCAAAAGAGGACATGTAAAGTATTTCTCTGGGATTAACATTATGATGTACTAATAGAAAAGAAGAGAAGATAGAGAAGTTGATGTTAGACCTTGTCAGCATGAATGTTGATGGTATTCCTCTGGGGGAGTATCCTACATATTGCTAGAATAGTTGGGGAGATTGACATGTTGTATTCATGACTATGTTTTTCATTGATGTCAACATAGTATTTTTTTTTGTAAATATTGGTAGAGTAGCAGACAAAAAATGAGGTCGTATGAATGTGTATTGATGATGAGGTCAAGCGTAGTTTAGGATATGTTCTATAGTTATATGTCCTAATAACATGGACAAGTGTGTGCATAGAAATTCAAAGAAATGTGGAAGTTATTTTTCATTTATAGAAGGCAGTGTATAGACAGAGTAGTTGAGAATTTTTTTTGGTGTTTGAATTTTATCTCTTAAAAATGATAGAATCACAATGAGTGAAGTTAGACAATTATAGTAGACAACATGATGATGATATTAGTGAGTGTACAAGGTTCGAGGTCATACATGTGAGAAGTTGTAATTGCTATGAGTTGATAGTGTTTTGTAATTGCAAAAAGATGTAATGAATTGAAATATCTTAATGAGGTCCTATTATAATTAATTGGGAAATCCTCAAGCCTAATTTAGAGAATTATTTTGAGGATATGGTATAAAGAAAGGTTATTTTCCCTATGAATATGTGTGTAATGTATGTAAGTGAGAATTGTGCAAGTGATATGTAATGTTTATAAATGTGAGTAAGCAATCAAAGGAACCAGTGTGATGCAACTATGAAGATTTGGTATTGAGATCTGAAAAGTATTTGGTGTGGTATTGGCATAGTAAGAGGATAGAGAGAGATCTAAAGTTTCAAAGATCAATTTAATTTCTATTATTCTGAAAGGAATAATATAGAGATTGGTTGGAAAGTGAGTTTAGTGGTCTTTCCCTTGAAGCTATTTGGATAGTGGGTCCATCTACCTTCTACAACTCCTAACAGAGTTGGCACAAGTACTCCTAGTAGGGTTGGAGTTTCCTAATAGGGACCAATATGCACATAATGTATTTCATTGGCTCCTAATAGATTTCATCTTCTTACAAGGATCTTTTATATTAATACATCATTTTTTGGGTACCACCCCCACTGGGGTTTTCCCTCTGATCAAGGGTTTCCATAGTTAACATATCTAGTGTTATTGTGTATTTGTATCTTCTTATGGTTGATGATTATATTGTTCACATGCTTAAGTTTCAATAAGGTTGAAAAAATTTATATTGATCTTATAACTGATTCACCCCCCCTCTCTCAGTTATCTTGGTGGACTTTACTTTCTAAAAATTGGTATCAAAGCATTAGTTCGTTGAAGGAAAATCTTAAAAAATTAAGGAGATCAATGTAAGGTCATTTTAGAAAAGAAATTTGATGTATTTAATTATGATATTTAGAAGATGGAGTTCCTCAGTAAGATATCAGAATTATGTACAAAATAGAATATTGAGTTTCCTAATCTAGAATCTTTTTGTTGTATACAAAAAAATAAACCTACTTTGTCAAGAAGGGAAAATACAAGTGGAGATTATGCTAGTAGCAAAAAATCTATATCTAAAGAAGAAAAAAGGTTTGAAGAAGGAATTTCATTTCTTGTAAGGAGACAACCAAAATATAAGAAAATATTTAAATGTTGGACTTGTGATGAATTTGGTCATTATGCTTCTAAATATCCTAAGAGAGTAAAGAAGACTAGATCCTTACAAATCAAGATTTTTTGAGGAATGTCTTTTTAATGAAGAATTCTCAAATAATAGTAATGACAATGAGCTTGACTTGGTTGAGAAAGAGGATGTAATAGAAGACATAGCTTTAGTAGCTATTATTGATGATGAAAAAGATAATCCTAAGCCTATTAAAGAAAATGTTGAAACTTTCTTTGTTACTAACAATTATTTGCAAAATGACATTCAATTTGTGTAATAGAGAGAAGAAGAGAGATTTGAACCGAGAAAATATTATGTGAAAAGAATCACCTGGCTAATTAGATTATTGAAACAAAAGAAAAAGGAGTTGCGATAAGAAACATAATACATGAAGAATTATGTTTGATTTTTCAAGTTAAACCAAAGAGTGCAGATGAAGCATGCAAGGATGATCATTGGATTCAAGAAATGAAGGAAGAACTAGATTAGATTGTGAAGAATGAGACATGGTAATTGGTCCCTAGACCTAAAGATAAGAATGTTATAGGAACTAAATGGGTTTTTAGAAACATGATGAATGAACAAGGTAAGGTTGTGAGAAATAAAGAAAGATTGGTATATAAAGGATATTCATAGCAAGAAGGTATAGACTAAGAAGATATATTTTCCCATGTTGCTAGAATTGAAGCAACAAGAATATTCTTGGCTTATGCAGCAAGTAAGAAGTCTAAAGTGTATTAGATGGATGTGAAGTCAAAATTTTTGAATGGAAAACTTGAAGAAGTCTATATTGAGAAGCCTAAAGGATTTCCTTTGACAAAAGAAGAAGACATCGTATGCAAGTTGAAGAAAGCATTGTATTACTAAAGTAAGCACCTAGAACATGGTATATGAGATTGGACAAGTATTTGACAAATTTGTGATTTGCTAAAGGTGCTACAAATAGTAACTTGTATTTGAAAGAAATTAAAAATGGATTGTTGATTATTGTGATATTTGTGGATGACATAATCTTTGGAGGTAATGATGAAATAGGTGATAAATTTGCTAATTAAATGAAGAATGAATTTGAGATGAGTATGATTGTTGAGATGAAATATTTCTTAGGTTTACAGATTGTGCAGAACAATGATAGTATTTCTCTTTCATAGGGTGAGTATTTGTAAGACACATTGAAGAGATTTGGTTTATAAATTTGTAAGCTGATTGGTACACCCATGATAATTGGTCACAAGTTATCTAGCAAAGATGAAACACCTACATTTGAGTAGAAGAAATATAGATCCATGATTGGAGGTTTTTAATATATGACTCACACCATACCAGATATAGAAAATGTAGGTGGTATAGTAGCAAGATTTCAAGAAGACCCTAATGAATCACATGATGCAGTAGTATGGATGATAGAAAGAGTACAACTAGTGGAGCATTTTTCCTTGAAGGAAGGTTGGTTTCTTGGCTAGGAAAGAAACAAGATTGTATTTTAAGGAGCACAACAGAAGAAATATATGTAGCATCATCAAAAAATTATAATTAGATCATGTGGATGAACCATATTTTGAAGGATATTATGATAGATTTTACATAAGATGTTATCATACATTGTGATAACACAAGTACAATAAGTATGTCTAAGAATCATCTTGTGTTATATTCTAAGACTTAGCATATATCTATTAAGTATCATGTTCTGAGAGAGAAAGTTGAAGCGAAAGAAATTATATTAGAGTATGTTAATACAAAAAAGAAGATTGAATTTTTTTATGAAGCCTTTTCCTAAGGATACATTTGAGTATATGTGAAGTATGCTTGGGTTTATGCCCCTCTCTACTTTTGAGTAGATGATGAAAAGAGTGCATTAGCCTAGTGGTAGAAAGAACTATTTTTTATTTGGATTGAATGTTGATGCTTCCTCTATGGGGGATTATCTATGATTGAGAAGAGTCATTAGGGACTCTTGGTAGGTAGTATGAAATAATGTCTTTAGACTCTTAAGATGGTTGAATAATTTGAGTAGTTGATTGGCATAACGATGATTTTATCATTGATGTAAATGGGGGAGAGATTGCATGAACAACATCTCCTATGAATGAGGAAAAGTGTACGATGGGGGAGATATATACTAAAAGAAAATTATCACATTGAGTTATATCAATGAGGGATAAGTGTGAAAAATTGATCCTATCCATGTAAGAATGAGGTAGCACAAATGAAGAGTTGTTCATGTAAGTTTTAGATTTGATTGATGAAGTGAATTTGAAAAGATGAGAACAACAACAACAAAGTTGGATTTGGTATTCTTGGAACTTAGATTTTTTTCATCTATGTTGCCATCAATGTCAAAGGGGGAGATTATTATCATGAATTCTGGTGGTATTCCTTTTGGGGAGATCCTAAGCATTTCTATAATAGTTCAGGAGATTGACATGTTGTATCCATGATTGTGTTTGTCATTGATGTCAACATAGTTTTTTTAATGTAAAGATTGGAAGAGAAGTAGAAAGAGAACAATGTCATACAAAATGTATATTGACAATGAGTTCAAGTATAGTTGAAGATATTTTCTACAATATGTCCTAATGACATGGAAAAGTACACATGCAATAAGTCAAAAACATATGGAAGTTATTTGTAATTTAAAGCAGACATTGTACAAACAAAGTACTTGAGAAGTGGTTTCTGGTGTTTGGATTGTATCTCTTAACATGGATGGAATCATCATGAGAAAAGTTAGATAGTGAGAGTAGACAACTGATGATGATGTCAGGGAGTGTGTAAGGTTTGAGGTCATACATGTGAGAAGTTTTAATTACTATGAGCTAATACTGTTTTATAATAATGAAAAGATGTAATAAAATATAATATGTTAATAAGGTCATATTATAATTAATTGGAAAGCCTCAAGGCCAAATTAAAGAATTATTTTGAGGATATGGTATAAAAGAATGCTATTTTCCTTGTGAATATGAGTGTAAAGTATGTAAGTGTGAATTGTGCAAGTGATATATAAAGTTTTTAAATGTGAGTAAGCGATCAAAGGGATTAGTATGATGTGAATTTGAAATCTGGTATTGAGATATGAAAAGTATTTGGTGTATTGGCATAGTAAGAGAAAAAATAAAGAATTCAAGTTGCAAAGATCAATTTCATTTCTATTATTCTAAAAGGATTAATACAAAGACCAATTAGACAATGAGTTTGGTGGTCTTTTCCTTGAAGTTGTTTGGATAGCGGGTCCATTTTCTTTCTACAAATCCTAATAGGGTTGGCACAACTCCTAATAGGGTTAGAATCTTCTAATACGGATTCAAAGCCTCCTAATAGGGACTGATATGTCCATCTTCTTTCTACAAATCCTAATAGGGTTAGAATCTTCTAATACAGATTCAAAGCCTCCTAATTGGGACTGAATGTATTTTATTGGCTCCTAATAGAGTCCATCTTCTTACAAGGATTTTTTATATTAGTGCATAATTTTTTGGGTACCATCCCCATTGGGGTTTTCCCTTTGATCAAGGGTTTTCCTAGCTAACATATCTAGAGTTGTTGTGTATGTGTATCTTCTTATGGTTGCTAATTATATTTTTCACATGCTTAAGGTTTAATAAAGTTTATAAAAGTTATATTGATCTTATAACTAATTCATCCCCCAGTTATCTTGGTTGACTTTACTTTCTAACAGAACTAGCATAGATTGGTAGGGCTACCACTATAGACCCTTTGATGTAGGTGTCATGGGTTGCTCATGAACTTCTCTGTAGCACAATTCAAAATTTGAATTCAATAGTTTGACTATTATGTTTTTCTAGGGCTTTGAAACCCATAAGTATAAGGTTAAGCATATCAAAAAATATACGTAGTGTGTGTGTGGGATGAGATCAAGATAAATAGATAATGAGAAAATGAAGTAGAAATAGTACTATTGAATAGAGAAAAGGATGATGAGAAATATTGACCCAATGTATCTTTGTGCACTACAAATAGGGGCAAGTAGAGAAAAAGAGAAGTGATACATAAGCTATCATAGAGATATCTCAAGGGGCAAGAGAAGACCAAATAATCTTATGAGCATAAAGTGGAGATCTATCATGCAAGGTGTTCCACATAGTCTAGATCATATTTGATTTCTTTCTAATCATTCTAATCATTTCATAAGCTCTTAATCAATCATGCTTTAGTAAAAATCATATGATAAATCCTCTAATAAGATGCTTCTTAGAATGAGTGCTAAAATATTGTAACAAGGTAGCCTTAATATGCTAATTGTAATCATAATAGGTTTCATACATTCTTAACCATATGTGTTCCTAGAATGAGCAAGTTATAGCTCTTAACTGGACAACCTTTTATCTATGATAAAAGACTAGTGGGTATATTATCCTCACCATGGTTTTTATCTTCTTATCAAGGGTTTCCACATATAAAGTTTTTAGTCTGTTTAATAATTAGTTTGTGTGAATTTACATACTTCTACTTTACTATGTTTATCATTGTGTTGTTAGTTAAGTGGGTATTTTTTAGTTTATTTAGAATGGTTAAGAGAATAACTAGTTTTGGAGTCAGTACTGATTCACCCCCCACTTAGTATAATGGATTTATTTTTTATTGCTCAAAAAAATCAAATATAGTGAATTTTTTTATTGAATTAGGAACACCTAGACCTTTCACCTTCTCATTATCTTGTGCTTTGTTTCTTTCATCCGTTTCAATACCTACATTATGCTTAGAAATCACCAATAGCTCAGAGTCATAATATTTAGAATTTATGTGCTCTTCATTTGAAAATATTTAAACAAGTGATTAAAACTTATTTTAGTGATCTTGAAATCATGTATTTCTTACCCAATAATAAAAAATAAGGGCCTCCTTATCATTGCTCAACCCTCAATTCATGTCTTCTTTGAAGATAAGATTTATAGAGTGTTAATTATCTTCTTTGACAATATTTATTCTATATAAATGGTTATTCATTATCATTTTGGTTCACTTCCATTATGATGAAATCATATTCTATTAACCAATTCTTTCTTTTCCTTAAGTGATTTTGGTTTTCAATACAATTTGTGCAATCTTTTTTATACTATCATAAATATACTTTGTATGCATATTGTTGATCCTTATCAAGTCATTATCATGACTACAAATTTTATGATGTATTTTCCCTTCACCATTGCACTATTTTCATCCTAATAATAGTCGCTTCTTTTCCAAAGAATATGTTGTTTACTTTTGTCCCATTCCCAAGGTCTTTCCATCTCTTTATTCATTATCTTTTACATCGATGCCCCTCCAAAACTCTTCATAGATTTTCCCATGATTTCATTCCATATGATGATAGTCTCAATATTTTTAATAATTTAAACTCAACAATTTATTGTTCATGTATGGATCATTGTGTATTTGATGAGAATTCCTTTGGCTAACTCAACCCATTGTTCTCATATAAAATATATTCAAGCTTCAGTATGCTTTTGTTTTGATTTATAATGCTATTCTTGTGTAGGATAGGAGGTTCTTATGTTTTGTATGGAAAAATTACCAATATGTCTTCACATGTGATTATCTTGTTCATATACCTTATAAAATAGATTTTCTTCATTTTATGATAGGTATTTGGACCATGACTCAATTTTAGTATATTTTTGACAAATATTGAGCATAGGATGACATTGTAGCAACATTATCAATAATTTTTTTCTTTCATTCCTTATTTATACATTTCTAGTAGGTTCATTCATGAATTACAACATTTAATTCAATGTGTGATTCATTTGTTGAAAATTTCTCTCCTTTGATCATAAATGATGATCCCTTTTGAAAATTTTACTTTGAAGAAATTCCCACTTGGAAACCCTTCTAATGTTAGATCAACAACAACATCTTCCACATTTTTAGTACAATATGAATAACATTTTCTCTTAGTTAAACATGTGTGTTAAGGTCTCATATTAGTAGGAACCGATTTCACCTCCCCAACTTTACTTTTGGAAATTTTCTATGTTTCTTATTCATACCCTTATGATGTAGTGGGTTCTGATATGGATCTAACATTAGAAGACTTCTCTTATTTTAGTATCACTTTTCTTATGTTTAATCTCCATCGTGTTTATTTTCCTAGTATTAACCAACACTATTATTGTTAACATTCTTGTATAATCTCAACACCACTTGATCACTACTTGGTTATTCCATTATATGTCTTTATTTATTAAGGTGTAAGGTTTACTCATAATAATTTTATCCCTTTAAACAACTTTTTATATTATTTGTATTGTGAAATGCATTTGAATATAATAAATGGTTTCATGAAATGAGTTAACATATCCTTTTGATATTATTTATGCTTCTCATTTCTTCATGCTTGCTATTTTTTTATCAATGGCATGTTGGGCGCAAACCCTTATGGAAGCCACATCTACATCCACCTTCCACTTATTTTATTTTACTACATATAACACAAACTATTTAGAATAAATAAAGAAATGTTTGAATTTGGATAATATGGATGCATTTGTGGTGTGTAATGATGATGGTTTGGTTGTTTCTTGGATCTAACTCTATTTTCTTGTCAGTACAGGATCTTGTTCTTGAAAATTGGGAAAGTGGGGGTGGCAAGAGCACACCTTGTCAAAGAAACAACAACCCCGCCAATCATTTAGGAAATGACTGGACCCATGACTCTTAGGCCCTTTTTTTTTAATGTTCACACATGTATTTATATTATAGATTCAGACATTGAATTTACTTTTCCTAGCTAGTCTCACATCTTGTCTGAAGTAATTTAAACACTTTAATGAATAAAGATTTACATTTTTAGAAAAGATGTTTGATGGTGTATCCATTTGTGTTATGTTTATTTCCTTTTTTTCACAAAATGTAATATCTATACATAAATGGAATCAAATAAAATTTTCATACTATGGAATAATATACATTATAAAATCTTGAAATGAATACCTCTTAGCAAGCACGACTCTACCTGATTTAAGCATGTAGGTGAAAAATAGGTAACAATTACAATAACTAGAGCAACCATAAAGACAAGATTAATTTTTTTTCAAATAATAAAATAGAGATACATGACCATAGATATAGATCCTCATATGATATAAGAACCTTCCCAAAAAATCTCAAAATTGTGCACACACAAGTAATGCATCACATAGTTAAAATCCAACCAAATCTCCAAGTTTTAATAAAGACCATGCTATTAGAGAGTAAAACACCAAAAAATAAATAAATAATAATCCAAATTATGTATGATCAAAGGGTAATGATCCTCAATATATACGCCTACAATAAACCAATATAATTATACATGATCAAAGAGCTTCATACTTAATCATCCAACTAGGTAACATAAATAGAAAAGATCATACTCCATCAAAATGATAAAATATTTTGTATAACCCAATATTCTCTTGAATTAGACATCCTAGGTAATAATATATTTTCTATAATAAGGAATTTTGAATATCTTTCAAGATTCAAGACATGAATCCCATGCTTAGTCTTGATCCAAAAGTCTTTTTCATCTACAACCTAAACTTTCTATTTCTTTCGTTTCTTCGGGTTCAAAAAATCATTATGGCTCTCATTTTCCATAAATTTTTCATCATAAATATACAAAAAAAATCCTTTCTTCCATCCTTCATCCCTTACACATCATAATTAAATATACCAATGTGATTCATCAAAACCACCTTAAACATTTCTACAAGATCGTTCTATATTTTAGTAACCACATCACAATTATGTCATATACTCACCATTTCCACCATCTCATAAAATAATGAGGTCAAATATGGAAACTATGTACTAACCTCCTTATTTTCATGTCAAATATATTTCTCCTTAACCATCTCCTCAAATTTTAGAGTCTTGTTCCTATATTTTTCTACTAGACATCCTAATGACTTCATGCTTGCCATCTCCTTTGTCTTGCAAAGGTAAAAACTTATATTTGGATCCTCATTTCCTCACCACATAAGTGTTAGAATGATGATCAAATAGCACATTCATATTAAACTTCCACATTATTCCCAATAATATGTGACAAGTATCCCTATTAGACATCACATCAAAAAATATCTCATCATAATAAGCTTTAATCTTGAAACTAACTAGGCATTTATCATCAAATATATCCTTATAATCATCTTATAACCAACTAACCAAATAAGGAATTTAATGTCTTATCCTTTAAAACTTATTTTACTAACCTTTTCCTTTAAAATAAAGTTAGCATAAGTATCACCATTGCCAATAATATTACATACCTTATCCTTTCACTTACATCTAGTTTTGAACAACTTTTTTCTTTAGCATAGTTCCTCGATGTAAGAAAAAACTCTTCTACTCATAAGGAATTCACCTTTTTAAACATAATTTAATGTATCTTCCTTTGACTTAGCCTCTCCATCAAAATGTGTAATCCTTCTCTTAGTATAGTGAAAATCTCTATGTCTTATTTTACCACACTAAAGTGTTAGGATTAATGAGATAGAAATAACATTTACATACAAATATAACCAATATCAAAAACTAATAAAGAACATAAAAGAGAACACAAGACATAAAGATTTAACATGGTTCATCCAATCCTTGGGCTACATCCACCAAACAATGAGTCAAATAATCTTATGATCTAGTGATTACAATCTAATTATAATTTGTAATCACTTATACCTCAATAGCACCACAAAAAGATACTATCACATCATACATTATGAAATCCATAACCCCAAGCTATTTTATACAAGATTTTGTCACTTACAAAATTAGGGCTGAATAATTTTGACAAGTTAACCTAAAAAAACCTTGATAAGTCAACCTTGGGAAATGGTGGATGAGTCAACTCAAAAAACCTTGAATTTATGAAAAGTATATAGTAGTTCCTTGATTAGTCAACACAAATCAAGAATCTCTCACTTGGGAATTGATTAGGCTCTACACTAAACAATAATCTCCTACTTAGAAATTGGTCCTATAACAATATTGATACCACATGATGCTCCCTTTGGATTGAACCACCCTAGAATCAGTTGTTCCTTTATTCTATTTAGTCTAAAAGACTAATTGATGTAGAGTGGAGTTAATCTTCTCCCTTATCACTACCTTTTAAACATATTTTTTGAATTATCATCTATATGTACCTTGTCCATCTTTAACTATCCATCATACAAAACTAACCAAATGAAATAGTACAAAAAATGTTATATGTTTTGTCTTTGAATGGAGAGAAAAATTATTGGCATGATGAATAAAACTCTATCTATAAATAGATAATCATCCCTTTGCAAATGTCTCAATTCTTCCATGAAGAATTAAATCCATATCATCTCTTTGGTTGCCTTCATAGTAGAAACATACTCTACCTTTGTAGTGGATAAATCATTCTTATTTTATAATTGAGAAACCCATCTCACTATTGTTCCACCTATAGTAAATACATAACCTATAGTACTTTGTATAATACCATGATCACCTCCAAATATAGTTGACATAGCCTTGTAAATTAGTAGTAGAGCCACCAAATTGTAAACATTTATTGGATGTTCCTCTCAAATAGTTGAGAATCCATTTGACTGCATTCCAATGATCAATCCTAGGATGACTCATATACATACTAATAACTCTCACTACATGTGCAATATCTATCCTAGTACACACCATGGCATACATTAAGCTCCCTAAAATTGAAGCATAATGTACCTTGGACATCTTATCCACCTCTTCTTGTGTCTTTGGGTACTTCTCCTTAATTTCAAATGACCAGGCAAAGGTGTGTTGACAACTTTGGCATTCCTCGTAGAAAAATATTGCAACGCCTTCTCAATAGAATCAACCTAAGATAATTTCATTTTTTTGTTCTTCCTATCTATACAAATTTTCATACCAAGGATTTTTTTTGTTTCTCCATATCCTTCATAGAAAATAAATGTGCTAGTTGTTTTTTTAACCCCGTAATGTGATCTATGTTAGACCCAGCTACATGCATATCATCAACGTATAAACATTAAATTATGTAGCTATCATCATCCAACCTCTTAAAATAAAAAAAAAGTGATCTAAATGACACCTAGTGTATCCACATGAATGCATAAAAATATCAAATTTAAGATACCATTTCTGACGTGCTTTCTTTAAGTCATTTAAACTTTTCTTCATTCTACACACTAAGTTCTCCTTGCCTTTGACCTTAGAACCCCATGGTTCTGCCATATATATTTCTTCATCCAAATCATCCTAGAGAAATTTTTTTTTTAACATAAAACTTCTCCAAATTAAAATCTTCTTTAGTAACGATACTTAAAATAGTGCAAATAGAAGTCATTTTAACAATAGGAGAAATCATCTCATCAAAATCAATTCCATTTTTCTATGAAAATCCTTTTAAAACTATCCTAGATTTAAATATTTTATTACCTCCATCCTCTTAATTGAACTTGTAAACCCATTTATTCTGTAAAACCCTTTTACCTACATGAAACATATATAAATCCTAAGTTTGATTTTTTAGCAAAGAGTCCATTTATGTAATCAGTTTTTGGATTAGATTGTGTGGAGATTTTTAACATCAACATTTTGAATCACACTACGTGGTCCATCATCAGGATGAGAGAGCAAGAGATGTCAAACAAAGTAAGTAGTAGATTTAGCAAAGACTCACCAAATCTGCTACTTACTTTTTTTGACATCTCTTGCTCTCTCATCCTGATGATGGATCATGTAGTGTGATTTGAAATGTTGATGTTAAAAGTCTCCACACAATCTAATCCAGAAACTAATTTACATAACTATGATGGATTGTGGAAATTTGATCACATTAAAAGAGTCCATTTCTTCTCTCATTGCATACTCCCACTAAATCTGTGTATCCACCTACACAACTTATCATAAAATTTAGGTTCATAAATATCTTTTAATAAAATAGAATACAATGAAATAAAAAACATTTATGGAGGTCTACTTAGCCTTGTTGAGCATCTAACATTCACTGGGGTGTGTGGTATTTATTTTTGTAGTTGTTATCAAGCATGAGAGACTAATAGAACACCATGCTTTTCAATATCATCTAATGCTACATAACTATTTTCTTTATTCTCATGTTTCTACAACAAATATTTGTGCACCACTTTCTCATTGAATATGACATCCTTGCTTCTTATAATTTTATGATTTTCAAAATTCTAAAGCCTATAACCAAATTCATCAATGTCATATCCAAAAAATACATGTTAGAATATGTAGAATAATTCAAGGGGGGGGGGGGTGGGGGGGGGTTGAATTAGTTATCCAAGGTCCAAATATACCAATTGAACAAAAAAATACTCAAACTATTTAAGATCTTATCGTTCCATTCCTTGGCCCCTATTGTAAACTATTTGCAACATTAATTGGTTGTCCACTATTTTATAAAATAAAAGACTTACAAAATGAAAATTTTAATTACTAAAACATCATAATAACATCCACACAAGTTTGATAGTAGGATTTTACGTGGAAATCCAATTTGGGAAAAACCACCAGCAACATGTCACCAATTTTCACTCTTCTGAAGTGAGCCCTATTAAGACCCAAACCTATTAAATCTTACAATACACACTATTAAATGTGACCTTATTAAAGGATTTAATCACCTTTTTAGGAGTGGAATTGTTAGAGGACTTTAGAACATTCCATCATAATGACACCTGGTTAAAGGATTTACATAGACTGTTAGGTCAACCTTGATTAGAGGATTTCAAATACTATTCACAATGGTTAGAAAGTAATAGTAGGTTTGATCTATTTAGTACAACTCACTTTGCATGTTTACATCTATATTCAACTCCTCACACTAATTCACTGTCTAGTCTCCACTATCATCTCAATCTTAGATTCACTTGCAAACTCTTCAAGCAACCACCCTAGACTTCTCAACTCAATTAAGCCTTTTTCATAGATTTTCCAATCAACAACATGAGTAACAACTCCAACTCTCTTGAACTTTTACACATGAACAACTTTTATGCACTCTTCTCTTCCACCCACACATACACATAGTATGACTATAAGTTCACATCTATACCTCTTTAAATAGGCATTTACGATCTTTTTCCACTTAACCAAGACCATAGATCTTAGCGGTCATGATTCGATCCTTCAGATAAAATGTATCTAATCATCATTTTTTTGATCTCTTCTTTTCTAGAAACTTCTCCTTGAATTCATCTCTTAGATCATTTACCTAGTCCTTTCCTAAAATTAAATGATCCAACTCATCGATGCTTATCTTCAACAGGTATTCAATATCCCAAGAAATCAAATTAGTCATTTGGAAGTCATGTTTCTTTGTAATTAGTTAAAATGTTGTTCCTTTGCAAGTACTATTTTCTAACACTCAGTCATCACTAAATTACTTAGTCACTGTAGAACTTCTCAGTCGAAATCAACATTGTCAAATTGGTCAATATTTATGCTCGATCAAAGTTGAATTTGTTTGGCACTTACTATGGATCAATTGAAACTAGCATTACTAGGCATGTATAGAAAAATTCCTTAGTATTTTATCATGTTGCTCAATCAAGCCTACATAAGTGATCTATCTTTTCTTACATTGTCAAGACTTGAACATTACTATCTTCTCCTCTATCAACATGATTTAAATAATCACTTTATCTTGTCAATGTCTAACTTATCAAATGTCCATTTGTAATTTCCTCTTTATAACTCAATCTTTCCTCTAGATACTTTTGTTATGAAAAAATTCTCAAATCTTCTTCATCAATCAAGTAGATATGACATTTAGATAAGATAGAAAACTATCTCGCCAATAGATTTGACATCAATGACAACACAACAATTGTTCCAATTGTAGTTTCCAATAATCCCCTTCTTTGGAATTGATGGAAACATGTCAAAAAACAAAGAAACAAAAAATATTTGCAAAAATACATCAGGTTACCATACAATCCAAGAGTTGTATAGACTTTGAGTAACATGCTCAATGTATTAGATCTTTTATTAATATCCTTAGTTTCATTCTAATTCATATCTTTGATCTAGTAATAGCTCTTAAAATTTTATGAAATCCCTTTAAGTAATTACTCCCTCTTACTTACCATGTCTCTACTAGCATCCAAATTTCTCCTTTCTTGAATCTCCCTATTTGAAGATAATGTCTCCCTCTTTAATAATGTAATCTCATGCAATCTCACCCTCTAATATTTTTCAATGTAATCTCTCCCTCTTTGAAAAAAATGCCAAAGATACTATCCCTTTCTCATAAATCTTGATTATGTAGATAATTGTATGTTGGGTCTGAATTCTTAATCTATAATATTCATATGACTAATATGTTATATTGTTCTTCTTCATCACTGCTACCTTAGGAAACTTCTAAGGTAGAACTGCCAGCATTAATGTGTAAGATAGTTTGTTCAACACATTTGATGCAATGCTTCTTTGTAGCTTAAGTAACTTTGTCTAGGGGAATCACCCCCAGTTTACCTCTAGGATATTCATGAGCATCCTTCGACAAATCTTTTGTGAATACATCAAAAATTTGTTCTATTGTGTTCACATATTCTAATTTCACTTCTTTGTGTTGAACTAGCTCTCTCAAGTAATGATACTTGATAGCAATATGTTTTATCTTTGTGTGCATAACATGATTTTTTGATATGTTAATAACACTTGTATTATCACAATAGATAACCATTGGATCAATAATTTATTCTTTCATACCTTTCAACAATTATTTGATCCAAATAATACTAGAATACTATTGCTCCCACATACTTGGCTTTAGCTATTGATTGGGAAATATAGTTATGCTTCTTGCTTGTCCATGAAACTAGTCTCTTTCCTAGAAATAATGCACCACCACTTGTGCTCTTCCTATCATCAAAATTTCCTACCCAATCAAAATAAATAAATACCTTTATTTCAAACCTATCATTATTCTCGTAATATAATCCATAGTCTTCTATTCTTTTTAGATATCTCAATATTCTCTTTACTGCCATCATGTGATTTTCCTTAGGACTTGTTGAAAATCTAACAATTATCCCAATAGCTAATGCGATATCTAGTCTTCTATGAACAACATATTACAACTTACCAATCATTGATATGTATTGTGTCTGGTTCACATTAGCAACATTGTCATTCTTAGATAGTTTGTGTCTAGTGACAATAGGTGTACCCATAGGTTTAGAATCTTCCATCCCAAAAAAATTTAGTATATCCTTGATATTTTTGGATTCATTCATGAAGATACCTTGCTTCATTTTATATACTTGTAAACCAACAAAGAATTTGAACTCACCAAAAATTGAAATTTCAAATTCCTTCTTCATTTCATCAGCAAATGATTTGCACAATACTTCCTTTCCTCCAAATATGATACCATCAACGATTTTTTTTTATAACAATACCTCATTGTTCTTTATTTCTAGTTTTTAAATATAGATTGTTGTTATCACTTATCCTTGCAAAACTAGTCTTCACTAGATAATTATATAGTCATTCATACAATGCTCTTAGGGCTTGTTTCAAACCATATAAATCTTTGTGCAACTTATGCACCATATTATTCTTTTTAGGGTCCACAAATCTTTCAAGCTATTCTATGTACGATCCTTTCTCAAGTATCCCATTCAAAAATGTAGATTTGACATCCATTTGATATACCTTGAGTCCTTCTTATGTAGAATATGCAAGAATAATTCTTACTACTAATCTTTCTATAGTGGAAAAATGTTTCCCCATAGTCAACACCTTCCTCTTGTGCATATCCTTTGCATACCAATTGAGCTTTATTCCTTGTGATCTTCACCTTTCTCATTTAGTGATGCAGGATTATCTGGGGTGTAAGAGCAATCTTACATCATCCAAAAATACTTTCTTTTTAGTCTTTTCTATTTTAATAAGGACTAGTAGATAGGGTGGTTACTATTTATGGGAACTTTCTATTTTTAGTAAATTTTTCATACAAGCTCAAAATGTTCTCATTTTCTAGATGAAGGTTCATTTTATAATTATAAGCCTACCATAAAAATCTCATTGCTCTAGCTTAAGTATTAGAGAATTTATTGTAGATTTTCGGTGGAAAAATTTGTAGAAAAATCTTTAGGCTCACCATTGGAGGCCTTAAATTTCCTGGATGAGGTCCAAGAACTTGATGGAAGGGCACTTATGTCAATCCAAGCCCCTAGGTCAGGAGTTGGCATTTATGAAAAGTGGTTATAATAGCCAATTGGAGTAATTGTTTGAGAGTTATGGTCTTCCAAAGTTGGGCTACCCAAAATATCTAAAATAATTGTCAAAGATGTATTTGGCCAACTCTATATGTATTGTTAGGGTTTTTCAGCCCTAGATATTAAGTTTCAATGTCTAGAACCTTCTCGAGTGGCATAAAATTTCCTATTTAAGAAAGGCCTGAACATTGTCTAGGATAACTTTGGTTGGTAGTTCATAGCTTAGTCTTGCAAATTACTATAATGAAGGCACCCATTTGGGTTAGCATATTGTAATTGAGAATTATATAATTCTACATTTTTAGTGATAATAAGAAATACATTTTTTTTCTCACATGTGTTGTTGTTTGTTTGTTTTAGTTATGTGTTTTTGTATTAAGGGGAGCACCCTTCATCAAGTGGTATTAGAGCTAGAGTTATTGAGTGAGTGGATAGATTGCCAAATATGAGGTAGTTTGCACCAGAATTGTGGTCTAGGCTGAGCAGGTAGATAGATTGATGATTGTGAGGTGGTTTGTACTAGGGTTTCAATGAAAGCACAAAAAATGCCTCAACAAAGAGAGCATGATAGAAGAGTTGTAGGTGTTACACCTAAGGGTTTTAGAGCCCTCCAAAGAAAAATGAAAGCATTGGAAGAAAAAATGCGTAGAGGAATAAATCTTTCCATAAAAGATGAAAGCAAGGATGAGGACGACGAAGAAGAAAATTCTGAACCAGAGGTAGTTCTAAACCTAGAGGAAGAGGGGCTTTTTAGGGCCATCTCCAAGGTTGGAAAAATACCTAAGTTTGAAGTTCCCACATTTTAAAAAAATTTTAACCTTGAGAAGCAGATTGATTGGATCAATGAACTGGAGGAGTACTTTGAGCATGAAGATATTGAGGATCCTGATAGGGTCAAATTTGAGAAGGCAAAACTGAAGGATCATGCAAAGATCAATTGGCATGAGGTTCAGTTGGAGCAAAATAGAAAGAGAAAGGAAAAAATCAATAGATTGGATTGGATGATAGCTAAACTAAAATGACAAATCATTCTCATGGAGTATGAGCTTGATCTATTGAAGAAAATGCAAGGGTTGAAGCAAGTGGAAAAATTTGTTCAAGAGTATACCAAAGAGTTCTACTGAGTTCTCATTAGAACCAACCATGTAGAAGCAGATAAGGAGAAAGTGACCCATTATCTTAATGGGATAAGGCCAAGTATTTAGGATGAGTTGAGTATGGTTTGAATGAATAATATTGAGGAGGAATACTAGTTTTACCTAAGAGGTGAGGAGAAATTGAGCAAAAAATTTGACAACAAGAATAGAAAAAGAGGTCATAGTGGACAATCTGGCACACAATCTTATGGAGGACATAATGATGATAAAAAGAACAAGGATGAGGCTAGAAGTAGTAGTCAGAACTAGAGGGGAAATAATTCCAATTTTTTCCATGATCCAAACAATAGAGATTAGAGAGGAAGAGGAAGCAGACAAGGATCTGGAAGAGGAGGGTTCCATGGGAAATGTTTTCACTGCAAAGAAGAAGGGCATTGGGATTTTGAATATTCCCAACACCAAATAAGGATAGATTGAAGAAAAGAAGACCAAGCCAAAAGTTGCACATTTTGATGAAGATTTGAGATCATCACATTCTAAAGATGCTAAAAGAGGAGAAGTCTTAGTTAACAGAAGATTCTTGCTGAGTGGTGAAAATGAACCTGATTAAAGAAGAAGCTTGTTTTGCACAAGGTGTAGATGTGAAGATAAGTGTTGTGATGTCATCATTGATGGTGGAAGTACTAACAATTTGGTATCAGAAATGATAGTCAACAAGTTGAAGCTGAAGAGATAGAAACACCCACATCCATACCGTATTGCTTGGGTGCAAGATGACAACAAGGTCATGGTCAATGAGTAGTGCTTACTGAAGTTCAAGATTAGAAGCTACCAGGATGAGGTACTTTGTGATATTATAGCTATGGACATATGTCATATGTTGCTAGGTAGGTTGTGGTAGTTGGACAAGCATGTTGTACACTATGGGTGAGAAAATACCTACACTCTAAGGATGAAGTGAAGCCTAAGTTAGAATCATTGAAGAATTAGGACCAAAAGGTATGTAGCGCTGCCCAAATATGTTTTGTTGATGGAAAAGAGTTTCTCAAAGGTATGAAGTGTGAAAATATGTGTTTTTCTATAGTTCCTAAAGATAGTAAGGAAGAAGTAGAGGAGGTACCTGCAGAAGTTGTAGATATGTTGGAAAAGTTTTTTGATATTGTGTCAAATAATGTATTTGATGGATTGCCCCCAATGTAGTCACTAGATGGATTTGGCTCTAAGAGCTAGTTTGCCAAACAAGGAAGCACACATAATGACACCAACAAAAAGAAAAGAGTTGAACATACAAGTTCATGAGTTGTTGTAGAAAGGGTTGATTCGAGAGAGTCTAAGTCCATGTGTTGTACCAACCATATTAGCACCAAAGAAGAATGGAGAATGGAGGATGTGAATAGATTCTTGTGCCATTAAGAAGATCATAATAAAGTATAGATTTCCATTGCTAAGGATGGATGATATTATGGACTATTTGAGTGGGGCTGAGTATTTCACAAAGATAGATCTGAAGAGTGGGTACCATCAGATTCACATCAGAGAAAGAGATGAATGGAAGACTACTTTCAAGACAAGGTAAGGACTATACGAGTGGTTAGTAATGCCTTTTGAGCTAACCAATGCATCGAGCACTTTCATGAGGCTCATGAGTGAGGTACTAAAGGAGTTTATGGGTAAGTTTTTCATTTTTTACCTAAATGATATTTTGATCTTTAGTAAGACATTAGAGGAGCATTTGATCCATATTTGCAAGGTGTTTGATAAGTTGAGGGAAGAAAAGTTGTTAATAAACCTAAAGAAGTGCAATTTTCTAAAGGAGTGAAAGCTATCCTTGAATGGCCTACTCCAAGGAGTGCGAAACTGGTAAGATCTTTTCATAGACTAGCTAGTTTTTACAAAAACTTAATAAGAGGTTTTAGTAGTATTTGTGGACCCTTGATAGAAACAATGAGAGGTGATAGGAATGAATTTAATTGGACCGTAGGAGAAGATAAGAGTTTTAATTTATTGAAATAGAAAGTTATTGAGAAACTTATTTTAGCACTTCCTGATTTTAACAAGGTGTTTCAAGTAGACTGTGATGCTAGTGGTATTGCAATAGGAGTTGTTTTGAGCCAAGAAGGTAGACCTATTTCTTATTTTAGCAAGAATTTGAATGATGCAAAAATAAAATATTATGTTTATGATCAAGAATTTTATGCTATAGTTCAAGCATTGAAGAAGTGGAGATGTTATCTTCTTCCTAAGGAGTTTATTTTGTATACTGGTCATCAAGCTTTGCAATATTTGAATGGTCAAGGAAAATTAAACCAAAAGAATTTAAAGTGGGTTGATTTTTTGTAGAGTTATACATTTGTTTTGAAACATAGGAGTGGGAAGTCTAATAGAGTTGTAGATGCTCTTAGTAGAAGACAAACTTTGTTGATAGAAATGTAGATAGAGGTGGTTGGGTTGAAGGAACTTTGTACTTTGTATCTAGATGATCCTAATTTTGTTGAAGCATGGAAGGCTTGTACAAAACCTATTACACTTGACAGGACAAAGTAGTTTGATTTTATGATCTAGGATAATATGATGTTCAAAGGAAGCCAATTGTGCATTCCCAAAAGTTTGATAAGAGAGAATCTCATCAAGGAGAAGCATAGTGGGGGATTGGTTAGACATTCTAGCTAAGATAAAACCATAGCTTTGGTTGCTAAGAATTATTACTAGCCACAATTATAGCAAGATGTGAAGAAGTTTGTACAGAGTTGTAGAGTATGTCAAATGGCAAAAGGGGTGAAGTAGAATACAAGGTTGTATTAGCCATTACATGTACTAGAGAAGCTATGAGAAGATGTTAACATGGATTTTTTAATTAGATTACCCAAGACACAATGTAGGCATGATTCTATTTTTGTGGTGGTTGACAAGTTTTCAAAGATGGCACATTTTATTCCTTGCAAGAAGACTAGTGATGTTGTTCATGTGGTAGAGTCATTTTTTCATGAAGTGGTGAGACTAAATGGTCTGCCAAAGAGTATAGTTTCAGATCAAGATACCAAATTTGTGGATATTTTTGGCATACATTATGGATGAAATTAAAGATAGAGTTGAAGTTCAGTTCATCACATCATCCACAGATTGATGGATAGACAGAAGTTGTCAATAACAGTTTGGGAAATTTACTAAGATGTATGGTTAGAGACAAGCCAAAAGGATGGGATTTGATTTTACCTTAGGAAAAATTTGCATATAACAATTTTTTCAACTAAAGTACTAGTAAATCACCATTCTAGATTGTATATGGGATCAGTCCTAGAAATTCTTATAAATTTTGTGACAGTTGGATAAGGGAGAGATAAGTAATGCTAAAGCAAAAGAATTTGTTGAACATTTGAAGAACCTCTATGAGGAGTTGACGACGCACATCATGAAGATGAATACATAGTATAAGGCTAAGGTAGATGTGAAAAGGAAGTATAAGGAATTTTAGATTGGAGATGAAGTCATGGTTAATTTGTGAAAGAAGCATTTTCAAGTGGGTACATATAATAAGCTAAAGATGAAGAAGTTTGGACTATGCAAGATAGTGAAAAGGCATGATTCTAGAAATGCTTATGAAGTGGAGTTGCTTGCTGAGTTGAATATTTCACCAATATTTAATATTTAAAATATGATAGAATATTATGAAGGAGGTGATGGAGATGAAGTTACAGAAGTGCAGTGAAGTATTCCAGTAGCTAGTTTGGCTATAAAGGAGATTGAGGAGATACTAGACAGTTGTAATGGAAAAAGTACAAGGAACATAACTTATGAGGAATAGTTGGTGAAATGGAAAGGGATGCCAGTAGAGGATTCATCATGGCTAGCAAGGGAGGAGGTTAATTGTCTTGGTTTTCCTCTGAACACCTGAGACATGACAGAGTCACTTCCCAAATTACTCGAGGTGTCTAATGCAAGAGCATCCTAGGTGTAAGAGCAATCTTACATCACCCAAAAATATTTTCTTTTCAGTCTTTTCTATTTTAAATAGGACTAGTAGACATGGTGGTTACTATTTATGGGAACTTGCTATTTTTAGAAAGTTTTTTATACAAGCTTAGAATGTGCTCATTTTCTACATGAAGGTTCATTTTAGAATTATAATCCTACCATAAAAAAATCTCATTGCTCCAGCTTAAGTATCAAAGAATTTATTGTGGATTTTTGGTGGAAAATTTTGTAAAAAAATCTTTAGGCTCATTGTTGGAGGCCTTAGAGTGCCCTAATGAGGTCCAAAAACTTGAGAGAAGGGTGCTTACACTATTTAGAACCTATAGATCAAGAGCCGGCATTTTCAAAAAGTGGTTATAATAGCCAATCGAAGCATCGATTTGAGAGTTATGGCCTTCCAAAGTTGGGCTACCCAAAATATCTAAAATAATTGTCAAAGATGTATTATGCTGACTCTATATGTATTTTGAGGGTATGTCGGCCCTAGATTTTAAGTTTCAATGTCTAGAACCTTCTTAGGTAGCATAAAATTGCCTATTTAAGAAAGGCTGGAACATTGTGGTAGTTCACAGCTTAGTCTTGCAGATTACTGTAATGAAGTCACCCATTTGGGTTAACATATTATAATTGAGAATTCTAAATTTCACATTTGCCACAAAAATAAGAAGTCAATATTTTGTTCTTGCACTTGTTATTATTTCTTTGTTTCAGTCATGTGTTTATGGTAATAAGGGGAGCACCCTTCATCATTAAGCTTGTTTCTGAATACCCACTTTGTTTCAATAACATTTTTGTCTTTAGGTTTGGGTACTAGAGACCATCTTTTATCCTTTTCAATCTGTTCAATTTCTTCATTCATGGCTTGTATCCAATATTCATTCTCTAAAGCATATTTCACAGATTTGGGATCAAACTCACAAAATAAGCATGTATTACTTCTAAGTCTTGTTCTTGTCATTACACCAGCCACTTTGTCTCCAATGATTTATTCAGGTGCATGATATCTTCTAGTATATTTTTCTAACCCAAGCTCTTTTCTTCTTTGATCTTCAACATGTTCATCTTGAAAAATAATTTCAATCTCATTGTCTCTCACTTGTTCAGATTCAAATCTAGGTTTTGCATGCTCAATATTGCCTTCATGTTGTTTAGCTTCCTATCACTAACTCAACATCGTTAATTTGTTTCTTGACACCCATAATTTATTGCTCAACAATTGGTTGTTGCAACTTGACATTCCCAATCTACTAAGGATTTGTAGTTTTGATTTCTTGTTCAAGTAGATTTCCTAGAGTACTATGATTTACATATATGAATGAACTATAATATTTAGGTTCTATCTTACATTCAAATTCATTTTAATATGTAAACTCATCAACTTTCACATTTGCACTTTCCATAACTTTTTTAGTGTTAGAATTCAAACACTTATAAGCTTTACTCTTGGTGGAATATCCTAGGAATATGACTTCATCACTTTTAGCATCAAGTTTTCCATTCCTATTGTCTTTAAGCATGTAACATTTACTTCCAAAAACTTTGAAATATTTCACATGTGGTGCATAATCATATCATAATTCAAAAGGTGTAACATTTCTACCTTTCTTGACTTGTAATTTGTTCAAAGTATAAAAAACTATATTTATAGCTTCTCTCTAGTATTTCTATGATATGTTCTTCTCCATCATCAGTGTTCTAGCACAATTCATGATTGATCTATATCTCATCTCAACTGTTTCATTCTTAGGAGGGGTCCTAAGTGTAAACATCTATATTTTGATTCCTCTGTCATTGCATAATATGATGAACTCATTGGAAATGAATTCACCACCTCTGTTAGATCTTAAACACTTTAGGCTCTTCCCTATCTCCTTTTCAACTTTGGCCAAATACCACTTAAATAGCTAAAAAGTGTCAATTTTTTCTTTAAGAGACATCATTGTCATGATTCTAGAGTAGTCATCTACAAATAGAATGAAATATTTGTCTCCATAGTAGCTTTGAAATCCAATAGGTCCACATAAGTCAGTATGAGCCAATTCCAAAATGTCATCAGATGAGTATGTTTTTCTCTTGAAACTAGACTCTGTCATTTTTTCCAATTTACATTGTTTGCACATAGCATTGTCAAGTTTTGTTAGTTTTGGCAAGCCTCTTACTTTTTTCATTTTAGTAATGCTAACGAAATTGTCAAATTTTACATGACATAACCTTTTGTTCCATAACCAAATATCTTCATATTATGTAAATAAACATGTCTTGTCAAAAAAATCTAGATAGAACAAGTTACATCTTATTTGTCACTACTTCCAATTAGTTTACCATCAACATTAAATATTTTGGCCTTTCCAAGAAGGATTCAACTCTATAATCTAATTTTTTTAAGTGTGAAAAACTCAATAGATTATAGTTAAGTCCTTCAACCCAATAAACATTATCACATTTGATCTTATTAGTTAATTGAATTGTCCCTTTACCTTTCACAATACATGGAATATCATTACCAAATTTTACATAACCACCCTTGTATGGTCCAATGTCCTCAAATTTACTTCTCTCACCAGTAATGTGATTAGAGAAACCACTATCAATTATCCATCTATCACTTTTGTTCACATAAGAAATTAAAGTAGTTTTCTCATCTTCATCAGAATCTTCTTTTATAGCAACATAGACTACCTCTTCATCATTACATTTAGATTCAAAATCTATTTCTTCTTCAATAATATAACAATATCTCTTACTTCTATCATTGTAGTCCTTGTTCTTCTTGAATTCTTGGTCATCCTTTCTTCCTTTGTACTTGCTCTCCTTTCTTTCATCCTTATCTTCTCTATTAGGAAAGCTTGCAGCAATATGACCAAATTTTTTGCATGAAAAAAATATTATAGGAAGTTTACCTTTGTATTTTCCTTTGCCTCTTCCAAATATCCTAGCTATCATTGCCTCAAGTTTATCATCAGAAGTATCACTTTCATTTTTCACATGTTTTCCTTTTCCTTTCTTGCTAAGAACTAAGTGTGATTTAGAAGAAAATTTAACACTAGTAGGAGTGTAATAATCAAAATTAGAAATATCAAAATTAGTAAGCCTACCAATCACACAATCCATTAGATCCTTTAATAACATTAAAAACTTCCTTGATTATTGTACAATATTGCACTATGTTCTCGCCTTCTCTCATTCTCATTTCATCAAACCTACCTCTTAGACTTTTTGATTTGGCTCTAAGGACATTATCATCTCCTCCATAGATGGTCTTTAGTTTAGCCCACATTTCCTTTGAATTCTTTGATTCTTTTAGGCAATCAAATTTGGCATAGCATAGGGCTAATGTAATCTCCAACATTGACTAACTATGTTCTTTATTTTCTTTCTGTTGTTGAGCAGTCAGGGGAACTGTTGTTATTTCCACATATGCATTGTCTGGAAAATCCAATACAACATGAAAAATAATAGCTATATGTAGCCTCATCAATTTCTATCATGCAGGAAAAGTTTCTTTGTTCAACTTTGGTACCCCTCTCTTGTACATCATGATATTTAGCTTTGGGTACCTTAAAACTTCTCTCTATAAGAACAAATGTTATGATACCAATTTTTAGAATATTTAGAGTAACTGAGAGGGGAGGGGGTGAATTAGTTTTTCAAGGTCTAGATGTACCAATTGAACAAATAAACATTCAAACTATTTCATATCTTATCATTCCATTTCACCACCTCTACTGTAAACTATTTGCAACATTAATTGGTTGTATGTAAACTTTAATTAGTAAAACATCACAATAACATCCACACAAGTTTGACACTAGGATTTTACATAAAAATACAATTTGTGAAAAACCACTAGCAACATGTCAATAGTTTTCACTCTTGAAAAGTGAGCCCTATTAAGAGTCAACCCTATTTAAGGTTACAATACACACTATTTTTTATTAAGAAAAATAGGTTTTACAGGGACCTGAAACCCAAAATTTTTACAGCATAAAAATTAAGACATTAAATTCTAGCAAACACGAAACAACAACAATCAACCAAAAAGAAACAAAAGGCCTAAGATCAGGAGGCAAAAGCCAACAACCAATCTAACAAGGAAAACCAAACCTAATGGTTCTCCTTATCTAGATCCTGTAGAGTTTATGCAGCTTCATTATCCTTTTGGTTGTCTGCTCCTTCCTGGTTCATTTTCTTGGCTTCCTTCTGGTCCAAGTGATCCACCTAGTCCCTAGTAGCATTCAAATCAACCTCTTCCTTACCAATATTCTAGCTGGTCAACTTCCCCATGTTCTCATGAATGCCAACTCTCATTAGAGTATCCCCCAGGTTGACAATGTTCTCATTCAAAGTGTACAGAGTGTCCACAATTTGGTTAGTTAGAATCTTGATGATGTTGTCTAACCTTTGGACTTTCTGTTCAACCTAGGAAAATTTGTCCTCCTGATCATTTTTGGAGTCCTAGTCACTGTAGTGCTTTTGGCCATCACCTTGGTTGTTCATCCTTCCAGTGTTCTCCTAGACTTTGCGGGGGCTCTGGCTGCAATCCTAGATATTCTTTTCCTTAAGAGCCTTAATTTCCTAAAACAACCATTTGATAGATCGAAAGTTATCTATCATTTTTTTCTTCACATTGTTCAGAAGGTTGAAGTTAGATTCCTGCATGTTATCAGACAATACCAGCAGAGTAGGGTCGATAAGCTCATCATAATGGGTTCTGCCATCGAGGTCCTCCATCACTTGGATGTTCATTAGCTCTCTGAAAATTCCCACCTAGCAGTATCCATGTTAAAATTCCTCCAAGCCCTCCTCATGTCCTTTCTTATCACCTCCCCAACAGTCTTCTCCTCAGGTAGGGAAGAGGGCAAGACAAGACCAGGGGTCTAGAAGGTCAAAGCAATGGGGTCTTCCTGAAGCAGGGCTTGGTCCGCTTTTCTTTTTCTAGGGTTATCCAGGGGAGCATCAAGGATATTGAGGGTAACTTCCTCCTTATCTCTCTCCCACCCCTTTTCCTCATCCTTCACAGTGTCCTTCCCCGTCACCTTATCTTCATCCTCAGACTCAGACTCAGTCTCCTCTTCATCTTCATTGTCTTCTTTCTCCTTCTGGTGCTCAAGCTTGGGAGGAATGAGGTGGAGACCTCTAGGGCTCTTTCTACTGGGAAAGCGAGGGTTGCGGGAAAAAAAGATGGCTTTGGTGGAGTAATCCCCATCCTCAGATTTAACAACTTGAACATCCTTAGAGTCTAAACTAGCAGTGTCCTCTAAAGCATTACCTGGGTCACCGAGGGATTTTCCCCTAGTTTGAGCTTTCAAAAACTCATAAAACAAGAGGAGAAGGCCTTTGTGGAGGGCATGATTAGTGATGAGTTTTCTCTTGAAACCCTCAATATTCTTAGACATGGAGGTGAAAAGAAAGAAAGGAAAAGAAATTTTAACAACATGCCTAAAGTGGTTTAGCAACACAAAATGGTGCATTCTTATCCTGTCAAACCTGGAGTCAAGAGTGATATACTCAATGAGAATCCTAAGAACATACCTCCATAATTTTTTGATGGATTCCATCTCCTAGTAAGTGTCGATCTTGATAAGTTTGTTCCTGTCAATACTGTCCTTGAGAAATTCACTAACAACATTGGCTGACAACTTTTTATCCCTATAGAAGTTTATGTCAACCTAAGGGATTTTTGTCACCTCCGCAATCAAGCCCTCAGTAATTTGGTGGGTGACACCATCAGTTTTGAGTTTCTCATTGTTCCGTGTTGCCACCATCCCCTTGGTAACCCTAGCATTGAAGCCATGAAGCTTCTCCATGAACCTAGTTATACCCCCTTTTTCGAGCTTGTGCCAAACCTTCTCCTTCCCCTTCCACTTCTCCATTTCTCCCCAAGGCTCTCTTTTGATCCTTTCCTTGACCATGGTGGACTTCAGCTCTGTAAACCCTATTCCTCTAGTAGAAATGCTGAACTTAGTTCTCCTTGGGACGCTAAAAAAAAACCACAATTACGATTTTTGGTGGTTCTATTCATGCCAGCCCTCAAAGCATGCCATCCGTACGCATGGTTATGACTTGAAAAGAGCTCAGCATGACTTCTAATTACTTCCCTTCTGACATGCGATTTGGCATATCTTTCCATAATTAAAAAGGGATGATATTAGTACCTTAGATTTGATCTTGCCAAAGTAACTCAATCATTGCTGCTGGGATTTCATCTCTATTCTTCCATGTCATCACCGGGTTTCTAGTAACAGCATCATTGGAAAACCAGTCAGCAACCAAGTTGGCTTCTCGATATGTGTGGCTGATAAAAGTCCTTTTGAACTTTCCCAAGTCATATTTGAGGTCCTCAATGATGTTAGTAATCATCCAAGAGGGAAGGGCATGTCCTTTGATACAATTGATAATGTTTAGGGAGTTATCCTCAATCCATAGGCATTTGATCCCAGAAGCCAGGGCTAGCTTAACAATCTATCTAGCCACACTAGCTTCAGAAAAGTGATTGGTCTGGTGACCAAGAGGGAAAGAAATAGCCACAATTCCTCCTCCCAAACTATTTCTAATAATGCCTCTGCTTCTAGCCGGTCTGGGATTCTCCTTAGCCGCCCCATCAAAGTTGGCTTTGTGTTAGTCCTTAGGGGAGAAGGACCATCTTGCTTCCTATCTTCTCTTGTCCCTGTCTTTCTTCTTGGCTTACTGTTCCCTCCTTCCTTGATATTTCCTCCCTTTGTAATGGAAAAGTTCTCCATAGTGAGACCTTCAATTTTCTCTACAATTATGAACTCAGGAACCTCTCTGTCTTTGAAAATTTGGTTGTTGTGCTCTTTCCAAATTCCCCAACAAAAGTGTGGGAGAATCCAAGAGCTAAAAATTTGAGTTTTCAAAACAGAGTGGTGGCTTCTCCACTGGTAGAAGAAGTCCTGGATATTGTTAGGGGGGCACTAGCTGAAACCAAGATCGTTAAATGTGACCTTGTTGAAGGATTTAATCACCCTATTAGAAGTGGCCTTGTTAGAGGAATTTAGAACATTCTATTAGAATGACACCTTGTTAAAGGATTTACATAAACTATTAGGTCCTTATGACTATTAGGTCAACCTTGATTAAAGGATTTCAAATACTATTCACAATAGTTAGAAAGTAATAATAGGTTTGATCTATTTGGTATAACTCACTTTGCATGTTCAAATCTCTATTCAGCTCCTCATATTGATTCACTATCTAGCCTCCATTGTCATCTCAATCTTAGATTCACTTGGAAACTCTTCAAGAAATCACCCTACACTTCTTCTCAACTCAATTAAGCCTTCTTCTTAGATTCACCAGTCAACAATATTAGTAACAACTCCAACTCTCTAGAACTTCTGCATGTAAACAACTTCTCTACACTCTTCTCTTCCACACACACATACACACATCAAATATATAAGTTTTCTTCTGTACCTCTTGAAATAGGAAATTTTGATCTTTTTCCTCTTAATCAACACCATAGATATTAGGGTTCGTTATTTGATCCATTAGATACAATGTATCTAATCATCATTTTGTTTTATCTCTTCTTTTCTAGAAACTTCTCCTTGAATTCATCTCTTAGATCATTTACCTAATCATCTCCTAAAATTAAATGATCCAACTCATTGATCCTTATTTTCAACACATTTTCCATATCCTAAGAAATTAACTTAGTCATCTATAAATCATGATTCTTTGTGATTAGTTAAAATTTTGTTCCTCAACCAACACTAAGTTTTGACATTTGGTCATAATTGAATTACTTGATCTGTATAAAATCTCTTGCTTGACATGAATACTATTACTCAGTTGATACTTATGCTCGGTGAAGACTAAATTTTTTCAGCACTTACTATCAATTGGTTGACACTAGCATCATTCGACATGTACAACAAAATTCCTTAGTCTTTTACTTGGTTTCTTGATCAAGCCTACACAAGTGATCTATCTTTTCTTACACTATTAAGACTTGAACATTACTATCTTCTCCTCTATCAATATGATTTAAACAATCATTTTATCATGTCAAAGTCTAACTAATCAAATATCCAGTTGTAGTTTCCTCTTCATAACTCAATCATTCCTTTAGATGCTTTTGTTATGAACAACTTCTCAAGTCCTCTTCATTAATCAAGTAGATATGATATTTAGATTAGATAGAAAATTATCTCACTAATAGATTTGACATCAATGAAAACACAAAAATTGTTTCAATTGTAGTCTCCAACAATACACATTTCTTTGACTTAGCTTCCAACTTGGTTCTATTTTCATAATCTATATGTGCAAATGCTTCACAACTGAAGGTTCTAAGAAAAGAATAACTCACCTTCTTAGCAGTCCATGCTTCCTTTGAAATACCACAACCCAAAGGACTAGAGAGACCTCTTTTAATAAAATATATAATATTATTCACAACCTCCACCCATATATTTACTGGCAGCCCAACATGCAAGCTCATGATCCTTCCATGCTCCATTCTTGTTCTATTCATGCATTCAACCACTCCATTTTCTTATGGAGTTCTTGGAACAATAATCTTCAAATTTATTTCTAAATTCTCACCACCATTATAAGATAAGGTATGAGACATTTTAATCTTTTATTAGTCTCATTTTGAACCAAGCATTTCCATTTCTTAAAGTTATAAATGCATCAAAATTATATCTAAGAATAAACCCAAACTTTTCTAGTTGCATCATCAATAAACATAACATAATAAAGAGACCCAACAAGGGAAGATACCTAAGCTAGTGCCCATACATCTTTATGTATAAGCTCTAATTTCGTGTTTCTCTTTTAATTCACTCTTCACAAAACTAATTCTTACTTTTTTCCATATACACAACTTTTATAGAAACCCATTTTGACACATTTTAGACCTGGTAAAACTTTTTTTGAATGAAGAAATTTTATACCTTTCTCACTCATGTGCCTACTTATGTTGTGCCAAAGTGTTGTATACAAATCTACATCATCTATTTTTCTTCGTGCTCAACTGTAGTAACTATTCCTGAACATTCATTTTTCTCTAAAAAAATTAAAGTAGAAGGAACAATATGACCTATACAAAGATATAAGATTCCTACTTTCAACAATTTTTCTATTATAAGGGAACCTTTTGTGTTCAAGAAAATATAACCTATCGGAAGCACATGTAAATAAACAAATGTTAGTTGCACATATATATCAAATATTCAAAAGAAAGAAAAATACAGCTAACACTATGCTTGATTTTTACAACTCAATGCAACTAAAAAGAAACGTCCCCATGCAACCTCAAAGAAGCTCAAAAAAGGGCACCCATAAGAGGCCTTGTTTGTGTTCTTTAGATTAGAGGGATGTGAATGTGCTCTTCCAAACACAACTATTGAATCCCAATATGTTTGAAAAGAAATGAAAAGTGTATGAACTAATTAGATATGAAGAGAGTGTTTCAAATAATGGCTATGGATACAACCATGTTTAAAACACTTCATGGAAAGTGAATGTGGATGCAAGAAATCAAACTAAGTTAACAATACAAATGACATGAAATCTAGCAACTACCAAAGGTTAGTAACAATACATAAGACACTAAAATCTCTAGAAACCTCAAACTCTAAACTAGCATGATAACAATACAAATGAGGGAGATGTCAAATGCTTGAGACAAGAGCTCTATTTATAGATTTGAAAGAGGACTTGAGGAGGTGCAATCTATATGGAATCCACATAGGTGCCACAAGGGAGACATATGAGCTAAAGGACAACACATGCAAAAGTCAAAAAGAGCCTTTATGGTTGAAAGGCTCAAGGTGTGCTCACACATGTGTGGGCAACCTTAGGGAAAGCAGTGGAAGAAAAAAGGTGTAAGTGTACCTTTTTGGAGAGTTTAATGAAAGGAGGCTCCTTAAGCCTTGTGTTGCTCACACATGTATGAGAAACCACATAGTTGCTAAAGAGGTGATTACAAGGGGTTTAGGATAATAAAGTGAGATTAATTGATGGATAGACTTAGAAGGATGAGATTAATAGGTGTAGACTAGGTTTTAGGATGGGATTAGGATTAAATTAAATAAAATTTAACTTAATCACAGGATTAAATGATTTAACAAAGTGGAAGGAATTAAATAAATTAGAATTTATTTAAAAGGAGATTTATGGAGTACTATGTATTAAATAAATTTAATATATTAAAGGGGATGTATTCAAATTAAATTTAAATACATTAGGGAGATAAACCTATTTAATTAAATAAGTAGAAGAATATGACAAATATAATTAATTAATTAGATGTCAAAGGAAATATTAAATGAATTAATATAACATTTGGGACGATTTTAAGCACCTACATCTTTTGAAACCTTTTAATTTTTATCATTTAAATTAACTGTGCAATCTTCATCACCTTGTTTCCCTACTAGAATTAAATTCCTACTCAGCCTTGGAACATGTCTCACCTCTTACAGTAGCCAATTATTCCCATTCTGCAACTTAATCTTAATTTTGTCTATTTCGACAATTTGACAGGGTTCATTATCCCCTAGATAAACAAGCCCAAAACCCTCATGGACATAATCAAGAAAATAACCTCTATAGGGAGTAGCATGAAATGAAGCCCCTGATTCTAAAACCCATGAATAATGATCAACACTTTCTAAAGAAAGAAAGAAAAACATAATCTTCAGATTTATCACTTACCACATTTTCCTCCTTATTCCTTTCTTTATTATCTCCTTTATTGTTCTTTTGAGTCCAACAATCTTTCCTCTTATGACCCATTTTTCCACAGTACTAGCAATCTCCTGGTCCTCTAGATTGAGACCTCATTCCCTTTGATTTTCCTCTTAATTTCCCACAATTTCTAGAATTTTTTCCTCTCTCATTTGTTCCACCTATTCTTTACAAGTTCAAAACACTTCCTAGTGTAGATCTACCTAACATTAGCCTATGATTTTTCTCAATTAGAATAACACAATCACATCATCAAATTTTAGGGTATTATATCTAGAAACTGTTGAAAATATAAGAGGAGTAATTGAGAGGGGGGGGTGAATCAGTTACCACAAAAATAAATCTTAGATCCCTTAGATTTTAGAATAAACTTTACTAGAAATACTAATTCTTGATAAACACACAGTCACTTGGTTTACACTAGCAAATGTTCTAACTTGGCAAATACTAAAATAACTCAACAACTGCTTGACATGAAAATCTTAAGATATTATATGTGATTAATCTTACTTAATTTAGTTGCATACACATAAAATAAATAGTATGAACACAAGTGACACTAAGATTTAACATGGAAACCCAATTTGAGAAAAACCACCAATTGCAACTAGTTACTAATTTTCACTCTTCTAAAGTGAGCCATGTTAGGAGCCAAGCCTATTAAAGGTTACAAAACGCACTATTTTGTGTGACCCTATTAGAGAATTTAATCACCCTATTAGGACTGGCCTTGTTAGAGGTCTTTAGACACTTTAATTTAGAAGTGCCACCTTGTTAGAGGATTTACAAATAGCTGTTAAGCCAACTCTGTTAAGAGATTTAAATCACTGCTACAATGGTTAAAGAGTAACAATGAGATGACTTGATTTTTAATGCAACTAAATTTCTAATTACATATCTTAATTTTTATCCTTCCTAATTGAATGTATCTTTGTAACTCCACAAGCATATTCTACTTATCCTTCCAATTCACTTTCTCTAAGCATCTTTTGATCTTCTATTACTTTCACATGTTTAATTTTTAACTTGACCTTATATTTATATCTTAAATATTCTCAAGTCAGCTTGAATACAACTTAGAATACTTAATATTCATCTACTTAGTTGTCTTCAACCAACAAAAAAATCAAATGAACTCAATATGCCAAAATAAGAAAATCTTTTGTTAGTCAACCTTGCTCGGAAGATACTAACTTAGAAATGATTTTCTTGTGTTAACCAAGTGAACTCAATTAACATTGTATATCAAAAAAGTTCCTTTGGTAGCAGAGTGAGATCAATTAACATTGGTTTCATCTAATATTTCCTTCATTAATTGAGTGAGCTCGGTTAACACTCAACTTTTGCGATCATCCCTTTGTCACCTAAGTGAACTCGGTAGTCACTGACTTCCAAACTTTGCAAAATTTGGAATTCTCAAAAGACATAGGAAATTGCCTTCATTAGTTGAGTGAGCTCGACATATATTGACTAGTAATGATATGGAATTTTGTAACATCAAAGACAATACACAATTAACCAGTTATTTTCAACAATCTTCCTCTTTGGCATTGATGGCAACACATGTCATAATACAATAAAATTTTTAGAGCAAGAATAAAATAAGGAAGATATTCTTAGTTTCATTTTGATTCTCATCCATGAGAACTCCCTTTGCCTTCAGTTTCTCCTTCTATTAGCAAAACTCTATCTCTTGATATCATACCAATTTCTCCCTCTTTGACATCTCTGCAAATTCTTCCTTTATAATTTTTTTGTAAAATGTATACTCTCCCTCTTTAGAAATTTCTTCTGAGATATGACAAAAAACACTCTCTCTTTGACATCTCATGCTAAAGATAATATTTAGAGAATATTAGTGTACCTTATGTACTAACTCATATGTAATTTTCTCTTTTCAATATTGCATCAACTGGCTGATCTTCAACAAGCTCTAGTTGATGCATCACTAAACTTCATTTAGTGAGCTTTAGATAGGGGAATGATTCCTAGCTTACCTCTTAGATAGAAAAATGCATCCTTAGGTAATGGGTTAGTGAATATGTCTGCAATTTGTTCTTTAGTGTTCACATATTCCAATCTTACCTCTTTATCTTGTACCAATTCTCTCAAAAAATGATATTTTATAGAAATGTGCTTGGTTTTGGTATGCATCACAGGATTCTTTGATATGTTAATTGCACTAGTGTTATCATAGAAGATAACCATTGGATCCTTGATCTCTACGTTCATACCTACCAACAATTTCTTGAACAAACAACATTGGAACAATTAACTATTGTTGCCACATGTTCTGCCTCTATTGTGGACTAATAAATACAATTCTATTTTTTTCTTGTCCAAGATACTAATCTTCTACCAAGAAAGAATGCCCCACTACTACTGCTCTTTCTATCATCAACACTTATTGCCCAATCAACATCTATGAATACTTTCAAATCTAAATTGTCTCCTTTCTTGTACCATAATCCATTGTCTTTAGTACTCTTTAGATACCTCATGATTCTCTTGATTGCTATCATTTAATTTTGTTTTGGATTTACTAAGAATCTTGCCACCATACCAACTGCTAATGCAATGTCAGGCCTTGTGTGCACTACACATTACAATATTCCAATCATTGATCTACATGTGGTTTGATCTACCTCTTTTGAATCATCAGTTTTGGAAAGCTTATATCCAGTAGATATAGGTGTTCCAACTAGTCTTGAATCTTCCATTCCAAGCTTCTTTAGTATCTCCTTGATATATTTGGATTGAGTAATATAGATATCATCTTTCTTTTATTGGATCCACAATCCAACAAAGAATTTTATCTCTCCAAACATGGACATCTCAAATTCTTTACTCATTTCTTCTAAAAATGCCTTGCATAAACTATCATTTCCTATAAATAAAGTGTCATCCAAAAAGATTTCTATGACACAATCTTCTTGTTTGATCCTTCTTTGATATACAAGTTGTTGTTATCATTTGTTCTTTGAAAACTAATTTTTATCAAGTAGTTATGAAGTCTTTTATACCAAGCTATGGGAGCTTTCTTAAGAACATACAATGCTTTGTGCAATTTACAAACCATATCCTTTTTTCTAGGATCCACAAAACCTTATGGTTGTTCTATATAAACTTCTTCTTAAAGAATTCTATTCAAGAATGCAAGTTTTAAATCCATTTGATAAAATTTAAATCCTTTATGTGTAGCATAAGAAAGTAAAGTTCTAACACCTTCTAATCTAGCAATAGGAGCAAAATTTTCACCATAATCAATACCTTCTTCTTGAGAATAAACTTTGTATATTAGCATTGCATTGTTTCTAGAAACTTCTCCATCTTCATTCAATCTATTTCTAAAAACCCACTTTGTGCCAATTACATTTTTATCCTTGGGTCTAGGAACAAGATTATAAGTCTTATTCCTCTCTATCTATTCTATTTCTTCATTCATAGCCTCAATCCAACTTTCATTATCCAAAGCATCTTTTACTAATCTAGGTTCAAATTCAACAAGCAAACACGTACCTTTAAATTTGTTTCTTGTCATTGTTCCTTCTAACTTATCTCCAATGATCTGATTGCCTCCATGGTGCCTTTTGACATATCTTGTTAATAGAGGTACTTTGGATTTAGAATTTGTTCCACTAACCTCACCATGATCTTCTATATCAAGCTTAGGCCCCACTATCTATGACTCTAGTCCATCAAACTCATTTTGCTCAGGCAATACCTCGAAAGTTTTTGACTGTGACTCGAGTTCTTTAGATTGTGAGTTAGGTTGCACTAGTTGCAACTTGATAGCTTTTGGAGATTTTGGAGACTCGGTAGGTGAGGCCTCTTAACTTCCAATTAGATTTGGCAATGTATCAGGTTTATAGTAAATAAACCTTTTGTAATCCTAGTATTCTTTGTTGCTCTCTTCTTCACTCTTTTCTTCACACTCATCAATTCTCACATGTGCACTTTCTATGATCTTATGAGTGGATAAATTCAAGCTTTTATATGCTTTACTTGTGTAGGAGTATCCTAAGAATATTCTTTCATCACCTTTGACATCAAATTTCCCTTTCCTAGATTCCTTCAAGATATAACATTTTCTACCAAATACTCTCACGTAACTTACATTATGTTTGTAGCCATACCATAGTTCATAAAGATTTTTATTTGAGTCTTTCTCCAGTTTTACTCTATTCAAGGTATACACTATAGTACTAATTGCTTCCTTCTAGTATTTGATTGCAACATTCTTTTCTATCGCCAAGATTCTTGCACAATCCATGGTGGATCCGTTCCTTCTTTCAGCTATACCATCCTATTGTAGTGTACCAGGGTTTGATACTTGTCCCATAATTCCTCTTTCAATGCAAAATTCATTGAACTCATTGGAAATGAATTCACAACCTCTATCTGATCTCAAACACTTCAGCTTCTTTCCAGCTTCTTTCTCTACTCTTGTTGAATACCACTTGAGTTTTTAAAATGCTTCATACTTTTCTTTTAGATACATTACATTCATTATTCTAGAATAATCATCAACAAAAAGAATAAAAAACTTATCTCCACTAGAACTCTCTATTCCAATAGGTCCACATAAGTTTGTATGAACTAGATGCAAAACGTCTTTAGAATAATAGTCCTTGCTTTTGAAACTTGTCTTTCCTATCTTACTAATTTGATAATTTTTGTATATGCCCATATAAGGTTTTCTCAGACTAGGAATACCTCTTACTTCTTTCTTCTTTCACATCTTGATTACATAATCAAATTTCAGATGACATAACCTTTTATGGCACATCCAACTTGCTTCTACTTGAGCAATAAAGCATGAACTTTAACTAAGATCTAGGTAGAATAGGTTACCTTTTGTTTTTTTTCTAGACCCAACCAGATTTCCTTTTCTATCCAGTAGCTTGGCCTTCCCATTCATGAATTCCACCTTGAATCCAATGTTATTCAATTGTGCCACACTCAGTATATTGTTCTTCAGTTCTTCAAACCAATAAGCATTATCACATCTAAGTTCATTAGTTAGTGAGATACAACCTTTTCCCTTTATGAAACAAGGTTCATTGTTTCTAAATCTCACACTTCCACAATCAGAATGTTCCATATGTTCAAACTTTGTTTAGCACCAGTCATATGATGTGAGCAATGACTAACAATAATCCATGTATCATTTTTGCTGACATGAGAGATAAGTGTTATTTTATCTCCTTCATCATCAGATTCATCTTTTACAACAATACATATCATTTCATTATCTTCACTACTATCTAAATCTTTATCCATAAAACAAGATTTCTTACATTTGTCCTTGTAGTCCTTTAATTTCTCAAAATCTTTCTTTCCTTTGTACTTGTTGTGCTTCTTTTCATCTTTGTCTTCTTTTTTTGGGCATCTTGCAACAATGTATCCAACTTCTTCACAAGAGAAACATATTAAAGGAATTTTACCTTTATACTTTCCTTTGCCTTTGGGATACCTTCTTGCAAGAAATGCTTTAATGGCTTCAAGATCACTGTTAGAATTATCTTCCTCTTCCTCTTTTAGATTGTTTTCTTCTAGACCTTTTAGATTTCTTCTTGAGTGATACCTTGGCTTCAAATGTAGACTCAAGATTGCTAGAACTAGGAGTATAATTATCATAGTTATCTAGTTCAAATGCAGTCAATCTTCCAACTCAAGCATCTAAGGTTATCTTCTAATTTGGATCACATCTCATCTCTTGAATAGTAGATACTCTAATTGCATAGATAGGAAGAACGGTTCTAATTACCTTGCTTACCACTATTACATATTTAATTTTTCCTTTAGAGGCTTTGATGGCACTAACACTAGCCTTGAATCTTTCAACATATTTTATAATATTTTCATCTTCTCTCATCTTCATCTGATACAACTGACCTCTCAAGAATTTTATCTTGGATCTTTTCACATTATCATCACCTCCATAGATATTCTTTAGTTTGGTCCACATGTCATGAGCAGTAGCACATCCTTTGACCTCATCAAATTCAACATATTTAAGAGTTGATGCTATGTCAATCATCATGATATTATGATATTTCTTTTTAAAAATCCCCTCCACATTCATTGTACTAATAGGAGCTTTGTAAGTAGTGTTTAAGTATTTCAAACCTGAATCAATGATAGTTGCTAGATGCAAGTTCATAAGTTCTTGCCATGCATCAAATTTATCTTTGTTTAGCTTGGAAATTTCTCTCCTTTAATTCATCTTGATCTTTAGCTTAGGTCCTTGAAACCTTGTTGGATACAATTTTTCAATTATGTGTTGTCTTTTATGTTACGCAAATGTCATATAAGCCAATAGACAGAGTCTATCGAGCTTAGTTGGTTAGGAAAGAAAATTTCAGAGTCTACTGAGCTCAGTTGGTTAGCAAAGCAAATTTCAAAGTCTACTGAGTGTTCCTGAAAGTTACTCTGTGAAAATAGTTTCTACCAAGCTCACTCGAGTGTTGAAGGATTTTGTGGCAGAAGTCAATTTCTATCGAGCTTACAAGGTCAATGAAGGAAAGTTAGTGTTCATTGAACTTTAGTTGGTTAACACTAGAGATCATTTCTAGAGCAGTGTCTATCGAGCAGGGTCAGCCAATGGAGGATTTCATTGTTTTGGGAAATAAAGTTTAATTGTTTCATGTAATATCTGTAGCAGATTTATGTAATGATTATTGATAATTGTAACTTGTAAATGAGCTGACTTGACAATTTGTAAGGTATAAATAAAAGGTCAAGTTGTGAATTCTTAACTGTAATGAGAAAGCATGAAAGTGTTTTGTTTATGTGCAAAAGAAGGTGTGATCTAGTGAAGTAAAATTGAGATCTGTATCAGTAAATTTAGTTGCATCTCATTCAGGTCACTATATTGTTACTTTCTCACCATTTTAGCAGTGATTCCTAAATCTCTTAACAGAGTTGGTCTAACAGCCATTTTTGTAAATCCTCTAACAAGGTGACAGTTCTATTGAATTGTTCTAAAGTCCTCTAGCAAGGCCACTCCTAGCAGAGTGATTAAATCTTCTAACAAGGTCACACCTAACAGTGTGTTTTTTAACCTTTAATAGGGTTGGCTCCTAACAAGGCTCACTTTAGAAGAGTGAAAATTAGTAGCTAGTTACTTAGTAGTTTTTCCCATATTGGGTTTCTATGTTAAATTTGGTGTTTCTTGTTTTCATGTTATTTCTTTTATGCATGCATGTTAATCACTATGAATGTTTAAGTTCTATTAAAGATAACATACAGTACATCTATCGAGCTATAGCAATTTTTTTTAGGTGGCTACCAAGTGATAGCAGTAACTATTTTATAAGACATCTAAGGGATCTATAGATTTTTTTTTTGTGGTAATTGATTCACCCCATCCCCTCTCAGTTACTCCATCTATATTTCCAAAAATTAGTATCAGAGCATTTGGTGCTTATAGGAAGGATTTCAAGGATCTAAGCTAAAGATCAGGATGTCTTACAAGAAGGAAATTCCAAGGCTTAACAAAGATAATTTTTTAGCATGGCAAGGTCTCATGAGACTCCATCTAGCTTCCATTAGAGATACAGGATTGAAATATCTTGATGAAGCATATACAACTCTTGTTGGTACATTATCTATCAATGGCATTGTTGAGAAGAAGACTCATAACACCATGATGATAGATATTGCATCTTCCCTAAGCTATGAATAATTTGATGATATCAAGGACTGCAAAATTACCTTTGATATGTGGAACAAGCTAAAGGATATCTATAGAAGTGATGACAATGTAAGAAGAGCCACAACAAAAAGTCTAAGAGGACAATTTGATCGGATGAGGATGAGAGGGGATGAGAACATTGCTAAGTATGTTGAAAGAGTCAAAGAAAATGGCAGTGCAACCAAGGCTTCTCGAGGAGATATAAAAGAGGAAATAGTTGTAAGTAAAGTTCTTAGAACATTGCTTCCCATTTATGCAATTAGAATTTCTACAATTCAAGAAAGAAGATTTGAAGAAAATCATAAGATAAATTTAGAGGCCATGGTAGGAAGATTGATTGCATTTGAGTTAGACAACTATAACAACTATGTTCTAGCTTCCAAGAACATTGAATCAGCATTTGAAGCCAAGATTTCACTCAAATAAAAGGGTAAGAAGATAAAGGATTCTCAGTCAAAAAGTGAATATGAATAAGAACAGAGTTCTAATAGTGATCTTGAGGTGGTTGAAGCTCTACTAGCAAGGAAATATTCTAGGGGCAAAGGAAAATATAAAGGTAAAATTCCTCTAATTTATTTTTCATGTGAGGAAATTCATCATATTGTTTCTAGGTGTCCAAACATGCAAAACAAGGATGAGAAGAAAGGTCATAAGTGCAATGGCAAGAAACACTTTAAATAATTCAAGGACAAAGGTAAGAAAACATGTTTTATGGCTAAAGATTGTAAGGATTTTGACAATAGTGAAGATGAGATTGTTTATCTTGCTGTGAAAGATGAATCTAATAATGATCAGGAAAATAAGATGGCACTTATCTCTCATGTAAGCAAAAATGATACATGGATCATAGACAGTATTTTTTCACATCATATGACTGGTGAGAAAACTAAGTTTGAACATTTTTAAGATTATGATGGTGGCAGTGTGAGGTTTGGCAATAACGAACTTTTTTGCATAAAAGGAAGAGGAAGAATCTCACTAACCAAAGAGCTTGTATTTGATAATGCCTATTTGATTGAAGGACTAAAACACAATGTGTTGAGTGTGGCATAGCTAATCAATATTGGATTCAAAGTGGAATTCATACATGGAAAAGCAATATTGTTGGATGACAAAGGAAAGATGATTGGATCTAGCATACAAACAAAAGGTAACTTGTTCTATCTTGAACTTGGTGAATGCTCATGTTTTATTTCTCAAGTTGAAGAAAGTTGGTTACGGCACAGAAGGTTATGTCATGTGAATTTTGATAATCTGGTGAAAATAAGCAAATTCAAGAAAGTAAGAGGCATTCCTAGCATAAAGAAACCCGATGTTGGTCTATGCAAGAATTGTCAGATTGGTTAGATGGGAGAGACTAGCTTTAAAAGTAAAAAACTATTAGCCTGAAGAAATTTTAGAAATTGTGCATACTAATTTGTGTGGACCTATTGGAATTGAGAGCTATACTAGAGAAAAGTTATTCATTCATTTTGTTGATGACTACTCTAGAATGATGATTGTCATGTATTTGAGAGAGAAGTCAAAAGCATTTGATAAGTTCAAATAGTATTTGGCTAGAGTAGAAAAGGAAATAGGAAAAAGACTGAAATGCTTGAGGTCAGACAGAGGTGGTGAATACATCTCCCATGAATTCAATAACTTTTGCATTGAAAGAGGAATCAAAAGACAAGTATTAGTTGCTGGAACTATCGAGAAAAATGGAATAGCTAAAAGGAGGAATAGATCTATCATGGATTTTGCAAGAACACTAATGATTGAAAAGAACATTGCTATCAAATACTAGAAGGAAGCTATCAGCACTATAGTTCATACCTTGAACTGAGTATAGTTGAAGAAGGACTCATTCAAAACCCCCTATGAGTTATGGTTATGGCTATAAACCCAATGTAAGTTACCTAAAAGTATTCAAAAGTAAATGTTATATCTTGAAAGAATCTAGAAAAAGTAAAATTTGATGTGAAGAGTGATGAAAGAATATTTTTGGGATATTCTTGCAAGAGTAAGACATATAGATGTTTGAATTTGTCCACTCACAAAGTCATAGAAAGTGCACATGTGAAAGTTGATGAGTTTGCATAAAGGACTGAAGAAGAAAGAAAAATGGAACCAAAAAATTATACGAGATTCATTTTCATTGAACCTAATATAGTGCTAGATACATCTATTAATCAGGAAGCTTATACTCCAAAGTCTTTAGTCACCGAGTTGCAAGAAGTTCAAACCAAGTTGCAGGAACCCAAGTCACATTCAAATGCTATTAAGCCAATGCCTACCGAGTTTGAAGGACCTGAGCAATAGTCAAATCAACTAGAGCTAGAAGTTGAAACTCAAAATGAAGACAATGGAACTTAGTCAAAAGGCAAAGAACCTATATTAGCCAAGTATGTCAGGAGACATTATCCACCAGATCAAATTATTGGAGACAAATCTAAAGGTACTATGACAAGAAGTAAGCTAAAAGGCACTTGTTTACTTGTTGATTTGAAATTAGAAATGTCAAAGATGCATTGGAAAATGAAATTTGGATTGAGGCTATGAATGAAGAAATAGAGCAAATAGAGAAGAACAAAACATGGACTCTTGTACCTAAGCCCAAAGACAAAAATGTGATTGGAACAAAGTGGGTATTCGGAAATAAGTTGAATGAGGATGGTATGGTATCAAGAAACAAAGCTAGACTGATATGCAAAGGCTATTCTCAAGAAGAAGGAATAGACTATGGAGAGACTTTTTCTCCTATTGCAAGACTAGAAGGTGTCAGGACCCTACTTGCATCTTCTACACACAAAGGATTTAAGGTTTATCAAATGGATGTCAAATCAACATTTCTTAATGGTATTCTTGATGAAGAAGTATACATTAAGGAACCTAAGTATTTTTTTGATCTAGAGAAAAATGACATGGTCTACAAATTACACAAAGCATTGTATGGTCTGAAACAAGCCCCTAGAGCATGGTATGAAAGATTGCATAACTATCTTATTTAGATTGGTTTTTAGAGAACTAATGATAATAGTAGCTTGTATATCAAGGAAGGACTAGATAACAAAATTACTTTGGTAGAAATATTTGTGGATGATACTTTGTTTATAGGAAATGATGATCTATGCATAGAATTTTCAAAGCAAATGAACAAGGAATTTGAGATGTTAATGATTGGTGAGATCAAATTATTTGTTGGTCTTCAAATTCAATAGAGCAAGAATAGTATCTACATCACTCAGTCTAAATACATCAAGGAGTTACTAAAAAAGTTTGGTGTGGAAGATTGTAAACCAGTTGGAACTCCCATGTGTACTGGACTAAAGCTTACCAAGGAGGATGAATCAAAAGAGGTAGATCAGACCTTATATAGATCAATGATTGGAAAGTTATAGTATGTAGTTCATACAAGGCCAAATATTGCTCTTGCAGTTGGTATTGTAGCAAGCTTTTCAACAAAACTAAGAGAAAATCACATGGTGGCAATCAAAAGGATCATGAGATACTTGAAAGGTACTGAAGATTATGGATTATGGTACAAATTTGGAGATAATCTAGACTTGAAAGTGTTTATTGATGCTAACTGGCCAGGAAACATTGATGACCAAAAGAGTACAAGATGTGGAGCATTCTTTCTTGGAAAGAGGTTGGTTTCTTGGACAAGCAAAAAGCAAAATTGCACATCCCAATCCATAGTAGAAGTAGAGTATGTGGCAGTAGTAGTGAACTATTGTAATATTGTTTAGTTCAAACAATTATTGGAAGGCATGAAGGTTGAGATCAAAGAACTAGTTGTTATGTTTTGTGACAATACAAGTGCAATTAACACATCAAAGAATCTAGTAATGCATTCCAAAACCAAGCACATTGCAATAAAGTATCAGTTTGTTAAAGAATTGGTGCAGGATAAGGAGATCATATTGGAATATGTCCATACAAAAGAACAAATTGTTGACATATTCACAAGCCATTACCTAAGGATGCATTCTTTTATCTAAGAGGTAATTTAGGGGTCATTCCCCTATTTGAAGCTCACTCAAATGAAGTTTTAGTGATGCGTCAATAGGTACCAAGTTGGAGATCTATCAATTGATGCAACATTGTCATGGGAACATTGCATATGAATCAATACTCAAGGTACATTTTCACTCATTTAACTTGTGTTATCTTTGGAATGTGTTGTCAAAGAGGAAGAGTGTATTGTCATATCTATCTAAAATTTGAATTTGTTTGTGGAGAGTTTTCTATTTGAAAAAAGCTATGTAATTCCTTCATAGAGGGAGATTACAGTATTAGAGAAGTTTGTGACATAAAATCTAAGAGGGAGAAATGTTTTGTTAGAAAAGACTTGTTTTCAAATTTCATTGTGCTATGACATGTTGTGTTGCCATCAATACCAAAGAGGGAGACTGTTGGATACAAATTTTCAATTGTGTGTTGTCTTTGGTGTTACAAAAATGTCATATCAGTCAGTAGACAAAGTCTACCAAGATTAGTTGGTCAGCAAAGAAAATTCCAAAGTCTACTGAGCATTCCTGAAAGTTATCTATGAAAATAGTTTCTACTGAGCTCACTCAAGCATTGAAGGATTTTATGGTAGAAGTTAGTTTCTACCAAGCTCACAAGGTCAACAAAGGAAAGTCAGTGTTTATTGAGTTCACTCGGTCTCTAAAGGATTTTGCAGAGTTTGCAGTGTCCACCAAACTTTACTTGGTTAACACTGGAAATTAATTCTGGAGCAGTGTCTACCAATCAGGGTTAGTCAATGAAGGATTTCATTATTTTGGGAAATAAAGTTTAATTTATTCATGTAATATTTGTAGCTAACTAATATAATGATTATTAATAATTGTAACTTGTAAATGAGTTGACTTGACAATTTGTAACGTATAAATAAAAGGTCAAGTTGTGAATTCTAAAGTGTAATGAGCGAGCATGCAAGTGTGTTGATTTTGTGAAGAAGAAGAAAGTGTGAGCAAATTTTGAAGAAGGATCAGATATCCTTGAGGAGTAGCAAAGTTGTATTTGATTAAAGAGGATCTAGTGAAGCAAAACTGAGATCTGTATCAGCAAATTTAGTTGCATCTCATTCAGATCACTTCATTGTTACTTTCTCACCATTGCAGCAGTGATTCCTAAATCTCTTAATAGATTTGGTCTAACAACCATTTTTGTAAATCCTCTGACAAGGTGATAGTTCTATTGAATTATTCTAAAGTCCTCTAGCAAAGCCACTCCTAGCAGGGTGATCAAATCCTCTAACAAGGTCACACCTAATAGTGTGTTTTGTAACCTTAAACAAGGTTGGGTCCTAACAAAGCTCACTTCAGAAGAGTGAAAATTAGTAGCTAGTTACTTGGTTATTTTTTCCTTATTATGTTAAGTCAGGTGTTTCTTTTGTTCATGTTATTTCTTTATGCATGCATGTTAATCACTATGAATATTTAAGTTTTGTTAAAGATAACATACAGTACATCTATCGAGTTACAACAATTTTTTTTGTGGCTATCGAGTGACAACAATAACTATTTTATAAGACATCTAAGGGATCTGCAGATTTTTTTTTGTGGTAACTGATTCACCCCCCTCTTAGTTACTCCATCTATATTTCCAACAAACCTTTCTTTGCAAGCACCAAAAAGCTCTAATACCAACTGTTGGAAATATAAGAGGAGTAACTAAGAGGGGAGGGGTGAATCAGTTACCAAAAAAATAAATCCTAGATCCCTTAGATGTCAAAATAAACTTTACTAAAAATACTAATGCTTGATAAACACATAGTCACTCAGTTTACACTAGAAAATATTGTAACTTGACAAACACTAAAATAACTCAACAACTACTTGACATGAAAATCTTAAGATATTATCTATGATTAATCTTACTTAAATTAGTTGCATACACATAAAAGAAATAGTATGAACACAAGTGACACCAATATTTAATGTAGAAACCCAATTTGTGAAAAAATACCAATTGCAACTAGTTACTTATTTTCACTCTTATGAAGTGAGCCCTATTAGGAGCTAGCCTATCAAAGGTTACAAAAAATACTATTAGGAGTGATCTTGTTAGAGGATTTAATCACCCTATTAGGTGTAGGTTTATTAGAGGTCTTTAGACACTTAAATCTAAAAATACCACCTTGTTAGAGGATTTACAAATAGCTATTAATCCAACTCTATTAAGAGATTTAGATCACTGCTAGAATGGTTAGAGAGTAACAATAAGATGACCTGATTTCTGATGCTACTAAATTACTTATTACAAATCTCAATTTTGGCTTGAATATTTGATCCTTCTTGATTGAATTTATCTTTGCATCTCTACAAGGATATTCTAGTTATTCTTCCAATTCACTTCCTCTAAGCATCTTCTAATCTTCTATTGCTTGAACACATTCGATCCTCAACTTGATCTTATATTTATATCTTACATATTGTCAAGTCGGCTTGAATACAACTTAGAATAGTTAATATTCATCTCCTTAGTTAGCTTAAACCAACAAACAAATCAAATGAAATCACTATGCCAGAATAAGAAAATTCTCAGTTAGTCAACCGGCCTACTCAGTAGATAATAACTTAGAAATAATTTTCCTATGTTAACCAAGTGAACTCAGTTAACACTGCATATTCACAAAGTTCTTTTGGTAATCGAGTGAGCTCGGTTAAAACTAGTTCTATCCAACATATCCTTCATTAACTGAGTGAGATTGGTTAACACTCAACTTCAATGATCTTCCCTTTTTCACCTGAGTGAACTTAGTAGTCACTAACTTTTGAACTTGAAAACTTTGAAATGGTCAGCAAACATAGGAAACTGTCTTCATTGCCCAAGTGAGCTTGACATACACTAACTAGAAATGATATGACATTCTGTGTAACATCAAAGATAATACACAATTAACCAATTATTTTCAACAAAATAAAAAGTACTCATCCATCACCAAGCCATTCTATCTTTTTGGAAAAGAACACAAAATCAAAAGAGCCCTAATTTCTTCATTGAAATTAACATTTATAAGAGATAATTGACTAGTAACTGCATTAAACTCATTTAAATGATCAATAATAGATCCACCTTCTATCATATTTATATTAAATAAATGTGTCATGAGAAATACCTTGTTTGATGCAGAGGGCTTTTCATGCAACTTTTCTAGGGTTTGCATAAACTCTTTAGTCCTATTTACTTTTCTAATGCTAAATTACACTAATTGTGCTAGGCATAAATGAATACTTCCAAGTTCCTTTCTATCTAGAATATCCCAATACTCATCTATCATAGTTATCACCTTCTTAGGTTTTCCTTGCAATGGATGCCATAAATCCTTCTGATAAAGACACTCCTCCATTTTTATTTTCTATAACTAAAATTTTTACCTATTAAAATTCTCAACCTTAAACTTACTCTCGTCTTGCATCTCTTCCACTCAACTGTGTGACTTCCCTAGAGGGAATAGCTGAAATAACTAGGCTATGATATCACTTGTTAGGATTAATGAGACATAAGTAATGGTTGCATGCAAATATAACTAATCCATGGGCTACATCCACCAAACAACTAGTCGAATATTCTTATTATCTAGTGATTACAACTTGATTACAATTTTTAATCCCTTATAGCTCAATACTACCACAATAAACTACTATCACATCATACATCATGAAATCACTAACCCTAAGCCATTTTATACAAGCTTTTACCACTTACAAAATTAGGGCTAAATAATTTTGACAAATTAACCTAAAAAAAAACCTTGATGAGTCAACCTTAGAGAATGGTTGACAAGTCAACTCAAAAATTCTAGACAAGTTATCCAAAAGAAATTTATCACCCTGAACCCCAAAGAATTTATAAAAATTGTATAGTGCTTCCCTGATCAACCACTGCATATCAACAATCTCCCACTTGGGAGTTGATCAAGATCCATGCTAAACAACATGAAAAACATGTACTATTCCATTTACCTCTTCTTCTTTGTCCATCATTGTAAGCCTTAGTGGTTTGATGGCTTCTAGATCCTTCACTAGACTCCTTAGGAATATCTACCACACTACTCCTAGAAGATGATGTCTTAGGCACTTTATCACTATTATTTTGGTTACTCTATCTACCTTAAAATCTATTATTCAGGTTATTTTCTAATCTCAATCCCATCTTATATGTGTATGCACCCTAAAATGGTTGCCTAGACTATGGGCCCCTATTTTTCAATTTATCAATTTCCTAAATCAATGTATCACAATATTTTATTGAATCAATTCAAATTATTTCCCATGATCAAATTGCAATTAATTTAATTATTTCAATATTTCCTAAGGTTTGATCTTTTCATCAATAATGTTATTTAATTAAAAGAAAACATCTCCTTAAAAAAAAAAAAAAAACTTTTTTAATTTAAAAAACATCACTTTTAAATAAATAAAATAATCTTATTTAATTACAAGAAAATCTCTCTTTTAATTAAATTATCTTATCTTATTTAATTATAAGAAAAACCCTCTTTTAATTAAATAAATAATTCCCCACTTAAAGCTCTTTTTTTGATGAAAAAAGGAAATAAATCAAATAAAATCTTATAAAGATTCCTTTTTTTTCCACATCTCTAAGTGGTGGGCTTTTTTCTCTTACTTGCCTTTTTAGGGATTTATCCCACATTGCTCTTGTGAGAAGCCTCTCACCTCCACACTTTCCTTTATAAGGAGCCCTCTCCTTCTCATTTAGATAGATGTTAGTTGCTATAGTATAGTTATGCTACAAGTTTGGAAAGTGATTTTGGAGAAGGACTTTGAGCATTAAGGTTTGGACATTGGAGCTTCATTGCAACTTCTCTCTTCTTGTCTTCTTCTCTCATGCATCCATGGCTTCCATCATCATGCTTTATCCTTGTATTTTCATATCAGCTTAGAGCCATATTTTCTTTCATAGATTAGATTTCATTTTTTGCATTGCTTTGCATTGTTATCATTTAGATTAGCTTACATTTTCATTTGCATGCATATTTTGATATTTGAATCTCTCATTTTATGGTATACTTGCATAGGCAAAAACTAAGTCAAACTAAGGGCCTCCATTACAAATCCTTGCACTCTATGAATAGAGAGCTATGAGTTGCCATTTGAGGCCTCATTTTTGAGCAATCTTAGATATATTGACTCATAGAAGTGTGTCAACATTTTAGCACACAATATGGATCACCAATTGTTCTTATCTATAATGTAAGTAATTCCTCTTGAATACTAACTCTCAAACAAAATTTATACCTATAAATTTTCTCCTTATCAACTTCAAAATGAATAGCTCAAATCATGATCATATAGAACTCCTTAATATGTTTATATGTTAATTTTTCAGCTTGCTTCAAGACTTGCATCTTCTTAAAAATTTTAAAGTCATAATCTACCAATATGAATTGTCTAATTTTTAAAATTTCAACCATAATATCCTACTTAGCAATCTTTTTTTTTCCTCTTTTATTTCTTTCCAATTGGACTTGTATCTACCAAATACTTACATGAGCTTTGGACTTGGCTTTTTCAAAATAAACCTAATTAGGATCCTCCACTTCTTTATACTCAAAGTATTATTCCATCTCATTAATCTAGTCAAGAAAATCTTCTAGATCAAGGATACCAAAAAATGTTGAAACATCAACTTTAGGTCTCTTACTTATCTTGGACAAAACTTTTACAAAATTTGGCCTCTTCTAGATCTCTTTCACCTTCAAAAACTTCTTCTAACTATTCTTCTTCTTTGGAATTATCATCACTATCTTGTTCAACTTTTGATATAGTTATCCTTTACAATTCATCTTGCAAATATTTTACTTGCTTTTGAAAAGCCTTAAAATACGCATCAACAATACCTATGACTCTTTTAGGAGGTATGATATATTCGTTATAATGCTATACACAAATCTTCTACAATTTTAGGTCAAATTCACAATTATTCCACCCCACAATAAATAAAATAATGGTTTATAACATGATCCAAATCCATAAAGAACACAACCTTCAATCTGATGCCACTTGATGAAAATCAAGGTAGGAGTATCCTCAAAGGAGATTCTAAACCCTTGCAACAATGACTCAAATAGTGAAAACACCAAAGATACAACAAAAAATAATGATTTTATTACTAGAAAGTATCCAATTACATCAAAATGACACTAAACATGCTAGGGTGTAAGACCTTCTGGGTTATGGGCACTAAAAAGGAATCCAACTCATATTTTCCTCAAGAGCTAACCTATACTATATCCCAACCTCTCTTGTGATACCTCTTGATTTCCAATTACAATACTTTTAGCCATCATGATAGAGAGGTTATAAGCTCAAAGAAATACATTTTCTAATTAATAGGAAAATATGTTGTAACAACTATGACAACACTAAAGACAAGATCAATGGTTGATCAAATAAGAACATAGAGATTTGAAACAATGGATAAAGATACTCACATAATTAAAGAACCTTCCTAAAAATCCTAAACCATCACGCACATGAGAAATGCATTGTGCAATAAAAATCCAACAATTTCTCCAAGTACATGTGAAGAACATGCTACCTAAGAGAAGAAAATCAAGAACTTGACCTATAAGAATCCAAATGATATGTATTCATATGATAGTGATACTTGATAGGTTCATAATAAGACATCATAATTGCACAAGATGAAATGTATGACCAAATAACTACACACTCAATGATCTAGACTAGCTAATATGAATAGAAAAGAACAAACTCAACCAAAATGATGCATGATTTCCAAGAAACTATTGGTCCTAACTTATTAGAATACTAAGAGGGGGGTTGGGGAGGGGGAGTGAATCAGTAATCAAAAAACTAAACAACCTTTTCACCTTTTAAATAGTTAACTAGTAATCAAACTTAGAACATCAAATGAAACATGCAAAACATGAAATTATTCACAGATTTGACATAGATATTTTGGTTATGCATAAATCTAACTTGGAATAAAACTATAGTGTTAAATTAGTACCCATAGATGATTTGTAGTCTTCTAAAGTATGCCCTTTTAGGAGCTTGACCTTTTTATGAGTTACAAAGACACAATTAAGTGCTACCCTGTTAGAGGGTTTACCTCTAGCCTATTTAAGAGCTTTACCTTATTAATGGTTGTTAGATTATGGTGACTAATTAGGAAAGTACTGTACATACTTCATAAATGGTAGCCGACATATTATGGCTGACATATGGTCGACGTGTTGTAACCCTAAAATGAATAAAATACTTGTATAAAAGGGTTTAGGGTTAGGTATTTTTTATTATGTTGTGATGCGAAATTGGTTCTTACGGTGGTATTGAGCTGTAAGAGATTATGAATTGTAATTAGGTTGTAATCACTGGATTGTAATAAGATCAGACTTGCTATTTTGGTGGAAGTAGCCTAGAGATTGGGTGAACCACGTTAAATCTTGGTGCCTTGTGTTCATTTCTGTGTGATTTATTATTTTTTTCTATTGGATATATTTGCATGTAGTTTTTTATTTCTATTCGTGGTTTATCCTAACAAGTGGTATTAGAGAGAGGTTGTCTTTTAGTTATCCTCTATAGGAAAGTCTCACAGTTAAGTGGGAGTCTCATAGTTGAGTGGGAGCGATGGTAGATGAGGGTAAGCTGAGGGTTGACAAGTTTAATGGGCAGAACTTCCAGTTATGGAAGATGCAAATGGAAGACTATCTATATCAGAAGGATTTATGGAAGCCGTTGGAAGGCAAAGCCAAGAATTAGGGAACTATGTCAGAGGCTAAATGGGATCTTTTGGATAGAATGGCACTCAGAAGCATTCGGTTATGCTTGGCACCATCGGTGGCATTTAATATTACAAAAGCAAAGATGATAGAAGATTTGATGAAAACCCTAGCGACACTACATGAAAAGCCCTCCACTTCAAACAAGGTATGTCTCATGAAGCGTTTATTTAATATGCAAATGGTAGAAGGTGGATTTGTTGCAGATCATTTAAATGATTTTAATACTATTACTAGTCAGTTATCTTCTATGGGTATCAATTTTGATGAATAAATTAGGGCTCTCTTGATTTTGTGATCTTTGCCTGAAAGCTGGAATGGCTTGGTAATGGTGGTGAGTAATTCTGTTCTTGGATCTAGTACCCTAAAATATGATGATGTGATTGGTGTTGTTTTGAGTGAGGAAACTCATAGGAAATCCTCAGGTGGATCTACATCAGGAAGTGCTTTGAATGCACAAAGCAGGGGCAAAACAACTGAAAGAGGAAGTAACTCTGGAAATCATGGGAAATCAAGAGGAAAGTCAAAGGGGAGGAGGTCTCAATCGAGAGGACCAAATGATTTTTGGTATTGTGGGAAACTAGGGCACAAAAAGAAAGATTCTTGGAATCGAAAGAAAAATGAAGGAGATAAATCAGATGGAGACAAAGAGGCAAATGTGGTAAGTAACAAATCCAAAGAGGATGCTTTCCTTCTATCTTTAGAGAGTGTTGATGATTCATGGGTTTTAGATTCTGGTGCTTCATTTCATGCTACACCTCATAGAGGTTATTTTATTGATTATGTTGAAGGAGATTTTTGGGCTTGTTTATTTGGGGGATCATGAACCCTGTCAGATTGTTGGAAAGGAAAAAATTAAGATTAAGTTGCAGAATGGGAATCATTGGCTACTACATGAGGTAAGACATGTTCCAAGGTTGAGTAGAAATTTAATTTCAGCCAAGCAACTCGGTGATGAGGGTTGTGTAGTTACTTTTAATGATAAAAATTGGAAGGTTTCAAAAGGTTCCCTTGTAGTAGAAAAATATGTGAAAGTAGGCACCTTATATCTTTGTACAGGTCATATTGTTCCTTCTACTTTGATTGTTTCAGAGAAAAATGAATGTTCAGGAAAAATTGTTGCAGTTGAGCAGGGAGAACAAATAGCTGCTATAGATTCTGATACAGCGTTGTGGCACAATAGACTTGGGCACATGAGTGAGAAAGGTATGAAAGTACTTCATTCAAAGAAAGTTTTACCATGTCTGAAATGTGTGAATATGGATTTCTATGAAAGTTGTGTGTATGGAAAATAAAAGAGAGTGAGTTTTGTAAAGATAGGGAAGGAAAACAAAAAGGAGAAATTAGAGCTTGCGCATACAGGTGTATGGGGACCAGCTCAGGTATCTTCCCTTGGTGGCTCTCATTATTATGTTACATTTATTGATGATGCAACTAGAAAAGTATGGGTTTATTTCCTAAGATGGAAATCTGATTTATTTCAAACTTTTAAGAAATGGAAATGCTTGGTTGCAAATGAGACTAGTAAGAAATTAAAATGTCTTAGATCTAATAATAGTGGTGAATATTGCAGTCATGAATTTGAAGATTATTGCTCCACTAATGGTATTCATAGATAGAAAATTGTTTCAAGGACCCCACAGGAAAATGGAGTGGTTGAACACATGAACAGGACTATAATGGAGCGCGCAAGGAGCATGAGGTTGCATGTTGGGTTGTCCTTACACATGTGGGAAGAGGCTATCAATACTGCAGTATAGTTGATTAATAGAGGCTCCTCTACTCCTTTGGGCTATGGTATTCCAGAGGAAGCATGGACTGGTAAGAAGGTGAGTTATTCTTTTCTCAAGACCTTCGGTTGTGAAGCTTTTGCTCATATAGACTTTGAAAATAGAACCAACCTAAAAGCTAAATCAAAGAAATGTGTCTTTGTTGGATATGGCATTAATGAATTTGGTTATAGGCTTTGGGATTTTGAAAATCTTAAAATTTTTAGAAGTCGGGATGTCATATTCAATGAGAAAGTGTTGTACAAAGATCTATTGCAGCAACATGAGAAGAAAGAAGATGATTATGTAGTGTTGGATGATACTCCAAAAGCTGATGTTCTAACCATTCCTCATGATGTGCAAAAATTGCAACAACAAATACCACACACACCAGTAAATGTTAGACGGTCAACGAGGCAAATTAGACCTCCACAAAGGTTTTCTCCCTCTTTGTATTCTATTTTACTTACTGATGCTGGTGAACCTGAAAGTTATGATGAAGTTGTGCAGGTGGATACTAAGATCCAGTGGGAGTCTGCAATGAAAGATGAAATGGACTCTTTGTTGAAAAATAAGACATGGGATTTGTGCAAGTTGCCTGCAGGTAAAAAGGCTTTACAGAATAAGTGGGTTTACAAGTTGAAAGAAGAGGAAGGAGGTAAGAAAAGATTTAAGGCCAAGTTAGTTGTAAAAGGATTTGCACAGAAAAAGGGAATTGATTTTGATGAGATATTTTCTCCTGTTGTTAAAATGACTTCTATCCATACTGTTGTAAGTCTTGTGGCTACTGAAGATTTGCATTTAGAGAAGTTGGATGTTAAAATAACCTTTCTTCATGTTGATTTGGATGAAGAAATATATATGGCTCAACCACAAGGTTTTGAGGTCAAAGGCAAGGAGAACTTAGTGTGCAAATTGAAGAAAAGTTTATATGGCTTGAAGCAAGCACCTCGGCAATGGTATCTAAAATTTGACAGTTTTATACATGAGCATGGATATAACAGGTGTCATTCAGATTACTATGTTTATTTTATGAGGTTGGATGATGATAGCTACATTATTTTATGTTTATATGTTGATGATATGCTTGTAGCTGGGTCTAACATGGATCATATTAAGGGGCTAAAATGTCAGTTAGCACATACATTTGCTATGAAGGATTTGGGGGTAGCAAAACAAATCCTTGGTATGAAGATTTGCAAAGATAGGAAGAACAGAACCTTGATGCTATCTCAGGCTGATTATGTTGAGAAGGTGTTGCAACATTTCTCTATGGAGAATGCTAAAGCTGTCAGCACACCTTTACTTGGTCATTTGAAATTAACTAAGGAGATGTGTCCCAAGACACAGGAAGAGTAGGATAAGATGTCCAAGGTACCCTATGCTTCAGTTGTAGGAAGCCTGATGTATGTTATGGTTTGTACTAGGCCAGATATTGCACATGTAGTGGGAGTCATTAGCAGGTATATGAATCATTGAGGATTTGAGCATTGGAATTCTGTCAAGTGGATTCTCAGATATTTGAGAGGAACATCCAATAAATGTTTACACTTTGGGAGCTCTACTACTGATTTACAGGGCTATGTTTGTAGGGCCCATTTTTCGTTGCACCAAAAGCCATGACTGTTAGTGAACATGGAACACCACATAATTAACCACCTGTGGGCAGGGGAGCGCATCGCATCACCCAACAATCTCCCCCTCGACGCGCATACCAGGTGCTTACACGGGTCAGGAAGGCACCGGGGAGATTTGAACCCATGACCAAGCCAAAACCAGGCTCTGATACCAATTGTAGGGCCCATTTGTCGTTGCACCAAAAGCCATGACTGTTAGTGAACATGGAACACCACATAATTAACCACCTGTGGGCAGGGGAGCGCGTCGCATCACCCAACAATGTTGACTTAGATTTGGCTGGGGATATTGATACCAAGTGGAGTACTATAGGTTATGTTTTTACTGTTGGTGGGGCAACCGTGAGCTGGGTTTCTAGGTTACAAAAGATTAATGCTCTATCCACTACAGAGGTAGAGTATTTTGTTGCTACAGAGGCAGCCAAGGAGATGATATGGCTTCAGTTCTTCTTGGAAGAATTGAGACATCCTCAGAAGGATAATTATTTGTTCATCGATATTCAGAGTGCCATTCATCTTGCAAAGAATTCCTCTTTGCATTCTAAGACCAAACACATACAGTTGTGGTACCATTTCATTCGATCAGTTTTGGAGGATGGATAGTTAAAGCTGGAGAAGATACATACCAATGACAATCTAGCAGATATGTTGACAAAGGTTGTAACAAGGGAGAAGTTGAACTCTTCTTCAGCTTCAGTTGGTCTTTTAGACTACCCATGAATAAAAGAACAACAGAGTCCAGGGTGGATTGATCTAGTGGGAGCCCCATGTGGTAGTGGTATTGGTACAGGATCAGTCTCCAAGTGGGAGATTGTTGTTTCATGTGGGCCTGATCATTCCCCAAGTGGGAGATTGTTAGATTATGGTGACTAATTAGGAATTTACTATACATACTTCATAAATAGTGGGGTTTGGGGCATCGCCCCAAAAAAAATTTTGGGCCGTGGCTGACATGGTAGCCGACATATGGCCGACATGTTATAACCCTAAAATGAATAAAATACTTGTATAAAAGGGTTTAGGGTTAGTTATTTTTTATTATGTTGTGATGCAAAATTGGTTCTTGCGGCAATATTGAGCTGTAAGGGATTACGGATTGTAATCAGGTTGTAATCACTGGATTGTAATAAGATCGGACTTGTTGTTTTGCTGGACATAGCCCAGAGATTGGGTGAGCCACATTAAATCTTGGTGCCTTGTGTTCATTTTTGTGTGATCTATTATTTTCTGCTATTGGTTATATTTGCATGTCATTTTTTATTTCTATCTATGGTTTATCCTAACAATGGTAGCCTTGTTAGTGGACTTTAAACACTAATTAAAGTGCCACCTTGTTAGAATATTTATAATGAGGATGTATTGAGATCCACTCGGTTAAGGGATTTCACCTATTATAGCTATTATCTAGAACAACATAAACAATAATGTATGAAATAATACTTCCTCTACCTATTCATACCCACTTCAATTATATTTCTCTTCTCTCTTTACTACTCTCTTCTCTAGATGGGCTTCTCTTTCCACTTATGCACACACTATTGGAATGTGATCAACAAAAATAAAACCTATTCTTCTTTCACTTGTTCTACTATTTTTTTGCCAGTTCCATTGAATTGAAAAAACCCTAAAATTATTGCTATTGGGAAATTAAAATATCCCATTATCCAACAACCATAAGATGTTAACTTATTTTATAAGTCACTTTTCATGACTACACCACTAATTCATAGTGTTATGTGCCAAAATTCAAAGATGTTTTGATCTGTCACAAGATTTCTCTAGGATCTTCTCCACAATACTTGATCTTGATCACTACAATATCTAGCATCGATTCCACATATATATCCACATCATATAGTTATATCTCACTCATTACAAGTCACTGAAATTGTGACACCTTTCACTAATTCAAATTTAATCGATCATTACTCAAGAACTCATTCTTTGTTAACCTATCTTTCATAACTTCATTGGTCACCAATCCTTAACATGAAATCATCTCACATGTCATCTTTCAATTTTGGAAACACTTTTCCTATAATGATAATGAGTTTCTAATGTAACTAAATTGGCTTCATTGACTAGTGCATATCCTTATGTGATTGACACTCTCAATGCATCATGGATTTGATAAACCAATCATATCTCTTATCGATTATCACTAACTCCTTATACTAGTTACACCTATTACTTTACCCCTCCTTTCATACTTCTCTATGCCAGCTTCATCCATTTAATTATAACTGGCAACATCTTAAGAATACTAGGTCAATAATTAACATCAATAACAACATAATAACTAATCATCTTATCATAAAATCATCATTTCTTCTGTACACCATCATATCATCACTTGTTCTATCAATCATCCCATATTCTAATAATTCCATTAGTTATTCCAACTAAACTAAGACTCCAAAAGAAGGTCACTAGACAAGGGAGATGTTCCTAATCGAGTACTCACACTCATACCTCTAAACCCATCATATGAAATAGGCGTGAAAACCCTAGTACCCATATTAGAAACCAAAGAACCCACACTTAATATGTGAATAAAATTGTGCCAATTTCTAATAATGACCCCCAAAAGACCTATAGGATGAGTAAGGGGTTGTATTATCTTCACCCATCATCGTAATTATGCTAGTCATTGCCAAACAAGTTGTGTTATCTATAAACACATTTCACCAAATGGGGAAAGAGGAGATCTAAGCGGTATCTAAATCCCATCCCTACCAAATGAACAAATATAAGTAGGAAAACTCACACAAAGAACATAGTCTATTTTTAAACTCTTATCTCTACCTCCTTTCAATATTCCTTCACCTCTCAAAACCCTAACACATACTCTCGATGTTCCTCTTCCATACTTCATTGTTTAGTTATACTTTGTTAAAGAAAATTTTATGCAATATAAAAAGATGAAATAAGAAATAGGTCTAAAGATATAACATTGAACAATAATCAACAAAAATAGTAATCTACAAATCAAATATGAAAACTCTGATGAAAAAATTGGAAGGAAAAAAAGGAGCCAATCATCGAAATTTGTGTTTCAAAATGCACAACTATGTCAGTAGTGACTTAATCTCAATGATGTATAATGTAGATATGTAAAATAGATTCCAAGTCAAGGTGTCACTCTAACCATCTCTCTAAAGTGTCATTAAATAGTGTTAGATTGTGTTAGTTATAACTACACATTATGTCAATAATTACACCATCAAGGATTTATTACTTTTAAAACTCATCTTATTTATTTTCAATTCACTTTATCTATGTGAAAGACACTTACATAGACATGAAAAATTATATTTTCATATTATTCAGCAAGTAAATAATTATTCACAAATTTTTATTAAGATATTTAGAAAATTAAAAACTAATTGTTTAGTTCACTAACTTGGCAAAAAAAGTACATTTTCTTTCAATCTATAGTTTACCAAACATAAACTCTTTTCAAATTCAAAAAATATAAAATTGTTAGAATGTTCTAAATTATATTTCAAAATATTTACTTTTTTCTAAAAAAAATTATCCTAGGAACTACATCCATTTTTTTAGAAATTTTATTGTTGCATATTTTTAAAATTATGTTAATAACCTATATTCACACTTTTATGTAAATAACATTAGATTTATCTATTTTCATTGTTACTTAGAAGCTAGGTTTGACCCATTATGGTCCTCCACTCCAAGGTATGCTCCATTATAAATGTAATATACAATTATCAATGATATTTCACATACTTATGTTCAAAGTTCTAATCGACACATTAATTTAAAAATAACCATTACTTTCAAATTCACAGAGTAAATATGTCCAAAATTCATCAAAATTCAATCTTTTTATATTTCTAAAATTCATTATGCAAACTCATAACTTATTAGTACTTGCAAGTAGGCTAATTATTGTTGTGGCATATTTTGAATTTGGGGTTATTAAATGAACTTTAATATACCAATTAGAATTCATTTTATTTGTTTCTTTTATACAAATATTAGGTTTTTTTTAACAAAAATTAGATGACAAATTTTTAATTTCCTTATTTTTCTATATTAATTTTCTGTGTTTCAATTGGTTGATTGAATTGAAGTCTTATATACCGATTTATGAATCTTTATATATAATTTTTATTATAATACTAATTATTTTTAATCCCTAATTTCAAACACATTTCTTCCCCATCATTATATTTCATATTTAACTTTTAAATATTCTAGAATAATTTTACCATATCATTTTTTATATAAATTAGTGTTGGATGATTTAACATGTATATTATTCTAGATTTAATATGTACTATAAAGTCATATTTTTTAGTTAAGTTTACTTGATATTTACAAAAAGTAATAATTAATTTTAATAAATAATACTAGCAGAGATATTAAAATTTTAATATATCTCTAATCTTTATGAATAATATTAAAAATATATTTTAATTTATAATACTTTTTTAATTATAGATTAATTTTTTATATTTATTTAGAAATTCAATTATAGTAAATTATAAGATTAATTTGAAAATATATATTAATAAATGAGCACTTATATTATTTTATTGATAACTCATCAATATTTTCTCTTTTAAACAAATAACAATCAATATATTAAATGTTCAAGCACTGAAAACTTTTAATAATTACATATACTATTTTCCTCAATATGTGATTTTCTTTAATTCATATTTTACTTAGACCCTTTAATAATGTACAATCTTTGTCTATGATTTATATTTCCCAAGCTTCATGTTGAGTTTGTTGGATGAACAATCTCATTTTGGGGAATCGATAACTTTGTACAAGCATATACTTGAGGTATATAAATTGTAGCGTAGTGTTGTTAGGAATAACAAGACATTAATAAAAATTACATGCAACTATAACCAATATCAAAAAATTATGAATTGCACATAAAAGAACAGAAGACACAAATATTTAATGTGGTTCACCCAATCCTTGGGCTACGTTCACCAACAACGAGTCACATATTATTATTATCTAGTGATTACAATCTCGTCATTCATTATGAAATCTCTAACCCTAAGTCATTTTATACAAGATTTTTGCCACTTTAGGGTTATAATTAGTTACACTATGTTAGCCCCAAACTAAGTACTTCCCTATTCAGTCACCACAAATTAACAATCTCCCACTTGGGGACTGATCAGGATCCACCCTAGACAACATTATCCCACTTGGATCCTGATCTTATAGTAATATCACTACTCCATGAGGCACCCACTCGATCGAATCACCCTAAACTCTGTTATTCCTTTATTTTAATCAGTCTAGATGACCAAGTAAAGTTAGAGAGGAATTCAACTTCTCCCTTATTACTACATTTGTAAACATATCTAGTAGAATATCATTTGTATGTATCTTGTCTAGATTTAACTGTCCATCATCCAAAATAGATTGAATGAAATGGTACCACAACTATATGTATTGTCTTTGAATGCAAAGTAGAATTCTTGGCAAAATGAATGTCACTCTAACTATCTATATACATATAATTATCCCTCTATGGGTCTCCCAATTCTTCCAAGAAGAACTGAAGCCATATCATCTCCTTAGTTGTCTATGTAGAAGCAACATACTCTTCCTCTATAGTGGATAAATAATTCACCTTCTATAATCAAGAAACTGAACTTATTGGTACCCCACCAATAATAAATACATAACCTATAGTACTTCTTGTGGTATCAAGATCCCCTATGAAATCTGAGTTAGCATAGCCTTGTAAATTAGTAGTAGAGCCCCCAAAATGTAAACATTTACTAGATGTTCCTCTCAAATATCTAAGAATTCATTTGACTTCATTCCAATGCTAAATACCAAGATGACTCATATACTTGATAACAACTCCTACTATATGTGTAATATTTGACCTAGTACATAGCATAGCATACATGAAACCCCCTACAACTAAAACATAGAGTACCTTGGACATTTTATCCTCCTCTTCATGTGTCTTTAGACACATCTCCTTAGTTAATTCCAAATGACTAGGAAAAGGTGTGTTGTTAGCTTTGGAATTCTTCATAGAAAAGCATTACAACACCTCAATATAATCAGCTTGAGATGAAGTCAATTTTTTTTTCCATCTCTACAAATCTTAATACCAAAGATTTGTTTTTCTACCACAAAATCCTTCAAAGAAAATGTATTGCTATCTTTCATCTCAACCCCTTACTATGATGCATGTTAGACCCAGCTACAAGTATATCATTAATATATAAATATAAAATAATGTAGCTATCATCATCCAACATCCTAAAAGAAACACAATGATCTCAATGACACCTAATGTGACCATGCTCATGCATAAAACTAATTTGCTTAGGATCTAGGATGATTACAGAGGAATGCTTAATATAATTACATAAAGTTAATTCAAAGCATTATTTAGTGAATTAACTTAAATTACATTCTTAAATGAGAAAAGCATAATAAGGTAATGAATGAAAGAAAGAGAGAAGAGAGATAGAAGAAAAAACACAATTGATAATGGAGTTCATCCGCGGGTCAAACTACATCTCTAGGTCTTGCTCCAATAGAGGGATTGATTCGATTAGCTCCAAAATCAATTATGAGTTTTCAAGATCTTCCCTTCAAGCATAATGGTAGCATTTTTCTCCAGTGTGCAGGAATAATCACCAAGCCTTCAAAATCATAATTTCCTTCTCATTACCTAGATGGCTTTTCAAAGGATTAATGCCTCCTTTTATACATAAAATTAGCCATAATTAGGCTTAAATCATCAAAAAAAAAAATCCCACTTGGAAAAATAATCCTTGAAAATACCTCCTTTCCCATTTTACAAATATGGCCTTATTTCATTTTTAGATTCAATTTTAACAAATAATCCTTATTTAACTAAGGATAGGTAGGTTAGGAACTATTTAAATATAAGCTCCCCCAAATATAGTTTAAGTGTTATTAATAGCACATTGGATATGAAGCATTTTAGTTGTGCAGTGGTTAAGAGTTCAAGTCCCATCGTCCACCTTTTATAATATCCAATAGTTAGCATTATGATTTAAACAAGTACCACCTAATAATAGAAAAAGCCAACATTTGGTGTAATGGTTAAGTAGGAAGGTTTGTTGGCAAGGAGTTGTGGGTTTGAATCCTGTGAAGAAAATTTGCCAACTACTTTTCAAGGTGCCTCATCATCATCTTGACATCATGATGATGCCATCAATACAGATTATATTTTTGACAAAATGAATTTCATTGGAAATATCTTGACAAGCTCTTTCATTTGTTGTTGACCACTTGTGAGATAATTATTTTTTTCACCTTTTTATGGCCTTGGTCCCAATTTTTCCAAACTTTGATCGGCCATAACTTTTGCATCTGAACTCCAATTTCACCTATTCAATTTGTGTTGGAGTTAGAATTGTGAACAATTTGTAATAATTTTGATTCTTGGAGCATTGGGAATGTTTTATTTTTCACTAATTTTATCCCCTAGATCAAGCCTCCCTACTAAAGAGCTTTAGGACCTTTGAAAGTTTGATTACTCAAAAAGTAGGTGAGGGTATAATTCCCTCACTTTACCAATCTCCATCCATCTTGCCTTTCTTGGATGCATCCCCTTCAATCCCACTCAAACATATTCATTTGGTCCTCTTTGTGAAGTTTTGACATTCCTATCAAAGATAACATCTTCTAGCAATTTTGATATGTAATCTAGTTAAAGATCATCAATGGATGAAACCTAAATGTTTGTGTCTTCATCCAAGATCACTGGAGGCTCATACAACTTTAGATTCTTGACATTGACAAATGAGTAGATTTGCATGTATGGAGGAAGATTAAGGCAGAAAGCATTGGAACCAATGTTTTCTAAGATCTCAAAAGGACCATACCAAATAGGCTTGAGCTTCCTTCCTTCACCTTGAATTCTTTCCTTACTAATATGTAACCAAAATCTATCACCAACTTGGAAATGGTGATTGATGTGATGCTTATCATGGCGAGCATTGTATTTTGCTTGGCTCTACTCCAACTATGCTTCTACTACCTGATGGATTGCTTGGACCTTTTGGATAAACTTTAAAGTCTTTTCTGCATCATGGTGTCCATCTACAACATTGTCCTTCCCAAAAGAAAAATCCATTTGTGTCTTAGACAAGTAACTGAAGCAAGTCTCAAAAGGAGAGCTCTTTGTAGAAGAGTGTGCAACATGGTTGTAAGCATGTTGTACATAGTGAATATTTTCATCCCACAACTTAGGATGCTTATTGCAATAACCTCTAAGTAGATGAACAACTATCCTATTGACTACCTTTGTCTATATGTCTGTCTGCAGATGGAAGGTTGTACTCTTTTTCAGCTTGGTGTCCATGAGTCCCCACAAACATGACCAAAATTCCCCCAAGAATCATGAATCTCAATCCGATACAATAGAAGTAGGTAACCCAAAATAAACCCATATAAATTGAAAGTACAAATGAGCTGTCAGTTCAACAGTGACTTGCTTTTTACAAGGTATTAAAATACTCATTTTTTTGAACCAATCAACTACTACAAAAAATAATAATGACCCTTCCTAGACATAGGTAAACCCCCCACACTTTCCCATGGATGAGATGGTACATGTAATGCTGAGTACAAACCTAATTTCCTATTACCTGGTTTACTAGTTGAACACATTACACATCATTTAATATACTTAGTGACAGTTTCTTGCATACAAGGCCAGTAAGAATATTTTTTAATTGAGCCAATGTCTTACTTACCCCAAAATGTCTTGCAATCAAAGAGGTATGTGCTCCATAGATTACATGTTCCTATTCATCTTTAGGAATGCATAATTTTCCCAAGTGGTACAAAAAATTATCCTGCACATAGTAATCTTTCTCTTCTACATGTTAACCCTAAATTAAAGCTAAATAGATATCCTTAAAGTTCTCATCATTAGCATATTGTTCCTAAAAAATTTCATGAGCCATACAACTATTTTGAAGGATTATCAAAGCATTCATAATAGGAGGCCTAGAAAGCATATTTGCTACTTTGTTATGAACACCCTTCTTATACTAAATAACTAAATGAAACTATTGTAGAAAACCCATCCACTTAAAGTGCCTACTTTGTTGCAACTTAGATTATGACTGCAAATATTGTAGTGGGTGGTGATCAGTGTGGATTATAGTTTCTTTCCCCATCAAGTAGTGTTTCCATTTCTTAACACTCTGAACTAAAGCATAAAGTTCCTTATCATAAGTGGGATAGTTACATACTACTCCTGCAAAAGTCTCAGAGTGGTGGTAGACTAGTTTATCTCCTTGCATTAATACATCTCCCATGGCAAACCCACTTGCATCTATCTCAAATTTGAATGGTTGATGTAAATCAGGTAGAGCCAGAACTAGTGCAGTGCTCAACTTTTTCTTCAAGGTGTCAAAAGCCTTCTATTGCAGACCTCCCCACTAAAAAGTTGTCTTTGTATTGGTTAATGCATGCAATGGTGATCCAATGTAAGAGAAGTTTGCAATAAACTTCCTCCAGTATTGAATTGCACCTAAGAAGTTCCTGACTTCTATAACCATGGTTGGCTTAGGCCATTTTACAATACATTCAACCTTTGCACCTGGCCTACTTTCAATTGACCATTCCCTATGACATAGCCTAAGTAAACTAATGATGTCTTAGAAAATTTGCATTTAGACACCTGTACATAAATTTTTTCTTTTCTCAATACATCCATGACTTTTTTTACATGAATTGCATGATCATCCCAAGACTTTCTGAATACAAGGATATCATCTAAATAAACTATGAAAAAATCATCTATAAAGGGATGAAAGACATCATTCATGACTCTCATAAATGTAGCTAGTGCATTACAATGCCCACAAGGCATGACCAACCACTCAAATAGTCCTTATTTTTTCTTGAAAGCAGTTTTCCAAATATCATTCTTTGCAATTCGAATTTGATGATATCCACTATGCAAGTCTAACTTAGTGAAATAAATTGCAAGTTTCAACTAATCAAGTAAATCCTCTATTCTACGAAGAGGATACTTGTTCTTTACCATTATCTTGTTCAGAGCCCTATAGTTGATTCACATTCTCCAAGTCCCATCCTTCTTTGGAATCAACACAATAGGAGAACCACAAGGAGAAGTACTTGGATGAATAACTCCTTTCTCAACTAGCTCCTAAACCTAGCTTTTGATTTCTTCATTTTGTAGAACTGACAAATGGTAAATTTCAATGTTAGGAAGTGGCACATCCTACTTTAACTAAATTTCATATTGTATCTCTCTCTTAGGAGGAAATCCTTTCAATCCCTTAAATAAATCATGATAAGTGGAAACAACCTTGACCATTTTAGACTTATGTTTAGGATCACACCCTTGAATGGCCTAGATGTTTCATCTTCTTTGGATTTTACAAGAACTAACACAAATTTCTTACTAGAATTGACTAACCTTTTCATTTGACCAAAATTAACTAATACAAGATTGGTCTTTATCTTATGTGCTCATATAATGTATTCAGTCTTATCTTTAAAAAGATGATACTTGTTCTCTCCTTATAAAAGATAGCTTGTTGATCTTACAAGCATGGGCTCCCAAGCACAAGACCAAAAATATCTAAAGGGACTACATCAACTTCTACCTCATCTACAAAATTTGCAATGATAGCAAATCTCAATTTACATTGCTTAGTTACTTGTAGTTGTGCATCATTGTAAACCCATCCAAGCATATATGGTTTTGGATGAGGTGTTGTAGTCAAGTTTTTTAACAACCTCTTAAGATATCAAATTAACTTGAGATCCCATATCAAAAAAAGTATCAACCTTCATACGTTTGATAACAAACTGAATATGAAATAATTTATTCCTTTGCTTATCATTCTTAGGAGAAGATTCTTTACTTGTACTTGCACTTATATTTGAAGAACTTGTACCTAGAGAAAGAGATATACCTTTTCCTTTTCCTTGGATCCTAGTAGCAACAACATTTCTCTTATCTCCAAAGTCAGATCCAAGATCTTGTTGAATTATAGTAGTAGTCTTTTGTTTTCCTTTGTCTCCACCAAATCACTTTTGCCTCTTTTGCGGATGTAGCTTCCAGCATTTAGAATCTTCATGCCCTTCTTTCTTGCAATGTGATCATGTTGGTTTTTCACCCTCTTTCTTTACTGTAGTTATCTTTTTCCCCTTCCCTTTATCTTTGGATTTACCTTCAAACTTAGATGGGTTTTTATCAACTGTATCAATGAAAGTACTTTTACACCTTGACTCTAAGTATGTTTCTTGTACACATACTTCATCCAAATTACATGGATTCAAAACAAAAATAGAATGTCTAAGGTAAGAATGAAGACCACCTATATACTTGAGTAAAGTATCTTGGGTGTACAATGGAACATTTAATGAAATAGCCTTTTTTAAAAATTCATGAGTGTACTCCTGGATAGTTTGACCTTACCCTTGCCTAAAATGTTGTCAATTCATCATTAACTATTGCATATGGCCTAGGGGGTAGAATTGCTTCTTTAAAGAACTAACAAATTTTGACCAAGACAATTTGAACTGACCATGTTGTGAAGTTTCATCCCAAGTCCTACTCTCCCACTAGGTTAGAGCTAGATGACCTAACTAAAGAGTGGCTAACTGAATTCTATCAACATCATCTACAAGGTTTTGAACTCTACAATAGACTTCTACTTCTTGAATCTAGTCATCTAATTTCTTGACATTTAACTCCCCACAATACTTTGACAAGTCAAACTCTACATCCAACTTGATTCAAGGCTTATGTCCACCCTTAAAAATATTAGAAGACTCAGAATGGATAGAACAAGGAGAAGAGGGGGAAGAAGGAGAAGAGGGACAAGAAAGAGAAGATGGAGGTGTATTTGGAGGATCACAATCACCTCCTTTCTTTTTCCCATTGTCATTCCAAGCTGCATGTCTTCGCATATTTTCTTCTCTTTCCTGTACCAAAACTCCTACCATTGTTTGCAAATTCTAAAGAGCCTTTTGGATACTCTTATCTTGAAAAAATTGTCCACCACTTTCATCTGCCATTTGTGATGATGGTTTAGTCCTTCATTTTTAGATCTTAGTATTGTATTCCTCAAACTTTCCTTCACCTTTATCGATCTTGGATCTTGTTAGCATTTAAATCTACAATACTAGTCACACAAGAGTTTTGATACCAAATTTGATTTGATTAGGATCTAGGATGATTATAGAGGAATGCTTAACATAATTACATAAATTTAATTCAAATCATTCCTTAGAAAATTAACATAAATTATAAGATTAAATGAGCAAAGCATAATAAGGTAATGAATGAAAGAAAGAGAGAAGAGAGATAGAAGACAAAACATTATTGATAAAAAAGTTCATTCGTGGGTCAGACTACATCTTCGGGTCCTTCTCCAATAGAGGGATCGATCCAATTAGCTCCAAAATAAATTACAAGTGTTCAAGATCTTCCCTTCAAGCACAATGGCAACATTCTTCTCCAATGTGCAAGAATAATCATCAAGCCTTCAAAATCATAATTTCCTTCTCATCACCTAGATTACTTTTCAAAGGACTAATGCCTCCTTTTATACATAAAATTAGCCATAATTAGGCTAAAACCATCAAAACAAAAAAAAAAAAATTCCTCTTGGGAAAATAATCCCCAAAAATACCCCCTTCACCATTTTACAAATATGGCCTTATTTCATTTTTAGGGTTGATTTTAACAAATAATCCTTATTTAATTAAGGATAGGCAGGTTAGATACTGCTTAAATATAAACTCCCTCAAATATGTTTTAAGTGACATTGATAGTGCATTAGCTATGAAGCATTTTAGGTGTGTGGTGGTTAAGAGTTCAAGTCCCATCATCCACCATTTACAATAGCCAACGACTAGCATTATTATTTAAACAACTGACACCTAATAATAGCAAAAGCCAATGTGTGGTGTAACGGTTAAGTAGGAAGTTTTTTGGCAAGGAGTTGTGGGTTTGAATCTCGTGAAGAAAATTTTCCAACCATTTTTCAAAGTGCCTTGTCATTATCTTGACATCATGATGATGTCATCAATAATTGTTTTTTTACCTCAAACTTCAAAATGTCATAACTTCTACGTATGAATTCTATTTTTGACAAAATGAATTTTGTTGGAAAGATTGCAATAAGATCTTTCATTTTTTGTTGACCACTTGTGAGATAATTTTTTTTTTTCATCTTTTTACATCCTTTGGTTCTAGTTTGACCAAACTTTGACTAGCCATAACTTTTGTATCTGAACTCAAATTTTGCCTATTCAAATTGCATTGGAATTAGAATTGTGAACACTTTATAATGATTTTCATACTTGAAGCATTGGGGACATTTTATTTTTCACTAATTTGTATCCCCTAGATCAAAAACTATCAAATTTAAGATACCATTGCTGAGGTTCTTGGTTCAAGCCATATAAAATTTTGTTCAATCTATACACTAAGTTCTCCTTACCTTTGACCTCAAATCCCTGTGGTTGTGCCATATATATCTCTTCATCCAAATCACCATTAGGAAAATTTGTTTTAACATCAAGCTTCTCTATATAAAAATATTTAGTAGCCATAATTCTTAAAATAGTGCAAATAGAGGTCATTTTAACAACAAGAGAAAATATCTCATCAAAATCAATTCCCTTTTTCTGTGTAAATACTTTTACAAGTAACCTAGCTTTAAATATTTTCTTACCTCCATCCTCTTCTTTCAACCTATAAACCCATTTATTCTATAAAGACATTTTACCTACAGACAACTTGCATAAATCCCAAGTCTAATTTTTCAGCAAGGAGTCCATTTCTTCTATCATAGCTTTCTCCCACTCAATCTTTGTATCTAACTACACAACTTCATCATAACATTCAAGGTCACCATCATATGTTAATAAAATATAATACAAAGAAGGAGAAAATATTTTTGGAGGTCTACTTAGTCTTGCTAATCATGTAACAATCACAAGGGTGTGTGGTATTTGTTGTTGCAGAGCATGAGGAACTGCTAGAACATCATCACTTTGAGTATCGTACAACACTGCATAATTATTTTCTTTCTTCTCATGCTACCATAATAGATCTTTGTATAACACTTCCTCATTGAATATGGCATCCCTTCTTCTTAGAATTTCATGATTTTAAAAATCTCAAAGCCTATAGCCATTTTCATCAATACCATATCCAATAAATATACACTTTTTAGATTTAGCTTCTAGCTTGGTTCTATTTTTAAAATTTATATATGCAAATGCTTCACAACTGAAGGTTTGGAGAAAATAATAACTCACTCCTCTATTAATCAAATATACAATAGTATTGATAGCCTCCACCCACATATTTAAGGGTAGCCAAACATGTGAGCTCGATATTCCTTGCATGGTCCATTATTGTCTTATTCAAGCATTCAACCATTCCATTTTCTTGTGGAGTCATTGGAACAATTTTTTATCTACAAATACCATTAGTAGAATAATAATCTTTAAATTTAGTGTTGCAATACTCACCACCATTATCAGATCTAAGACATTTTAATCTTTTACTAGTCTCATTTTCAACCAAGCATTTCATTTCTTAAAAGTTACAAATACATCTGCTTTTTGTTTAAGGAAATAAACCCATAATTTTCTAGTTTCATCATCAACAAGTGTAACATAATAATGAGAGCCACCAAGGGAAGATGCCTGAGCTAGTCCCTATACATCTATATGCACAAGCTCTAATTTCTCATTTTTCTTTTCCTTCCCACTCTTCACAAAACTCACTCTCTTTTGTTTTTCATACAGTTAACTTTCACATAAATCCACATTCACACATTTAGAACATGGTAAAACTTTCTTTGAATGAAGTAAGTTTGTACCTTTCTCACTCAAGTTTCTAAGTCTATTGTGCCATAGTGTTGTTTCATAATCTCCAACATCTATTTTTTGTTCTTCCTACTCAACTACAACAATTATTCCTGAACATTAATTTTTCTTTGAAACAATTAAAGTAAAAGGAACAATATGAACAGTACAAAGATATAACGTGCCTACTTTCACACCTTTTTCTACTACAAGGGAACCTTTTGAAACCTTTCAATTTTTATCATTAAAAGTAACTGTGCAATCTTCATATCCTAGTTTCCATACTCAAATTAAATTCCTACTCAACCTTGAAACATGTCTTACCTCTTGTAGTAGCCAATGATTCCTATTTTGCAACTTAGTCTTAATAATTCCCTTTCCAACAATCTAATAGGGTTCATTACCCCAAATAAACAAGCCCAAAATCCCCTTGGATATAATCAAGAAAATAAATTCTATGGGAAGTAGCATGAAATTAAGCCCCAGAATTTAAAATCCATGAATCATCAACACTTTCTAAGGAAAGAAGCAAAGCATCCTCTTCATATTTATTACCTACCACATTTGCCTCCTTGTTTCCATCTTGTTTGTCTCCCTCATTTTTCTTTCAAGTCCAACCATCTTTCTTCTTGTGTCCTAGTTTCCATAGTACCAACAATCTCTTGGTCCTCTTGACTAAGACCTCTTTCCCTTTGATTTTCCTCTTGATTTTCCATGATTTCTAGAATTGTTTCCTCTGTCAGTCATTCTACCTCTTCTTTGTGCATTCAAAACACTCCTTGATGTAGATCCACTTGAAGTTTTCCTATGAGTTTCCTCACTCAAAATAACACCAATTACATCATCAAATCTTAGGCTATTAGATGTAGGAACACAATTACTCATAGCCATGACCAAGTCATTACAACTTTCAGGCAAAGAACACAAAATCAAGAGAGTCCTAATTTCTTCATCAAAATTAACATTTATAGAAGACAATTGATTGGTAACCATATTTAACTCATTTAAATGATTAGCAATAGACCCACCTCCTAACATCGTCATATTAAATAAATGCTTCATGAGAAATACCTTATTTGAAGTGGAGGTCTTTTCATATAGCTTTTTGAAGTTTTGCATCAACTCTTCTGTCATCTTAGCTTTTGCAATATTAAATGTCACTAATTGTACTAGGCATAAATGAATACTTCTAAGTGCCTTTCTATCCATAATTTCTCAGTCCTCATCTATCATAGTTGTTAGTTTCTTGTCCTTTCCTTCCAATTGCCACCACAAATCCTTATGATAAAGATAGTCCTCCATTTGCAGTTTCTATAGCTAAAAATTCTTCTCATTAAACTTCTCAACCTTTAGCTTACCCTAGTCTACCATTTCTCCCACTCAACCATGATACTTACCTACAAAGAATAATTGAAACAACTAGGCTTTCATACCATTGTTAGGAATAAAAAGACATAAATTATTAAAGTAATTAGATATTTTATAATTAACTCTAATCTACTTAAGCTAAACTTTAGGCATCTAATAATTATTTCTTTTATTAATTATTTTGATACAACCTAGGTTAGACCTTTTTAGGGTTTTGATCTCCTTTATAAGGATGATCTCTTATTGTAAACACTCATTGAGAATTGAGATTCACTCACTTTTGATAATAGAAATCTCTCTTTTTTCTCATCAAGAATGTCTCATCTATGGATCTAGCAATTTCAGCCTCCATAGCTTCTGCTTCTCTCTTTCTATGACAAATGTTTGTATGCAGGTGATTCTTAGGAGTTGTGGGGTTGATCTTTCATCAACTTCAACATGGTATCAGAGCTCTAGATCTTCATGCCTCTATTCTATTCTTGAGAGATTTGGCATTGGTTTTTAGATCTAAACTTTCAATATTTTTTATAGTGGATCTAGGAGATCTCTGATTTTTGAGGCACTTTGAGTAAAAATGGACATCACTTTGACCTTAGAGCACTTATAAACCCCCATTTCCATATAAAATATGTCTAGTTTGGATGTTATTGAAATCTGAGGTAAAAAAAAAAAATTGTACCAAGGTTGTTTAACCTGGGCATGCAAATCAAAGTAGTGAGTATTTATTATTATTAAAAATTATTCAGATGATTTTCTTGTTTGTTTTTAACAAGAAAATTGCATGTGAGGTATTTTTTGAAGAAAAGGGAAAGTTTTTTATTTTTATTGGTGAAGATGGGTTTTGGCATCATCTATACTATCGATCTCACCATGTCTTTTTGGGAGGAGCACACTCTGATTGGGGAATTTTTGTTTTGGGTGTCACCCGTTCTAGCCCTACACTACTCCTAACTTGTTCCAGCAACCCCACCTCTTTGGCAATTTTTTTATGCCTCTCTTTGACAACTTTTTCACATTCTTGGGCCCTACACTTTTTTTCTTGGGAGTGTATGCCAAATTTGTTGTGGCCTACTCATTCCCCTATGCATTGGCCATCAATAGTTGGGAGCCTCTATTCATGTGCCTACTGATGTTCTTTACCAAGGCCAACAAAAAATTTACATGCATAGTGGGTGCCTTACTTCATGGGACCCCACAACAATTAACTCAACAACCTCCTCTTGCACATTAAAAGTGCCTTGACTTGTCTGCCTCATTAGTAATTTTTTTGTTGATGCTCAATGTGCATCACCATGATTTAGAGGCAACCTATTAGAGGCTTTTATTCTTATGGGTATCTAGGATAAGTGGTAAAGCTTCAAATCCCTTGGAGTTTTTGGGTCAAATATTGATTCAGATATCAGATATAGCTTTGAATTCAAATTTTGTGGCCCTCTTCCATATCTTTGAAGGATGTTCAAGCTTGTGAGGAGGACAGATATTGCACCTCTAAGATTTTTTTTTAGGTCGATCACGTTATTATGCTATGTATAGACTGATCTCCCTCTATTTATCATGGCATAAGGAGTAGACCTATATTCTTCAAATATTTGACTTTGGCACTAATTGTGCTAAATGAATTTTGAAATATTTTATGGAGGAATGCTCAATATCAGGCCTCTCCACATTTGTTTCTCTATGGCATTTTTTGACACTCTGAGGCAAATTTATTGCCATCAACCGACACTCTTTCCCCCAATGAAGGTGGTTTTTTTTCATTACATGGTGATTTGGGATCTTCCTATGATGTTTGAACCTCATGGTGATTTTCCTTGCCAGTTTCAAGGAGTTAAATGCTATTTTAGAGAGACATCTATGCAATGCCTTCATGCCACTCAAATTGGACCCACCGATGTGTTCGATCGCTATGTTATTTGGTGTGTCAACCATTGAATTAGATTTCTCCAACTTTACTTATTCTCCATTGCAAAGATGAAAATTTCTTAGAAAAGTTGATTACATGGAAACCTTCTACTTTTCCTTCCTACAAGCGCCTCCAGTATTTGGTTCATTGGGAACATTCAACAAGGAATAATGTTGTTGTATGATCCTAATGGTGGTGTTTTTTTTAAAACACATGCTCATTTCTTGGCCACTAAATTTTTATCTAGCACCAGACCTTTGTCCAGCATTTTGTTTCTAGTGGTCGAATATTTTCTTTCTGATAGGGGTCATTTTCAGGCATTTTCTTCCTCGATGGCTATTTGCTCATCAAATTTGGGCTTGTAACTTGTTAACATCAGTGTAACATCTACACTGCATCACCACTTCCTATCACCTCCTTGGCCTTTGTTCGGACCTACCTTCACTTTTTTGCTCATATCTGAGGCATACCGACTATTTTTTTGCAAACAAGATATTGCCAGAAAGTTGGTTTCAAGCCCATCATAGTAGTATAGTCAGTTTTGATGCTTTTTTGATAGCTTTTTTTGCTGTCAAAGTTAGGAGTTCTATTTTTCGATCTAGGGGGCATATCTTGAGCATCTTATCTTTAATTTGGGAATTCTTTATATCATTAGAAAGGCCTTTATGAGCTCTTTCCATTGATGCTGGTTGTTTTTCTAGTTTCTACTCTAGGCACATTCTATTCAGTCCTCTACATTTTTGCATTCTGGTGGATAACTTGGTTTTTTTAGGTCCAGGGTTCAATTTCTTTGCTTTTAAAGATTTTTCATGACTTATACTATCTATTGTATTTGTCTTATGTCTCTTATGGTCTATTTAGACATCATTTGTATGCATTCTTGCAAACATACTGAGATAAAGTGTCATATTGCATCTGTATTTTTGTTTTAGTTGTTTTCCTTGTTTTTCCTTTTGATTTGAGTAATATCATCTGAGGACACTCATACAAATTATTATATTCTTGGGATTCACCATATCTTGTGCCTTATTGTAGATGCACTACTCTTATAAAGTGCCATGGGGGGTTGATGGTTTGCCTTTCTTTTTGATCTTCCTTTGTTCAGTGAGGGTCCCTTCAATGACATTAACCTCATGACATGTTTGAGATTGATCACCTCAATACACACATATGTACTCTTTTGTGCATCTTGATCATGGTTCCTTGACATGTAGTTCTTTTGGCCTACTTTTCTAGTCTCTTGTCACCTCGCCCTTGCCTGCATTGGGGGGGGGGGGGGGGGTTCTTCTATTGTTTCTCATGCTTCCTTTGTTCGATTGATCAACTCTTCAAGATTTGGTGTTTCATGTCATCTGTATTTTTGAGTTCAGTTGTTTGCCTTTATGTGCCTCCTAATTCGATGTAGATTAAAATCTTCTCTACCTAGTCAGGTTTTATTTTAGTGGAGGTTTTTCAGATCAGCAGTTACTTTTGATAGAGCTTTGCAGTTTCTACATACTTCAATGATTTTCTTCATGATAATCTTTTGCTCCTATCTTTTAGGACATTCCCTAGTTTGGAGGCTTTTTCAGTCCTTCACTAGTTTCTTTCGGCATGTTTCCCATCTCTTTTTGAAGTAAGGTTTTTCCCAAGTGGTTTTCTCTATTTCTCATTTTTTTAAAGATTTGGTTGTGCTTGGGTACCTCATCAGGCCTTACTTGCCAAGATCCAAATCTACTTTTAGTAGTAGTTTCTAGGTTTTTAGCTACTCCCTAAGTTTATCTTAAGGGGGGTTGTTAGAGTAATTAGATATTTTCTAATTAACTCTAGTCTACTTAAGGTAAACTTTAGGCATCTAATAATTAATTCTTTTATTAATTATTTTGATGCAACCTAGGTTAGACCTTTTTAGGGTTTCAATCTCCTTTATAAGGATGATCTCTCATTGTAAACATTCATTGAGAATTGAGATTCATTCACTTTTGATAATGACAATCTCTCTTTTTTCTCATCAAAATGTCTCATCTATGGATCTAGCAATTTCAGCCTTCACAGCTTTTGCTTCTCTCTTTTGCATGCAAGTGATTGTTGGTAGCTATGGGGTTGATCTTTCATCAACTTCAACATAAATAACAACTAGATGCAACTATAACCAATATCAAAAAATAATAAATCACATAGAAGAGAACACAAGACACAAATATTTAATGTGGTTCACCCAATCCTTGGGCTACATCCACCAACAATGGGTCCAATATTCTTATTATCTAATGATTACAACCTAATTACAATTTGTAATCCCTTATGACTCAATACCACCTCAAGAAGCTACAATCTCATCATTCATTATGATATCCATAACCCTAAGCCATTTTAATATGAGATTTTTGATGCTTTAGGGTTATAATTAGTGACAATTGTATATGCGAAATGCAAGCCTTAGATTCTCAAATACACTTCAAAATGCTTTTTACCTGAGAGATCATCTTGGAATGAACTTTAAATTGTTCATCTGAGTAATCTAATCAGCATTAGTTGTTTCCTTCTAACTAGAAGGATTTTTCCTTTTCTCTTAGACTAAGAAGCAGGCAACTAGACCTTTTAGTATGAAGGATTTATGTAGCTAAATGATAATGTGATTAATCTAGATGAGAGATGCAATTAATTTAATAATAGATAAAGAAAATTAAACTGTATGATTGCATTTTAATCTATATGATATTAATGCTAAGAAATGAAAGCTATGAGAATATTAAGCAAATGAGTATGAAATTTGATAGTTTTTTGATACAATTCAAATTCCAACCTTCATAATGAGGAATTAGAAGCCTTGTTAATATAATTCCCAAAATCAATCAATGGTTGAGATCAACTCAGATCAATGGCTAGGATTGAAGATGAGATCTAGTCAAGATGGAAGATTCCAAGTGTAGGTGAGGTTGACTAACTCAAATCTTGAGTGTGATGGAGAGTTAATTGAAATTCACCTTAGTGAGAATAAGTGGATTAAGTGAATTCCAATTTGAGAGATAGATCACTCAAAAATCCCATTCCTAAACTAAAGAGAAGAATTTAGAAGGTTATTTAATTTAATAAAAGGATATATGACCTCATAAATGCATATTTCAATTAATTGAATAATTAAATTTAATAATTAAAATGAAGACATTATTAAATTAAATAAATTTAATTCCTTAGTACATTAGCTTTAGGAGATAATTTAATTTAACCAAAGTATAAATACTTTAAATTAAATTAAATCAAATCAATAGGTTTAATGTAGCTAATTTGAGTCGATACTTTAGAAATTAAATAAATAGTACGATTAATATAGATTACGGTTTTTCTACATCTGACAATTAAGTCAAGTAGTGAGAATCAGAATGAAAATTGCCTAGTGAAATAAGACTTCAGGGTTGATCAAATAGACTATAATTGGTTAACATGACAATGTGCCAATTTGGAGTATTAGGTTTTCCCCTCTTTGAATGAATGTGTGAGCAACATGTTCAATTCAAAGAAAATTAGAAGTATGATGCAAAGATCAATAAATGAGATTGGTTCCAAAATTGATGATATAGAGACCAATTGATAAGCTTTTAAAGGTTGTCTCAAGTTAGGAGCTTAATCTTAAGGAATTCAAATAGAACACCTAGATACCTAGATTGATAAGCTTTTAAAGATTATCTCTAGAATGGAGCTTAATCTTAAGGAATCTAGATAGAACACCTAGATACTAAAGTTTATAAGATTTTAAAGATTATCTCTAGACCTGAGCTTAACCTTAAGGAATCTAGATAGAACACCTAGATACCGAAGTTGATATGGTTTCTTAACCTTAAGGAATCCAAATAGAACACCTAGATACCTAAGTTGATAAGCTTTTAAAGATTATCTCTAGAATGGAGCTTAACCTTAAGTAATCTAGATAAAACACCTAGATATCAAAGTTGATAAGATTTTATAGATTATCTCTAGAACAAAACTTAACCTTAAGGAATGTAGATAAAACACCTAGATGTCGAAGTTGATAAGCTTTTAAAGATTATCTCTAAAATGGAGCTTAACCTTAAGGAATCTAGATAGAACACCTAGATACCTAGATATAAAAGATAGCAAGATCCAATCATGAGTCATAGAATCATCCCTAGAATGAGGTTTGGCCCTCAAGAGTTGGGGTTTAGATTGTCTCGATACCTGTCCATTAAACTCTGATAAAGACTGTTATAAGATGTGATCGGTTGATCAAAAGATGAGATAGATGACGTAGATGCCAGATAGAGGGGAATAAGATGCCCTGAGTGGTGAGGACATGAGTTTCAGATTGGGTTGAAACTTAAATTCAATGATGTAATCATCATGTCCCCTCGGGAGTGAAATCAAAAGATGACACACCAGAAATATTATATAAAGTAGTATATCAATAGATACAGAAGAAATCAAAGATTGAAAATAATATAGAAGAGATCAAAATGATCAGGAGAAAATTTGAAGTCAATTCGGAGTGATTTTGAGGTCTAGAAGACCAAGTTTGACCAATGGTTGACCAAAGTTGACTTTTTCCAAATTTTAAAATGCAATTTCAAGTTATTTAAATGTGTCAGATTCAGAATTCGGTCTCAAAAATGGATTCAAAACAGTCAAATTAGTTACGGGGATGATTTTCATGCCAATCAAAGCACTTTGAGAAATTAGGTCAAAACCTATATAAGGGACCACAAGGTCATTCTCAAAGCATTTGCACTTTTGTCTTTAGTGAAGAAGAGAGCTCTTAGGAAAAGATGGTGATCACATTATCTACACATCGATTTGAGTGCTCTCGACGACATAGCTGACTGGTGGACTATGGGCATCTGGTGAGTGGTCGATAACCTTTGCCTCACATTAAGTTTTTCACACTTTGAGGCATTTCAGCATGTTTTTAGGAGTTTTAAAAATTGTCATGTCAGTTCTTGCACAAGGATGTCTCTCCTCACGCGAAGCCAGTCGTTTCTCATGTGAAGAAGTACCAAGCTTGTACTTCTTCACCCAGTTTAGTGGGTTTTCTCACATGAGAGATGCCCACATGTTGTCTAAGGAGCCCTAGATATTGGGTGTTCTTCACTGAGTGCTTGATTGCTCTTCGTGCAAAGAGTTGTTTACTCACGCAAAGATGTGCAATCTTGAGTGAGGACATGAGATTTCACACAAGGTTCTGGTGTAAGATGCGAGTTTCAAAGTTGTAATTTTTATTTTTTCATTGCAATTTTACACTTATTTTTGTCATATTTAGTTTTCAAGCAGAGACCAATTGTTTGTATATTGTATTTGTTCATGTGTGTAGGTTACCTTTGATGATATCGGATTTTGATCCCATTACCCACCATACAGAACTTTGTTGTGGTAGCTTCATGACATAGATATGGTGCATATAGACAGATTGGGTTTATCATATCTATGCTAGATTCCAGCAGTGTTGGTGAATCACAGCCTGCTGACTACACTAGTGTAGTGCTTCTATTTGGAGATGAACACTTTCTACTTGCCCCAGGGGGAGATGATCGTGACACCAAAGGACATCTACATGAATCTCCACATACCATTTCATGGGCCGAGAGTGGTTTATGACATAGTTCTATGAGTAGGTATAGAAGCACTGCAAGCCATCTTTTAGCAAGACTTGATTATGGGAAAAGTGATCACATGGATGAGCTTGTGCACACCTATGGTCCCACTCATAGGTTGGCATCAATTTTGGGGATTTTTATCAGTTTCTTTTTTATGCTTGATAGAGGATAACATGAATTATATTGTGGATGGGTCAAGATGCTCTAGATGATGTTAGAGACCCCAAATAGATATGGGTGGGGTTAGTGCATGCCTATACATATGTATCACAAGATGCATGAGATAGTGTATCATGAGAGGAATACTTGATTATGGGCAAAGCAATCACATGGGATGAGCTTGTGCACACCTATGGTCCCACTCATAGGTTGGCATCAATTTTGGGGATTTTTATTAGCTACTTCTTGATGCCTGGTAGAGGACAGCATAGATTAGACAACGGATGGGGCAAGATGCTCTAGATGAGAGGAAAAATTTTAGCAAGACTTGATTATGGGCAAAGAAATCACATGGGATGAGCTTGTGCACACCTATGGTCCCACTCATAGGTTGGCATCAATTTTGGTGATTTTTATCAGTTGCTTCTTGATGCTTGATAGAGGACAACACGGATTAGACTGCGGATGGGGCAAGATGTTGTAGATAATGTTAGAGACCCCAGAGAGATATGGGTGGGGTCAATGCATTCCCACACATATGTATCACAAGATGCACGAGAGGAAGAGCATGGCTGTTGGGGTCTATGTTCTTCAAATATAGGCATGGGCGCATCTGCCAGTCATGAGGCCCATTTTTAAGAATGAGAGGTAGCATATGGAGCCCTATATTTATAGATACAGAGGCCAGCTTATCCAAACAACTCTAGGGAAGACTAAGTAGTGGAGGGCCCATCTTGATGACTTGATGTCTGTAGTATGGCAGCCCTAGAGAGAGATTGAGCACTAGGATGATGCACCCCAAGAGCTGAGTTATATGTTCATGTCACAACCACTGATAGGTTGATCTATGTAGATGGTGGACAGATTTCCATTTACTCATGTGTGGCATCAGTATGGGAGGCCATAGGATATCCCACAGGAGTATTGCTCCTATATGCGATTAGTTAGAGATTTGGAGCACAGATGGTCATAGAGATTAAATCTTAGGAGGTCTATGATTAATGTGAGCAACTTGTTTGTGACACAATAGGACTGCTTACTAGTGGTAGTGGATAGAGGGATGATGCCAGCTTACCAGGCATATTTTGTGAGTCATCTCTTCCCATGCTTTACAGATCCAATGGGGATGGCAGCTCCTAGACAACTAGTGCAGGCTCCCTTGGCACCACCATAGTAGCTAGAGTAGCCATCATAGGTGAGGCATTGGACTAGACAGGCTTAGATTCTACTAAGACAAATGGGATTACACCCAAATGTTGGTTGGAGTAGGATAGGTGAGAGGTGATGCTAAAGACCCCGTACAGAGGAGTAGTAGCTAGCTGAGTAGGGCAATAAGGAGATGTAGGATCCGCCTATTGGACCACAAGGTGGAGATATCCTAGCATAGACCTAGGAGGCCCTAAGGAGATTGGGAGAGAGGATATGGATCACACAAAAATAGCTTGGAGAGATACATATCTAGGTAGCTATTAGAGACTCCCAGATTATGAACTAAGTGAGCAACATAGAGATCAGAGCAGCAATAAGATGAGATCTAGCTGTAGTCAGCCCAAGCGGCCTACTATTTTGCATCTTATTTAGTAGTTGTGCCAAACGAGGCAAAGAAACTACCTACATTTTCATGATATGCATAAGACTCGAGAGGTGTGTGCCCCAGAGCAAGATCGGATATGCCTCTATTGCCTCCTCCTCCACCATTGGCAGGTGAGGGAGAAGGAGAGAGTTAGATTCTTTTTTACTCTAATTTTGATCTAGCTTTGTATCCATTGGTGTGCTAGCACCATTTTACACCATTTTTTTATCAATAGCGCTCAAGTAGCATACAATTTTCCACCAATGTACTCTTACACACACACACACACACACACAAGATTTTGAGCCAAGTACTATTTGCATGTTTCACTTTCTATCTTTTAATTTGATGTACATGAGATATTTATGATGTGGTTCTAAAATGAAAATATGATGTGATGTATGAGTGCAAATTTGATTAATGCAAATTTGATTTGATGTATGAATGTAGTGTAGATAAGATGGATTATGAAATTATGTATGAAATGAAAAATGTGAATGGACTAACATCTCATGTAGTGTTCCATGTGTTTGTTGATAATGATAGGTATCTATTGAGGAGTGAGAGGATGAACCAAAGAACCAAATGCTTCTGTAGCTATGAATAAATGTGATACTTTGAAGAAGCCAGTGATTCCACATCACAAAGGATATAAGTGAATTGGTCATCAAACAATGTACTTATGCAATGCAAGCCAATATTAGATGTAATTCCTAGGCTAGATGTAGCCATAGGTGTTGTTACCAAGCTTCAAAAATTATCATCATGGAGCATTTAGATAAATACCACAGGTCATACAATTCCTACTGACATTGCAATCATAGAAATATGAATATGACACATGTTCTAGTTTTGTTGAGATTAAATGTAGGCATTCGAGGGACAAGAAGCCAGAATGACCAGAACATTTGTCCTTGTTAATGTAGCAAGTTATCATATGCATCAAAGCATAAATGCTAGGATGACCAAAATGTTTCTTGCATGCAGCCACACCAATCACATGAGAGATCCTTCTTATGCTAAGTAATTAGTATGTTTTCTATCTGCAACAACCCTTGCATTTGTAACCTAAGATAGAAATGTGCTAGATATACTCACAATGACCCATACATTCACTTAACAGGATGAGTATCAGTATTTACTGTAGCATAAAGAGTTCACTCCAAAAATAAAGGAAAAGAACCAACCTTAATGAAGAGTTTATATAAAAGGATTCAAGCTACACATGACCATCCAATACAAGATGGAGGCTCTTATAGTGGACACCCCATTTATATGGATGCATCATATCATTAGAACTAAACCAAAAATAGAAAACAAAGAAAAGATTATACCCCCAATCCTCACTTCTCTAGTCGAAAGAGACATCATTGAGTTGCTCAAAGAGACATGATAAAGTGAAAGCAAAAAAAAAAAAGAAAAGCTCAACAAATCCCAAGCAAATTTATCATTTTAAACTCATTTTTTGTGTTATAGGATTGATGTCAAGTGTCAATGTCCAGAACATAGATGAAATAAATCTCTTTAGTAGGGTGATAATAGTAGACAGACATAATTAGAACAACTAGTGACTAAAATCAAAGAGGAATCTTTAGTAGGAAGAACCTTAGTAGAAAACTAAGCCACATTAGATAGACACGGGGAGGACCATTGGTGACTGACGCAAGAGATCTTCCATGAAAGGAATCTCAAAAAGTGACACTAGCAATAGTAGGCAGACATAGTCAGGACAACTATGACTAATGTGAGAGAGATCTTCCATGAGAGGAATCTCTAAGTGACACTAGTGATACTAGGTAGATGCAGTTAGAACAACTGGTGACTGAAGCTTAAGAGATCTTCTATGAGAGGAATGGCACTTCTTATTTTTCATTTTTTTGTAATTTTGAGTTTTTTATTTTTTAAAATTTTTCTCTTTTTTGATTTCTTTGGTATTACCAAGCAAATGGTTTTCTTAGGACTTTTGGTAATTTTTAGATTTTCTTTAGGACATTTAAGTATATATATAGATCTTGTAAAATTAGATTAGTTTAAGAACTACTTCAGGTGAAGAGTGTTGATGGGCTCCTTGAGCACCTTTCCCTTGGCTATAGAGAGTTGGTAAGCACCAGATCCAAACATTGTAGTAATTATGTAGGGACCAAGCCAGTTGGGTTCAAACTTTCCTTTTTGTACCCGTTATTGCTAGTTCTTAGGTTTTTCTCTCAAAACAAGATCACCTAGTTGGAATTCATGTGGCTTAACTTTCTTATTGTAACTTCTAGACATATGCTGCTAATAAGCTTGAAGATGATCACACACCACTTGCTGACATTCATCTAACAATACTAGCTCTTGAAGCTAAGATATTATGTAGTCATCATCAATAATGAGGCCCTTCATGGAGATTCTTAGAGTAGGGATCTCAACCTCAGTTGGTAGCATAACATCCACTCCATAGACTAAAGAAAAGGGCACTGTACTCATTGGAGTTCTAATACTTGTTCTATAAGCCCATGAAGCTGGATTAATTTGAAGGTGTCAATCCCTTCTAGATTTGTTAACTATGCAATGCAAGATCTTAAGGATTGCCTTGTTGGAGGCCTCGACTTGACCATTACCCTAAGGGTAATAGATAGAAGACCAATGTTGCATAATTCTAAACTTGTTGCATAACTCCTTAAGATCCTTGTTTTTAAACTATCCTCCATTTTCAGTGATAATGGAGGAAGGTGCACAATACCTACATATGATGTAATTCATGATGAATAGAGCTACAATTTTTCCATTGGCAATAAAGAGAGGTACTACCTCCACCCACTTAGTGAAGTAGTCTATAGCTATAATAATGAACTTATGTCCATTTGAAGAAGATGGGTGAATCTGACCCACGAGATCAAATGCCCATTCTTGGAATAGCCACAATGTGATAGATGAAATTAGCTCCCTAGATGAAGCATGAATCTGATTCCCATGGAGCTGGCATTGTTTATAAGATTTGGCATGTTTGATTGCCTCTTGTTGCATATTCAGCCAATAGTAACCAACTCTAATAAGTTTACAAGCTAGTGTTAGGCCATTTGAGTGAGATTTGCAAATGCTCTTTGTGTACATCGATTAAAGTGCATTTAGACTCATCGAGCTCTAGACACCTAAGGATTATTCTGTCAAGACCTCTCATAAACAAGTCATCAACAATAATGACATACCATGAAGCATTGCAAATAAGGTGATGCTTTTCATTCTAGGTTAGACTATCTAGAATAGTTTGGTCACACAGATAGGATTATATGTGGTGGTTGTAGGATGAATCATGTTCTACAATAGAACAGATCATCTAGGATTTAGGGTTATCACAGGCAGGGTAGAGTAATGTTTCCAGCAAGAACTTGTGCCGAAGATCATTCTCTAGCATCTGTAACAAGGAAGCAAGAGTAGCCATGGCATTAGTCACTTTGTTGTTTGCTTAAGGAACCTATTGAAAATTTTAATATGATCAAAGTATTTCTCTAGATCATCCACCATGCATTTGAAAGGGATCAATTTCTTATCTTTCATCCGATATACATCATTGACCTAGTTGATTATGAGTTGTGAATCACCAAAGATGTTCAGTTGATCAAATCTCCATTCAACTAAAATATTAGTAACATTAATGAGAGCTTCATATTCCACAATATTCTTTGTATAAGGAAAAAGAATCTTGTACACCTTTGGAAGTGAATACCTCTATGGTGTTATGAACAATAACCCAGCATCAGATCCCTATTGTGTGAAGGATCTATCAAGAACATCACCCAAGTTTGATGTGTGAGCATCAGAATTGATTCATCAAGAAAATCAATGTTTAGTGGGAGAAGACTATCCATCGGTGCTTCTGCTAGATGATCAGAATTTGTGTCTTTTGCTAGCCTTTCATTCAACATACTGAATGTCAAACTTGCTTAGTTTCATGACCCATTTAGCCAACCTTCCTGTTAGAGTTTCTTTGTTAAGTAAGTATTTTAGTGGATCAATTTTAGCAACTAGTCATGTAGTATGGGAAAGCATGTAAAGTCTCAACTTTTGGGAAGCAAAGATAATAGCCAAGTAGGCCTTCTCAATGATGCTATAATTCTTTTCATAGGAGATCAGCATGCAACTGGGATAGTAGATGGCTCTTTCCTTGTTATCATTGTCCTCTTGAGCTAGCAAGAATCCTAACGATGTCTTTGTTGTTGAGATGTATAGGATAAGAGGCTTCTCATGAATAGGAGGCATCAAGATTGGTGGATTAGCAAGGTATTGCTTTATCTATGTCAAACTCTGACTGTAATCTTGGCTCTAGTTATATTTGACACATTTATACAAAGTCTTGGTAAAAGGTTATGAACTATCCACTACCTATGAGATGAATCTACAAATGGATTTAAGTCTTTCTTGTAAGCCCCTCATTTGACTGATATTATGGGGTGAAGGCATATCCATGATTGCTTGAAATTTCTCTAGATCAACCTCAATTTCTTTTTTAGATACAATGTAGCCCAATAGTTTCCCTGATGTTACACCAAATCTGCATTTCTTGGGATTAAGTCTTAGACTGAATTTCTCCATGCGATCTAGGATAGGTCCCAAATCTTGAAGGTGAGTGTGGAATTTTGTGCTCTTAACCAAGGTATCATACACATAGTCCTCCATCGTCTTATGCATCATGTCATGAAAAATTATAGTGACTACCCTCTGATATGTAGCACCAACATTTTTTAGACCAAATGGTATCCTGTTCCAATAGAAAGTTCCCCATGCACAAATGGAAGTAGCCTTTTCCTGATCTTCTAGTGCAATTTTGATTAGATTATAACTAGAAAAACCTTCCATGAGTGAGTACATCTCATATCCTATCATCATATCCACTATCATATCAATGTTAGGGAGTGGAAAATCATCCTTCAAACATGCTAAGTTTAGATCTCTAAAATCTATACAGATTTTGACAGATTTGTCATGCTTGGAGACTGGAGCAATGTTTGATATCCATTCAACATAATCAATAGCATGGATGAAACTAGCTTTCAAAAGCTTCTTCAATTCAACTTTGGCAAGCAATGCAACATGAGGATGCATTTTCCTAAGTTTTTGTTTGACTGGTTTAACTCCTGGTGCAATAGACAAGCGATGCATAATGAGATCAAGATCTAATCCTAGCATGTCTGAGTATGTTTATGCAAAGTTTATCTTTTTTTCTTGTAAGAAGGTAATGAATTCCTCCTTTTCTGTTGGAGATAGTGACTATGCAAGATTTATCATGTGAGGTTGTTCCTCTATTCCCAAGTTGATCAGATGTGTTGGCTCTATCAGCACTGATGATCTTTCCTACAAAATGACTAGGAAGTGCATCAAATATCTCATTTACAGGTGTCTCGGAGACGTTTTCACCCTTGGATATGTCCTTTATTTTTACTATTTTATGTTTTGACACTACCACAATGTGGTTTTCACCATCATACCTTTTATTTCTTTTATTTTTTATTGTATGACTAAGACATTTGATGTCAATTTTAGTCATGTTGACACTTTGTTCACTGGTGGAAGACGTTACTGATTTGACAACATTTAAGTAGCAGGCAAGAGCATAGTCATTCTGGAATGTGAGGACTTCAATAGATGCATTAGAATTTTAGTCTATGAGCTTGGGATAGGTGAGTGAAAGAGATGTGGATGGTTCAAGCATGTTCACGATATAATCATTAAATGCTTGGATGAGAAATTTGAGAGCTAGAGTGGCTTCGTCCACAAGTGTATTCAAATTCCTTTGAGCACTAAGGTCATCAGTCGAAGACTCAAGGACACTAGTTGGATAAGAATCATCTGAACTAACCCTAGGAAATTCACCTACTTCAAGGAGGTTTCCATAGACATGAACTTGATCTATGTCTTTTTTTGTAGTTGCTTCTAAGAAAGATTTGAATTCATACTCTTGAGAATTTGTACTACATGGAGACAGACTATAGAATTCCCTAATAGTGATAGGAACAAATTCTTCTTCATCATCTAGATTTTTACAAAGGTACTCGATATGTAAAGCATGAGTAGACTCTCCTAGTTTTTGTTCGGTATGATATGAACTAGCAGTATCCTTAGAAGAATCACTATCACCACCCATGGTGCTGAAACATGGTACAAAGTCATCTAGTTTTGCAAAGAATTCAGCTACATCATCAGGAATTGGATAAGGATAAGGATCCTCATCATCAACATTGTCTTCGTGGTCATTAGACTCAGCTTGTGACTCATGTTCAGATGAACTCTTAGATTTTGGTATGAATTTATTACTCCCTAGATGGAAGGGAATCTTCTTGAATCCTAGACTAGATGTGTCTTGATTCCTTCTAGCTATCACTTTGAAAGAATCAATTAGACCATTTTGTTGCATCCAAGGACTAGTTCCCTTGTAGCCAAAATATTTCATGAGTCTAAGATCTGTACCATACTTCTTAGGAGTAATTTCATAGGATTGTTCAATGAGGTCAAATGGAGTTTCCTGTTTGTAGATCCATGCAACAATAGCTTTGTTTTCAACTTCCTCTTCAAGAGGAACAATAGATTTGACAAAAGTACCATAAAACTTAGTTTGAGGCATCAACACGAAAGGTCTCTTCATTTTAACTAGTCTCCCATACTAACAAAGAGACTAAAGAAGAGATGTCAAAGATAGAACTAGTTCCATGTGATATTCACCCATTCTAGTTTCCTTCAGCTTGAGTGACTATTCAATTTGCTTCAACTTGTTATCATGATAGTCTATAGATTCCCTATTGGTAGGCACAAAGTTTTCAACAGATTTTAGCATGTTACAATATAGCTAGTTCTTGCAGGTATGGTGACTTCAAAGCCATGAAATGGGAATTTTACGCATTGATGGTAAGTGGATGGCACAACACACATCTCATGTATCCATGGTCTTCCTAGTAGAATATTGTAAGCCAAGGGAATGTTGAGGACTTGACAAGTGACATCCCTTTCTATGAGACCAACGCGGAGTGGTACACCACAAGACCTAAAGGTTCTTGCTTGACTTCGTCAGACACTTTGATAGTGATCTTGTGATGGGGATCAATGGACTCTTCAGAATAGTCCAATTGTCTAAGCAAAGCAATAGAGACAATATTTAAACCAGCTCCATTATTGATGAGCACACAACAGACACATTTTTGTGTATCATAACCTTAATGTGTAGAGGTTGACTATGTGGGTGATTCAATGAATTGTCATATTCCTCAAAGAAGGACATATAGTAAGTTGAGGTCAGATGACCTACCATAGATTGGAACCTCTCAAGATCAAGATCTTGAGGTATGTTTTCCTCAATAAGGGCTTTATCAAGAATCTACCTATGAGCAGGTGAGATTTTGAGTAGCTCAAAGATTGTGATTTGAGCATTACTTTACTATAACTGAACAAGGAAATCGTAGCTAGTAGCTGCAGAGGTTGTTGCAAGTTTTGTTCCTTTGCCAAAAGGACTAGCAAGATTTTTGTCTATATGCTGTTCGAGATCAAGAGTAGAGGCTGCAAGGCCTTGAGTACCAACTTGGCATGAGAACATGTAACAACTTTGGCACAAGATTGCAATGATTCATTTTTCAGATGTATTGGAAGAAGGGGCCCTTAAGACAAATGGTGTCTTAGGTTTAGTTTTGTGTTGTTTGCCCTTAATGGCGATGACATCACAGTATTCAACATCCATGGGTTCAACCATGTGGACTATCTCATAATCATCATTAGAGTATGTATAGTTGATCTTATTATGAGATTTCTACTTTGAAGTTTCTCCTTTTCATAAGACGGGAATGGCTCCTTGTAAGCCTTATGATCCAAGTTCTTGTTATGTCTGTCCACAACAATGTCACCATTGTCAATCAAGTCTTGGACTTTGTGACACAAGTTTATGCAATTGTTAGCTTTGTGACCCTTCTTTTGGTGATATTCACAAAATGTGGTTTCATTCCACCATGGTGGTCATGGTTGTGGATCGTAAGGTTGAGAGTTGTCCAATGGAGAAATGAGCTTGTTTTGTATCAAGGTCTTATAGACCACATCCAAAGGTTCACCAAGACATGTATACTCTCATTTTGGGTGTGACACCCAAGAGGTGTTCTTTGGTTTGTTTCTAGATGTCTTATTGACAGAAGAAGGTTTCTCAACATTCTTGGATGCTTTGAGATTGTCTGTAAGATTAAAGGCTACCTTATCAGGTTTAGGAGTGATGTTCTCAACAACCCCATCATGTAAAACCTCTCAGTTTTTATTCACATACTTGGGTTTGTCCTTGTTAGAGTTGGATCCTTGTTTTGTGTCCTTTTGAAGGGTAAGTTCACCTTTTTTTACCATGAACTCCTCTATATGGATAGCTTGTGTGACCATGTCTTTGAAGGTGCGTGGACCTTGAAGTTGAACTCTATACCCAAAATCAGGTAGGAGATTATCAGTGAAGATATCAAGATTTTTTGTTTTAGGAATCTTCCATGTATATTTGGTGTAAAGTTGTCTTCACCTCTAAAGGAATGTGAGAAAAGGTTCCTAAACTTTCTATTTAAGGTTACATAAGTCTCAAATGTTAACTGGGTGTTGTATTTTGTGAGAGTACTATTGGACAAATAGGTTAGCAATCTCATCAAATATTTTGATACTAGGAGGTAAGTGTAAAAACCACTCCATAGCCTAGCCACCTACACTTCTTGGGAATAGACACATGAGATATGTCTGATTATGCATAAATTCCATAGATGACGCCCCAAATTCCCCAAATGATCTTGGGGATTGGTAGTTCCAAAGTATTTTTCGTACTTAGGTAACTCAACTCCTATTGGAAAAGGAGGTATGTCTATACTCTTGTCAAATGGGAATGGACAAAGAGCATCTAAGGTGTATGTTTTTGCAGGGTTTTCTTTATCATGCATAATTTGGGCTAGTTGGTCTTGCATGATCTTAACCTATTTTTGCAATTTGGAAGTTTTAGTTTCCTCTTTAGGTGTAATGATGGTTTCCATGTTAAAGTGATGAGGTAGCTTAGTTCCCTCTTAGGAAAGTTTGAGAAATTATTTCTCTTTCTCTTCGTTAAGTAGGATTTCCATGACCATTTGGAAGTTTTTGTCTTTATAAAACTTTTCAATGTGTTCATGAAGTATTTCTACCTCTTCCTTATTCTCATCAGTAAAGAGAGGTTCATTATGTCATTTGGCTCTATTTTGATCTTGGCCTCTACTATGTTCACCTTGTTTGGGTTCATGATCAACCATTGTAGGAATGTGAATAGTTTGAATATGTTTTAATTGGAAAGGTCCTCTAAATAAGAATTTAGATATTTTTTTTGGAGATGTAGGACCTTTGTTAGTTTTAGGATCCTCTTGATATAAGGGTTTCCTAGTTTGTTGTAAGTTAATAGAGAACATTCTCTGAACATGAGGTGATCTGATAAGTGAAGGAGATCGTGGAAACTCCTCACTAGATGAATCAAACATAGACTATGTATGGACTGGAAAGTGACCTTTTCCATGCTTATGACCACTAGCTCTACCTCGTCTAAGTCTAAGGGGATAAAACATGTTTTTGCTTCTTGTTGCTATAGTCATAGACAAGGACAAGAAGCAAAACCTTAGACAAGGATCACACTAGAATGTAGTCTCGAAAAAGAAAGATAAGAGTGTTGTATACTAAGGTACGAGTAGTCTAAGTAAGGGCTAGAACAAACAAAGAGTATGACTATCATGACATGAAGTATAACAAACACTAAAGGAAAAGAACAAGATAATTGAAAGACGAGACTAGTTTAAGTGTAGGTCACAAGTCATTAGCTAAGAAAGATGCCACTATTTGAGATTATTTGCAAACAAAAAAGAGGTAAACTATTGTAGGTAATAGACTAGACTTAGAGTGCAGATAGCTCTAATAGATAGTTTTGACAATTTTAAGGAAAGATCCCATGCAAAAATTCCTAGGGAACTGCGTGAGAAAGTATAAAGAACCAGGCGAAGACTTAGAACAACAAATTTGGACCAAGTTTCTTGCACGAGGATGTGCTAAATTAACAAAAAAGATAGGATTCTAACAAAAAGGACAAGGTTGCAAGATGTTGCATAGAGATTTGCACAGGGCTGCATGAAAACCTATATAGGTCTACATGAAGAAATGTCAACTCAAAAGGTACTCACGTGAAATTTTTCAAAACTGGGTGTGAAAATAGGGAAGAGATTGACAACTAAGACTAAATTTTGAAGACATTTTGAAGGTTTTAGATTGTGGACAAATTTTTGGTTGTTTTGAAAAATTTCAAATAGATAGCAAGGTTGGTTTTCAATTTGTTAAACAACATTTGGTTTTGAACAAGACAAGTTTGTTTTTAGAAAGACACAAGAAGCAAGCAGTAGTCACATACAACCCAACCAAGGATAAGGAAACTCAGAGGGATGGGGGAGTCTTCACTTTTAGTTTGTTTTGATAGGTTTAGAAAAGTTTAAGACTTGATAACAAACACACTCTATCCCTATAACAAAAAATGGTAGAGGAAGCAAAACCTTTGTTCCACAACTTATGTGAATGCGTTCACCTCACACAATCATGTCACTCCACTAGAGGGTGCTCGTGTTTTTGGTGTATTCCAAGGGCTCAATAGCATATACACTGAATGAACACCCTTGTGGTAGGGGTCAAGTGCATATGCTGCCTTCCAATGCCTAAGTACATGGCTATGGTGAGTTGTACAAGAGAGATTCTTCCCCCTCCTTGTACAAAGATTATGCCCCCTTTTGGAGGTGAATTGGGTAGCAACTAACTAAGAAGTTTTTACTTGTCTTTTGTTCATATTAATCCCTGGTGGCTCTGCAAGCAGAGTTGAGACTAGTAGCCCACACCAACATCTGAAAGTGTACACACTTGACTAGCAAGATTGGGGCCGGTGTTGACCAGTGCAATAGAAAGAGTCTCCTCTTGATATGTGATATATGGAATCAAGAGAAAGAAATTAATATGGCTTTGGAGTCTTTTGCTTTACAAAGCTTCTTTATTATAGTGAGTTGGAATCTCCAGCAAAAGGAGTGTGCTCACTAGGATCATTCTCGAAGGTTGGATCACTCTGGTAGGCCCTCTGAGGGTTGAATCGAACTGGTGGTTTGGATTTAAGGGTCCAAGTTTTTTATTTCCCTCAATGGGAAAGAGCATACTCCTCTACCTCATCACCTCACCCAAACACACAAGACATGTTAATCACCGAGTTAGCTTAATCAATCCAAACTTGTCCTTTCTCAAGATTTTGATTACCTAAAAGGAAATCATCATCCCTTCATAGAAGAGGACTCATACTAGAGAACCACTAACTTGCTTGTCTCCCTCGGATGTTGTCTTTGAAAGGCTTCTAGGTTTTTGATTTACCCTTAGTCATGACCTCCAAGTGGTAAACAGCATACTCCCCTATTCCCCTATCTTGCACCCTACGAAGTTCACAAGCCCTAATTATACTATGTGTAAAAAGAAAAAAGAAGACATGAAATTTAAAGTGGGTTTAAAATTGGTCTTTGACATTCATTTCTTTGGCAGTTGTCATGCAATCACATAGCTGGTATGTGTTTGAAGTGTTTATATAAAGGTGTCTTCATCAAGCATCCTGCAAACCACTATTATGCTATAGAAAACCAAAAATAAAAAAGAAACTGCTTCAAAGAAAACTTTCAGTCAAATGAAATGATAAATTAGATTATGGAAAAATTGCATTTTGCATGTGCTATTGCAAAATTTCACATGAAATCCTGCACAGGCTCGTGCAAGAAATTGTTGTGCACCATGTGACAAACCATGCAATTATGCACTTCTTAGCATAAGGAAGTGCAAAGAAAGAGAAAAAATCTTCAAATCTTCATGCAAAAATGAGATTTCTTTAGCCAAAATTTGGAAATCTGTATGGATGTGTGAGACAGAAACATTAAAATAACATAAAACAAAGCAGATAAGGCCAGAGAATTTGATTTTTTCAGCCCCATAGTGGGTGCCAGAAATGTATATGTGAAATGTGGGCCTCGAATTCTTAGATGCACTTCATGTAGTGGGCACCCTAGAAATTCCCAAGAACTAAACCAATTGATGAAAGAGATTGTGATGTCTTTGCATAGATTTAAGCCACAAAACATGAACATAAACAAATAAATTCATGCAAACGAAAAATTGGACTACTACTGAAATATTATTAATTTTCAAACTAATATAATCAAATACAAAGTGATGAATTTCAAAGGCCAAACCCCAAGGGAATGGCATGTAAAATGTCACAAGAGAGGATGAACGTCCTTTAATGCCAAGAACAAAACTATACATCCAAGTTCCTATCAAATGCAATTCACCATCATTTGATACAATAATCTGATTCTAAACAATGAAGCTCCCACCTCTATTTATACTTTCCCTACACCCTTCTAGAAGGAAATCAAATATTAATTAATTGCAAGTACTAGAAGTTTCCCCCCTTCCAATAATTAATGCACTCTCTAGAAACTCCTCCCTTGCAATACAATAATTAATTGTGCTTCTAGAAAATTAAATTACTAGAGGCTTCCCCTTTTCCCATAATTAATACACACTCTAGAAGCTTCTCCCTTGTAATACAATAATTAATTTAATTAATTAAATATAAAGTCACCTTTTAATTTTTAATTTATTTAATGACTTTACAGGAAATTAATTTAATTTCTTCTTATGCTCCACTTAGCCTTTAGAGAATGTGAAGGCTAAGAACTCCACTTAGTTGCTAAAAATATGGTGACATTATAGTCCACCCTTCTTGAAATTGCTTGTCCTCAAGCAATCCAGCAACACAATGAACTCCAACCTCTACTTGGCTCCGAAATGAAGTAGTATATGATATCCCTGTGGACACTAAACCAACTACAAACCAACATCATCAAGACCAACCACATGTCCTACAGCCTAGCACCCAAACTTGTGTTGATGATGTACAAGTCAGAATGTCACTAGAAGGTGGCTCCATAGAAGATCTATGAAATCTCTTCTTCCTAATTGTTGCAACACAAAATTGAATCTTTATAGATGGTGAAAATTGAGCCCAACTCCACTCAAGTGAGTGATCAACATCAACCTCAAACATCAAATTGTCATAAGATAGTGTTGCATCCAGTTGAAAATAGTACTATCCCATAAGTGAACATCAACACTTTGTTGATCGATAGTATAATATGACTTTTTCACTATATCACTCTCCTCATTAGCAATAACAAGTGTACTATCATCAGAGCACACATCTACAACCTCATGCATACTGGTAAACTCATCGGATGGTTCAACTAACACAAAAGTGGTTGTTGATATGACAGCATCCTCACATTCTCCTAATCCCACTATTGTTGCATCGCCATCTCTTGACAAAGCTTCATATGTGGACTCTTGACTCTGCACACATGACTCAACACCAGATTGTGAATCAATAATACTAGGGCGTAAACCCACATCTATTGACTTTGTTGAAACACCCACATCACCAACATCATAGCTGGGTGACTCTATACTTGTCTTGATCGCACCTGAGGAATCAACTACCTCCTACACTGGAGCAACATACAAATCATCAATATTGATGCCCATATGTCTAGCCATAAGCTACAACATTATATCCATTTTCCTATTCTGCTCCTATTGCATCATATCCATTCGCCTATTCAATTCTTGTTGCATACGTTGCCCCTCCTCTAATGTACCCAATAACCATCTGAACATCACATCTTGATCTAGACTGATATACATTTTGTTAATTCGAAATTCCCTATAAGACCTCCACAGGATGGCAAGACTTTCGTTCTAATACCATTGTAGTGTGCACCCTAGAAATGCCCAAGAACTAAACCAATTCTTGAAAGAGATTGTGACGTCTTTGCATAGATTTAAGCCACATAACATGAACATAAACAAAGGAATTTGTGCAAATGGAAAATTGGACTACTACTGAAATATTATTAATTCTCAAACTAATAAAATCAAATACAAAGTAATGAATTCCAAAGGCCAAACCCCAAGAGAATGATGTCCAGAATGTCAAAAGAGATCCAAGTTCCTATCAAATGCAATTCACCATCATCCAATAGAATAATCCAATGCTAAACAATGAAGCTTTGACCTCTATTTATACTTTCCCTACACCCTTCTAGAAGGAAATCAAATATTAATTAATTTCAAGTACTAGAAGTTTTTTCCCTTCCAATAATTAATGCACTCTCTAGAAACTCCTCCCTTTGCAATACAATAATTAATTGTGGTTCAAGAAAATTAAATTACTAGAGGCTTCCCCCTTTCCAATAATTAATACACACTCTAGAAGCTTCTCCCTTGTAATACATTCATTAATTAAATTAATTAAATATAAAGTCACCTATTAATTTATTTAATGACTTTATAGGAAATTAATTTAATTTCCTCTTATGCTCCACTTAGCCTTTGGAGAACATGAAGGCTAAGAACTCCACTTAGTTGCTAAAAAGATGGGGACATTACACTTCAACATGGTCTTTCACTTAGAGATCATCCCCGAATGAACATTGAATTGTTCATTTGAGTAATCTAATCAACACGACCTATTGCCTTCTAACTAGAAGGATTTTGCCTTTTCTCTTAGACTGAGAAGCGAGCAACTAGACCTTTTAGTATGAAGGATTTGTGGAGCTAAACGATAATGTAATTAATCTAGATGAGAGATACAATTAATCTAATAATAGATAAAAAAAATTAAACTATATGATTCCATTTTAATCTATATGATATTAATGCTAAGCAATGAAAGCTATGAGAATATTAAGCAAATGAGTATGCAATTTGATAGTAATTTGATGCAATTCAAATCCCAACCTTCGTAATGAGTAATTAGAAGCCTCTTAAATAGAATTCCCAAAATCAATCAATGGTTGAGATCAACTTAGATCAATGGCCAAGATTGAAGATTAGATCCAGTCAGGATGGAAGATTCTGGAAGATTTCGAGTGTAGGTGAGGTTAACTAACTCAAATCCTAAGTGTGATGGAAAGTTAACTGAAATTCACCCAAGTGTGAGAATAGGTGGATTAAGTGAATTCCAATTGGAGAGATAGATCACTCAAAATTCCTATTCCTTAACTGAAGAGAAGAATTTAGAAGGTTATTTAATTTAATAAAAGGAGATATGACCTCATAAATGCATATTTCAAGTAATTGAATAATTACATTCAATAATTAAAACAAAGATATTATTAAATTAAATAAATTTAATTCCTTAGTACATTAGCTTTAGGAGATAATTTAATTTAACCAAAGTAGAAACACTTTAAATTGAATTAAATTTAATCAATAGGTTTAATGTAGCTAATTTTAGTTGATACTTTAGAAATTAAATAAATAGTGTGATTAATGTAGATTAGGGTTTTTCTACATCTGACAATTAAGTCAAGTAGCGAGAATCGGAATGAGAATTGCCTAGTGAAATAGGACTTTAGGTTTGATCAAATAGACCAAAATTGGTTAACATGACAATGTGTCAATTTTGGGGTATTACAACAATAGGTTGGCCCAAATTTTTTTGATTAAATATCCCCAAACCCCGCTGAGGAATTATTCAGAGTGTACAAGAATTCCTTGATTAGACACTACAAAATAACAAATGTCTATAAAATTAAGTAAATGTTAATCTTTCACTATATATTAGCACCAGGAAAAATAAAAATTACAAGACTACTACAGCATTCCAATTAATCCACTGCAATGAAACTAAATGTGAAGAGATTGCATGACATTTTCAAAAGCTTGTAAATATTTTTAGCTAGTTCACTTTTTAAAGCATAAACTTATCTCAAAACTTGAATTGTGTGATGTACTTTTGGATAAAGAATTATACCTTTTCTTAAGTAAAGTAATTTTTTTCTTAATTCTTAATATAGGATGTTTTTAATCTAACTATTAAATTTAAAAAATCCTTCATGTTAGATTGTGGTGACTGATCAGGAAAGTACTGTACATACTTACATATTATGGCCGACATATGGCCGACATGTTATAACCCTAAAGCGGTTTAATACTTGTATAAAAAGGGCTTAGGGTTGGGTATTTTTTGTGTGTGGTGATACAAAATTGGTTCTTGCAGCGGTATTGAGCTGTAAGGGATTACGGATTGTAATCAGGTTGTAATCACTGGATTGTAATAAGATCGGACTTGCTGTTTGGTGGACGTAGCCCAGGGATTGGGTGAACCACGTTAAATCTTGGTGCTTTGTGTTCATTTCTGTGTGTTCTATTATTTTCTGTTATTGGTTATATTTGCATGTAGTTTTTATTTCTGTCCATGGTTTATCCTAACAAGTGGTATCAGAGCAAGGTTGTCCTTCAGTTATCCTCTGCAGGAAAGTCTCACGGTTAAGTGGGAGTCTCACAGTTGAGTGGGAGCAATGGCAGATGAGGGTAAGTTGAGGGTTGACAGGTTTAATGGGCAGAACTTTCAGTTATGGAAGATGCAAATGGAAGACTATTTATATCAGAAGGATTTATGGAAGCCGTTGGAAGGAAAAGCCAAGAATCAGGGAACTATGTCAGAGGCTGAATGGGATCTTTTGGACAGAAAGGCACTTGGAAGCATTCGGTTATGCTTGGCACCATCGGTGGCATTTAATATTACAAAAGCAAAGACGACAGAAGATTTGATGAAAACCCTAGCAACACTGTATGAAAAGCCCTCCGCTTCAAATAAGGTATTTCTCATGAAGCGTTTATTTAATATGAAAATGGCAGAAGGTGGATCTGTTGCAGATCATTTAAATGAGTTTAATACTATTACTAGTCAATTATCTTCTGTGGGTATCAATTTTGATGAAGAAATTAGGGCTCTCTTGATTTTGTGTTCTTTGCCTGAAAGCTGGAATGGCTTGGTAATGGCGGTAAGTAATTATGTTCCTGGATCTAGTACCCTAAAATATGATGATGTGATCGGTGTTATTTTAAGTGAGGAAACTTGTAGAAAATCCTCAGGTGGATCTACATCAGGAAGTGCTTTAAATGCACAAAGCAGGGGCAGAACGACTGAAAGAGGAAGTAACTCTGAAAATCGTGGGAATCAAGAGGAAAGTCAAAGGGGAGGAGGTCTTAATCGAGAGGACCAAATAATTGCTAGTACTATGGGAAACCAGGGCACAAAAAGAAAGATTGTTGGACTCGAAAGAAAAATGAAGGAGATAAATCAGATGGAGACAAAGAGGCAAATGTGGTAAGTAACAAATCCGAAGAGGATGCTTTGCTTCTGTCTTTAGAGAGTGTTGATGATTCATGGGTTTTAGATTCTAGTGCTTCTTTTCATGCTACACCTCATAGAGGTTATTTCATTGATTATGTCCAAGGGGATTTTGGGCTTGTTTATTTGGGGGATAATGAACCCTGTCAGATTGTTGGAAAGGGAAAAATTAAGATTAAGTTACAGAATGGGAATCATTGGCTACTACATAAGGTAAGACATGTTCCAAAGCTGAGTAGGAATTTAATTTTAGCAGGGCAACTCGGTGATGAGGGTTGTGTAGTTACTTTTAATGATAAAAATTGGAAGGTTTCAAAAGGTTCCCTTGTAGTAGCAAAAGGTGTGAAAGTAGGCACCTTATATCTTTGTACAGGTCATATTGTTCCTTCTACTTTGATTGTTTCAGAGAAAAATGAATATTCAAGAACAATTACTGCAGTTGAGCAGGGAGAACAAATAGTTGCTGTAGATTCTGATATAGCGTTGTGGCACAATAGACTTGGAAACATGAGTGAGAAAGGTATGAAAGTACTTCATTCAAGGAAAGTTTTACCAGGTCTAAAATGTGTGAATATGGATTTCTGTGAAAGTTGTGTGTATGGAAAACAAAAGAGAGTGAGTTTTGTAAAGATTGGGAAGGAAAACAAAAAGGAGAAATTAGAGCTTGTGCATACAGATGTATGGGGACTGGCTCAGGTATCTTCCCTTGGTGGCTCTCATTATTATGTTACATTTATTGATGATGCAACTAGAAAAGTATGGGTTTATTTCCTTAGACATAAATCTGATGTATTTCAAACTTTTAAGAAATGGAAATGCTTGGTTGAAAATGAGACTGGTAAGAAATTAAAATGTCTCAGATCTGATAATGGTGGTGAGTATTGCAGTCACGAATTTGAAGATTATTGCTCCACTAATGGTATTCGTAGACAAAAAATTGTTCCAAGGACTCCACAGGAAAATGGAGTGGCTGAACGCATGAACATGACTATAATGGAGCGCGCAAGGAGCATGAGGTTGCATGCTGGGTTGCCCTTACACATGTGGGCAGAGGCTATCAATACTGCAATATATTTGATTAATAGAGGACCCTCTACTCCTTTGGGTTGTGGTATTCCAGAGGAAGCATGGACTGGTAAGAAGGTGAGTTATTCTTTTCTCAAGACCTTCGGTTGTGAAGCTTTTGCTCATATAGACTCTGAAAATAGAACCAAGCTAGAAGCTAAATCAAAGAAATGTGTCTTTGTTGGATATGGCATTAATGAATTTGACTATAGGCTTTGGGATTTTGAAAACCATAAAATTATAAGAAGCCGGGATGTCATATTCAATGAAAAAGTGTTGTACAAAGATATGTTGCAGCAACATGAGAAGAAAGAAGATGATTATGTAGTGCTGGATGATACTCCAAAAGCTGATGTTCTAGCCATTCCTCATGATGTGCAACAACTACAACAACAAATACCACACACACCAGTGAATGTTAGACGGTCAACAAGGCCAATTAGACCTCCACAAAGGTTTTCTCCCTCTTTGTATTCTATTTTACTTACTGATGCTGGTGAACCTAAAAATTATGATGAAGCTGTGCAGGTGGATACTAAGATTCAGTGGGAGTTTTCAATGAAAGATGAAATGGACTCTTTGCTGAAAAATAAGACATGGGATTTGTGCAAGTTGCCTGCAGGTAAAAAAGCTTTACAGAATAAATGGGTTTACAGGTTGAAAGAAGAGGAAGGAGGTAAGAAAAGATTTAAGGCCAGGTTAGTTGTAAAAGGATTTGCACAAAAAAAGGGAATTGATTTTGATGAGATATTTTCTCCTGTTGTTAAAATGACTTCTATTCGTACTATTTTAAGTCTCGTGGCTACTGAAGATTTGCATTTAGAGCAGATGGATGTTAAAACATCCTTTCTTCATGGTGATTTAGATGAAGAAATATATATGGCTCAGCCACAGGGTTTTGAGGTCAAAGGTAAGGAGAACTTAGTGTGCAAATTGAAGAAAAGTTTATATGGCTTGAAGCAAGCACCTCGGCAATGGTATCTGAAATTTGACAGTTTTATGCATGAGCATGGATATAATAGGTGTCATTCAGATTACTGTGTTTATTTTAAGAGGTTGGATAATGATAGCTACATTATTTTATGTTTATATGTTGATGATATGCTTATAGCTGGGTCTAACATGGATCATATTAAGGGGCTGAAACGCCAATTAGCACATGCATTTGCTATGAAGGATTTGGGGGTAGCAAAACAAATCCTTGGTATGAAGATTTGCAGAGATAGGAAGAACATAACATTGACGCTATCTCAAGCTGATTATGTTGAGAAGGTGTTGCAACGTTTCTCTATGGAGAATGCTAAAGCTGTCAGCACACCTTTACCTGGTCATTTGAAATTGACTAAGGAGATGTGTCCCAAGACACAGGAAGAGGAGGATAAGATGTCCAAGGTACCCTATGCTTCAGCTATAGGAAGTTTGATGTATGCTATGGTATGCACTAGGCCAGATATTGCACATGCAGTGGGAGTCGTTAGCAGGTATATGAGTCATCCAGGATTTGAGCATTGGAATGCTGTCAAGTGGATTCTCAGATATTTGAGAGGAACATCCAATAAGTGTTTACACTTTGGGGGCTCTACTACTGATTTACAGGGCTATGTTGACTCAGATTTGGCCGGGGATATTGATACCAGGCGGAGTACTACAAGTTATGTCTTTACTGTTGGTGGGGCAGCCGTGAGCTGGGTTTCTAGGCTATAGAAGATTAATGCTCTCTCCACTACAGAGGCAAAGTATGTTGCTGCTACAGAGGCAGCCAAAGAGATGATATGGCTTCAGTTCTTCTTGGAAGAATTGGGACATCCTCAGAAGGATAATTATTTGTTCACAGATAGTCAGAGTGCCATTCATCTTGCTAAGAATTCAGCTCTGCATTCTAAGACCAAACACATACAGTTGCGGTACCATTTCATTCGGTCAGTTTTGGAGGATGGACAGTTAAAGCTGGAGAAGATACATACCAATGAAAATCCAGCAGATATGTTGACAAAGGTTGTAACAAGGGAGAATTTGAACTCCTCTTCAGCTTCAGTTGGTCTTTTAGACTAAATGTGAATAAAAGAACAACAGAGTCCAGGGTGGTTTGATCCAGTGGGAGCCCCATGCGGTAGTTGTATTGCTACAGGATCAGTCTCCAAGTGGGAGATTGTTGTTTAGTGTGGAGCCTGATCAGTCCCCAAGTGGGAGATTGTTAGATTGTGGTGACTGATCAGGAAAGTACTGTACATACTTCATAAATAGTGGGGTTCGGGGCATCGCCCCCAAAAAAATTTTTTTTGGGAAGTAGCCGACATGGTAGCCGACATATGGCTGACATGTTATAACCCTAAAGCGGTTTAATACTTGTATAAAAAGGGCTTAGGGTTGGGTATTTTTTGTGTGTGGTGATACGAAATTGGTTCTTGTGGCGGTATTGAGCTGTAAGGGATTACGGATTGTAATCAGGTTGTAATCACTGGATTGTAATAAGATCGGACTTGTTGTTTGGTGGATGTAGCCCAGGGATTGGGTGAACCACATTAAATATTGGTGTTTTGTGTTCATTTCTGTGTGTTCTATTATTTTCTATTATTGGTTATATTTGCATGTAGTTTTTATTTCTGTCCATGGTTTATCCTAACACTTCACATAAATCCTCAAAAAATATGCTTCATTTCCTTATATATAAACACTTGGAAAACAATGTGCATAAGCTATCATTTTTCATTGAAAATTTTAATTCTACTCAAAATATATTTATTATTTTTGATAACTTTTAATATTTTAAAAAAAAATTCAACGTTTGATATCAATTCGTTTTTCCATGTAAAATTGTTGTAGTTTATTTTTGAAATTATTGTTGTCACTTAAAAAGATTGTTTGGTCCATCATGTCAAAGCTCTATAATTTGAACTAGATTTAAGACAATATATAAGATAAATCTAAATGATAAATTTAAACTTTGAATCACATAGAATACCAAACAAACTGAATCGAACATTAAATCAATATTTTTTAGTATATCATAAATAGAATTACAGAAAAATCCAATTACAATTAATTAATCTCTCAAACCCCAAAATCTATAATTAACACAATAATTACAATATCAACACGAACTAACACATGTTCCCTACAATAATAATCAAATTGAATGTAACATTTTTTAACGTAAACTCAATTGCAACACCAACACAAATTAACACATGCCCACTTTGATCCCTTACAAATAACCAAATTCAATGTTACAAAACTTGCAACATTTTCAAAAATTGATTCAATGTTGCAAAATTTATAACACTTTTAAAATTTTGATCTGATCTTATGCTTAGGTAAGCGAGCAAATAAAATATCAACATTTTTCAAAAAGCAAGATGCCCCACAGCAATTTATGTTAATATAATCTTAAAGGTAGACGTTAGTATACCCTTTCCATAAACTATTAAAAATTGGCATGCACGCACCCATTCAATTATTGCTTTGCATAAGTCACGTGATAATCCATATGCAATATCTCCCCCCCACTTAAAAATGTCAAAGTTTCATCATCTTTGCTTATAAAATGTATTATATGGAAGATCCCATGTGATTGTCAATTCTAACGTCTTTGAACAATTCTAAAATATGACACTTGCCCATTACTTTCTACTTATTAATGGAGAAACTTACAAAATATGACCAAATATGACCACATTTTCAGCATAAAATCCTCATAAACTTTATCATATCTCCTCTTAAATGTCTGATCACTTGTAGCTTTGTAGTTATGAGACTGAACAAACACATTTTTAGTTGACACTGACAACTCAATGGCAGAGAGAGATATAACTCAATCAAACTCTTACCAAGTGGCCTTATTTATGTTATTATCTTTAAATAGAGAAAGTTCACATGTTATGTTCTTTGGACTTTAGGTGGGGTGGTTAAATTAGGTTCAGAAAAATAATATTCTTATAAGTTAGGTCCAAATAATGTTATTACCATGCCTTAAAATTTAAGAAAGGGAGATAATGACCTAAGAAAAGTTATTTTGGTTTTTTATTCATTTTCATTATTATTATTAGTTATTGGTTCAATTATTTCATAAAAAAACAATATTCTTCTAAGATATAATAGAAAATAGTATTCTTATCACTTCTAAGATATGATAGAAAATCTTATCACGTGTTTAAATTTTGAAAAGGCAGATGATGATTGATAAAAGTAATTTTGATTTTAGTTTTCATTCCTATTTCTATTTAGTTATTAGTTGATTTATTTATTTATGTTTTAATAAAATTTTACCCCTCTTTTTCCAATAACTAAGTATTAAAAAAATTAAATGACAGTCTAAAAAGGAGGCAAAATTAGAGAAATGTCACATTTCATGTCAAATCATAAAAATATCACATTTCGTGTCAAACTATAAAGTATTGACTCATTTACTTCATAAAGAGACTAGCATTTTTTATTAATTAAATAAAGAATTTCATTTAAACCTTTTGATTATGAAAGTAGAAGTTTGAATATTATATAATTAATTTGAATTTTGTAATTTTTATAAATTTATTTAAATTATCTTTGATTATATATGAACATAATTAATTGAAACCCTTGCTTTCTAGCTTATCTAATTAAAAATTATATGAATTGAATGATGTTTTAAAACTTAATTTAAATGAAAATAGACTTGTAAGAATGTTTATATAATTGTGACCCAATACAAATAAATTTAGTTTTATTGTTCAAATTCATTTCTATTGTTCGTTATTGTTAGACTCATGTCATAAAGGTGTCATATTTCTAATTAATCAAATATACAATTCTATTAAATCTTTTATAATTTCTAATTATAATTTTAATATAATAGAATAAATAGAACTGAATTTTAGAATTTTATATATTTTATTTAAATCAATCTTTGATTACACATGAATGTAATTGATTATGACTCTTGTTTTCCCTCTTACCTAACAAACAAAGGATAAACATATTGAAATTTCAAAACCTTATTTAAGTGTACATTTACATGAAATAGTGATATGACTATAATATAATTATTCAAACTTATAGTTCATTAATTAAATAAGAGTACAATTATAATGAAGTTGAAACAAATCTTTCAAGTTAAGCATGAGATCAAAGTGCAATAATAGAGAAGATAGTGGAGGGGGAGGAAAAACATGTGAGGCCAAGCACATGAAGAATTTGAGTGATATTAGAAAACTTCAAAGAGGGAAATGTTGTGAATGAGAAGAGGGGTGGACTTTGAGAGTAAAAAATGATTGTGAAAGGGCATTGGAATATATCCACCATAATGAGTAAATAGAGAACATGTGAACCACATGATGTGCCCATTAAGAGGAGACAATTTGTGAATAAAATTATAATATGGAGAATGACGTGTGTAGGGGATAATAATTTAACTAAGGAGGTGGTGTTTAAAGCTTTATAATATGATGCACATTATCTTTGCTTGTGACCGTACATCTTTGTTTGCCTCTTGGTGTAGGTGGATCACGTGGAATTTTATTGTTTTTTGTTTTATTTTTGCACTTGGGAAGTCCTTGTAGGACTTTTACAACTATGCAAAGTGGTGCGTTTGCAGGCATGGTTTTGTTTTGTAGGGATTTGAATGGAGATATATTTGAGAAACCAACGAATCTTTTTGTCTGTGGAGGTCAATGTGGTTGGTATCTTGAATGTTTGTCTTGTGTTTGGCAAGTGATTGGTTCCAGTAGTGGTGGACTCTATTATTAGTGCTAAAAAACAAAGTCTCCTTAAATTTCATTTATATTTCTTAGGTGTTCAATTTGAGCACAACCTTCAAATTATAGACTGATTTGGGCAAATTTGTATAAAGTTGTGTTTGTCTTATTGAATTTGTGTTATGATAGAACTATTGAGCAAGTCTATTTATCATTAAACAAGTTATGTCTTATATAAAGATAATTAAATTAGTTTACAATAAGATTTTGTTTTCTATTGAAGATATTTCAAAAAATAAAATTGTTATGTAATACTTATTATGGGTATAGTTGGAAATTCCTAAACAATTTTAAATTCTTTAATGATGCTTGGATGTGGCTCATAAGGAACTAAGTTATTTGACCATTCAAACTGTTCATGACTTAGTTTACTTATTGTTTTATTGAGTTTGTTGATGACAGGGTAAAAAGATATGTAGATGGGTTTTGTAGATCAAACCTTCTATTACATTCTAACCAATGTGACAGTCAAAATCCTTTAATCAACGTGACATTCTAATGGAATGATCCAAAGTCCTCTAACAAGGCCACTCCTAATAGGGTGATTAAATCCTTTAACAAGTTCACATTTAATACTGTGTTTTATAACCTTTAACACAGTTTGTTCTTAACTGAGTTCACTTTAGAAAAGTGAAAAATTGGTACCATGTTGGTGGCTTTTTCCAAAGTGGGTTTCCACAATAAATCTCGGTGTCAAAGTGTTATTAACACATGTGGATGTTACTTTATGTATGCTACTTTTACAGTGGTTTATTTTACCCTTAGTTAACACCTATCCCCCCCTACCCACCCACACCCACTCTTAGTTATTCTAAATCATTCTAATAATTGGTATGAGAGATTAGGTGCTTGTAAGGAAAGTTTGAAGGGACTCAAGTTAAAGATTAAGATGTACAAGAGAGAGATACCCAAGATGAACAAGGAGAAATTCCCTACACAACAATGCTTAATGAGATTTCACGTATCTAGTATTGGAGATTCTACATCATACTATTTGGACAATGAATAAATTAAGGTACCTAGACCCATGATGGTTGAAAAAATGAAAGAGAAGCATAAGCACAATCAAATGATGATTGAACTTGTAGCATCCTTATGTTATGTTGAATTTGATGATGTGAAAGAATGCACTACTACAAAGAAAAAGTTGGACAAGTTAACACAAATCCATGGAGGAGACTAAAATGTATTGAGAGATAAGGTAGGAATCTTGAGAGGTAAGTTTGATGATATGAGAATGAAAGAAGGTGAAACCATTGCATAATATTGTGGTCGACTCAAAGAGGTGGTGAATGTTATTAGAGGAGCTAGAGGCATCATATCCAATGAGACTATGATAAGTAAAGTATTGATGACTTTACTTCCTATCTAAGCAATTAAAGTATCAACATTTCAAGAACTAAGATGTACACCTAATAATGATCCAACATTGGATAGTCTAGTTGGTAGACTCTTTGTCTTTGAACTATCAAATTTTGATAATTATTCCCCTACTAGTGTTGAATATGCTTTTAAGGCTAAACTAACCCTTGATGGATCTAAGAGAAAGAAGAAAAACAAGTATGTGGAAAGTGGTAGTGAATTTGATGATCATCTTGATGAGATTGAAGCATTATTGGCTAGAAGACTACCTAGGTAGTGCAAATTCTAAGTATGACCAAGTATCAGTACTTTTTGGTCAATAAAGGAGTTGGAATAGAAGATTAAGGAACTTAACTAGAAGTTGAACAAATAGTTTAATATGAGTGATAGTTATTGCCGAGAAAGTTGGTGATAGAAGGCTAGTAGCAAATGAGCAAAGTAATTACCACGAGAGCTGCTATATCCCAAGTAAAATATAATAGTGTACGCCAAGCTACACATTGATGATTGAGTAGAAGAACTTAGTAATTTTCAAGTGACACCAAAATTTATAGCTTGAAAAAAAAAGAATCAAGTTTGAGGCTAACATAGTTGATTTATTGGATGAGTCAAAGCACATGGATGATAAAGATTGATGATCTATGGTATTTAATGCATAAAAAGAGCTTGTTATATGATCAAAGGAAAGGATTTTATTAGAAGTTTCTAGAAGTATCAAGAAAAGAGAAGGAGACTAAAACGATTGAAGGATTCATTGAATCTAACCTAAACCAAAGATATATGGTGATGTTTAAGTAGTGAAAGATCAAAATCTCCTATTTAAAGAGGTATGAGAAATGTTTTCTAAGTTTGGTTTGTTGTTGATTGGTGATCTTAAGGAGAAGTTGTGAGGAAAAAATCGACAGAGAACAAGTGTGAAGAGATTAGTGAATTATGATTTCTCAAAGGGATGCCAAGAACATCAGTGATAGACATTATAATGGAGGCTAGTCATTGAACCAACACATGAGCGAATGGAGATCTGAATCTACAAAGTGAGTTATGTTTTATAGATCAAACCTATTCATACATCCTAACTATTGTGATTGTCAAAATCCTTTAATCAAGGTTGACCTAATAGTCATTTTGTAAATCCTTTAATCAAGGTGACATTCTAATGGAATAATCCAAAGTCCTCTAATGGGGCCACTCCTAATAGGGTGATTAAATCCTTTAATAGGGTCACATTTAATAGTGTGTTGTATAACCTTTAACATGGTTTTCTCTTAACTAAGCTCACTTCAGAAGAGTAAAAAATTGGTGGCATGTTAGTTAGTGGCATTTCCCAAATTGGGTTTCCACGTTAAATCTTGGTGTCTAAGTGTTATTTACGTATGTAGATGTTACTTTATTCATGCTATTATTACTATTATTTATTTTCTATTAGTTGGCACACACAAAAAAAACAAAAAATCAAAAGATTGTTACATTGTTGATATATTTCTATATGGACTGAGATGTTTAATGAGATTTTTTAAAAAGATCTTAAAAGTTGAATTCGTACATTTGGACTTGAGGATAATTGATTCACCCTTCCCCCTCTCAGTTATGCTAAATCATTCTAACATGTATGTCCAAAAAGAGGTCTGAAAAGAGTGATTTTTCCATCAGGACTGTATGTCGATAAGGGATCAATAGAGAAGAAGGACATTTCCTTAAGGAAAATATGTCCATAAGGGATTCAAGTGGCAAGTAGCATCAATAATAATGCATGTGAGAAAAATGTGAGAAAAGTGTATGCCCATAGATTAAAGAAATTTCAAGAACCTTAATAGGAGCAATGGATTTAACAAAGCATACATGTATCCACTAAAGACATTTCCACTATGACATACCCTCAAGAAAGAAAAATTCAAGGGAAATGAGAACATGACAATAAGATAACACAAGATGGATCTACCAACTTGGGGGTCATTATGATCATATTATAATATATGTTGGATTATTTAGGAAAGGTAGGATGCTAAGAGGGTAGGGGTGGGGGGTTACTATCCTATAAAATTTTAAGCCTTGAACAATATCTATAATGCCCTTGTTCTTTTCACAAATTGGTAAACATATCATCAAGCACAATATTGAAATTGAATATTTCTTTATTTAATCTAGCTCACATGAATCATGAAAACATAAACCATTGAAATATGACATATAGCACAGGTATTTGATCATGTAGAAAGCCTTAGTTAGAGGGAAAACTGCGGTGAGGATGGTACCCACAAACCCATCACTATGACAGTAAGAGGGTGCCTTGTTAGGGCTTACAATGCGATGTCACTTATGGTCACTTACTTTTCTAGGAGTTATACAATTAGATCTTGATGTAGGAGAATCTTGGGTTGACATGTTATCTTACTCATTCGTGTTCATTCTTCCAATTAATGTTGAGTTAAGGTCATTGCCGAGTTGTAACAATTGTCGAGTGCCAGTAATTTTGTAGTATATGTCGAGTTGAAGTTATCCCACATCATGTTAACACTTATATTAGCATGTTATCCCATCTCACTCTATAGTATGTGTTGAGTTACATAGTGTGTGTTGAACTATCCTTCATGTGCTAATTGATCCTTCCTTCATGTGCTAAGTGTTCCTGTTGATGCTGAGTGTCAGCATTTTGGATGTGTTTTCTATGTTTTGATTCTTAATGGGAGCTTACTTGTGTGATTAATTTTGATCATGAATTTTATGATAAGATCTTGTCTTGGTATGTGTGCAAAACATCTTTGGGTCGACCTTTCTATTTTGCAATGTTCTAGAATCTTCTATAAGCCATTTTGGCAAGTGTTTAGGCTTAGAGTTAGAGCAGATTTTTGGGGAGAAAAACTTGGAGATTTTCGGAGGACTAAAAAGTCTATTGCATATGTATCTAGAAGTGTGAATGTGAAGTTGGATCTTGGGTCTAGAATGTATTTTGTATCTAGCCATAACCCAAAAGGCCTTATAGTTGGGCATGTATGCTGATCATTTCATGAATCAATAAAAGAATATTGTTCTCTCTCTATGGTGTTGTTCTCTTTGTGTGTTTTCTTATGTTGTGTTAACTCTACAAGGTTGGTTTGGATTGTTGGGTGTGCCTTTGGCCCTAGTTCTTCTTTCCCTCCTTGCATCAGATCTACTAAGAACTACCTTTTTCAAGGATTTCACTACATAATACAAGTGTGTACTTGGTTAAGAGATTTACAATAATAGTGTTATGTCTACCTTATGAAAGGGATTTAATATGCTACAATGGTTGGAGAATAGTAGTAAATTGCTACATATCCTAGCAACTTAATTTTCTTAATTATATCCATCTTCTTTTCATTGATATATCACCTCAAGCGATTGATATTGTGAATCCTTTCCTATGCTTCTTGAATCTCTACCCATCCTTCTGAATTAACCCTTTCTCAACATAACACTAACAACAACAACAAAAAATCTCATATCAACAACAGCCTTAAAATTTCTCTTTTAGCTCTTTATATAGATTTATTTTTCCTATTCAATCCTTAACCTAATTAGGGTTTAAGAATTATCAAGAATGTATCACATATCAAAATTAAAATGATCTAGAATAAACTTTGTTCCATATTTTTCCATTTTTTTATTTCATTGGTCTTTATTCTACGTTGAAATCATACATAGTCAACTTACATTTACCAATAAATATCTCCGTAATATTTTCTCAAAATTTGAGAATCTAGTTTCTCATATCATAAGCTATTTCACATATGATTTTATGTCATTTCAAAATTTTATGTAATCTCTATGAAACTTAGTTAATACTATATTCTTAGTTTTTTGTAACATAATGACCTTTGTAAAGATGGTTCATGGCACAAGATTGCCGATGATGTCATATTGGATATATTAAGACAAATTGCAGTTATATTAGATGCTATGGAGACACCCCAAAGGAGAGGAGCACATCATGATGATGTGAGTGATGATGAAGCAATAGCACCAAACCCAAATCTAGAACTAGATGAAGATCAAGATGAGCAAAGATTGTTGAGAGTATTGTCTAGGGAACATTCAAAGCCTGTTGTAGAAGTTGTTCCTTATGATACAAAATTGACCACCAATTTTGTGTTTAATTGGATCTCTGATATGGAGAATTTATTTGAGTATGAAAACACTCTTGATAATACGAAGGTGAAGATTGTAGTTACTAAGCTAAAAGGTCATGCTTCACTGTGGTGGGAGCATTTGCAAACTGATAGACAATGGAGAGAAAAGGAAAATATTAGAACTTGGGTGAAGATGGTGAACAAGGTAAAGAAAAAATTCCATCCTACTGATTACCAAGTTAGCTTGTTGAGAAAGATGCAAAATTTGACATAAAAAGACAAGAAATTCTATAGATTGGACATCAAACCTGGACATGTGGATGATGATGTTGAGAAAATTGTAAGGTATCTAAATGGATTGAGATCTAAAATTCAAGAAGAAATAAGTTTTGTGAAATTGGAAAGTGTGGAAGAAGCATATCAATATGCATTGAAAGCTAAGGAGATCTTGACAAAGAAGCATGAATAAAGAAAAAGAGATAGAGGTGGTAGATTCCAAAGAGGTAGAGATAGATCTTATGGTGAAGGTGGTAGATTTGATAGTTTTGTGTAGGATAAAGGAAAATCTGAATGGAAGAATGATGACAAAGACAAGAATGAGTGGAAATGTGGTAGTTCATACTAAGGAAGAGGTAATTCTTAATCTAGAGGTAATTTTCATAGAAATTGTTTCAAATGTGGTAAAGAAGGGCATAGATCTTTTGATTGTAGATCCTCTAAAAGTGGACAATGTAATATTAATGTTGTGATTCAAGGAGACATTGGGAGTTCATTGAGTGGGCCTGAGGCTAGAAAAAATATGATAGTGAGAAGAACCTTATGTAATAAGGTAAGTGATGAGGAACCCATCCTTAGAAGAAGTCTTTTCAAGACCAAATGTAAGATGGTTGAAAAATGTTGCAAGGTGATCATTGATAGTGGAAGTTCTACAAATTTGGCATCAGAAGAGCTGGTTACAAAGTTGTAGTTGCAAAGGCTAAAGCATCCTAAACCCTATCATGTTTCATGGATTAAAGATGATCATAAGATATTGATAAGTGAGCAATGCATTGTGAAGTTCAAGATTAGACATTACTTTGATGAAGTGTTGTGTGATATTATGCCTATGGATTGTTGTCATATATTGTTGGGTAGACCTTCGCAATATTATAGATATGTTGTACATGATGGAAGATTGAATCAATATACTCTTTGGGTGAATGGGAAGAAGCAAATATTGTTGCCTTTGATTGAAAGTCTAGATGAGATTAAGTGTACTACTATGAGAATTTGCATGGTTAATGGAAAGCAATTTGAAAAAGAAGTGAAGAAGAATCAAGTTTGTTTTTCTCTAATTCCTAGAGGACCGAGTTTGTGTAGTAATGGCTGAGTGATAGCAGAAGCTGTTAATGGCCAAGTGACAACAGATAGTGGTAGCCAAGTACCCAAAAAATTACAAAATTGTTGAATGGGTATAAAGAGATTATTGCTGAGGATATTCCTGATGGTTTACCTCCAGTAAGAAGTATAAGTCATTGTATGGATCTGATTCCTAGAGCTAGTTTGTTAAATAAAGAGCCAAATAGAATGATACTTACAAAGAATGAAGAACTTAACAGATAAGTGCATGAATTTTTGAAAAAAGAGTCCATGTGTTGTACCTACTGTATTAGCATCCAAAGAACAATAAGGAATGAAGAATGTGTACTAATTCTAGAGCTATTAGCAAGATCATAGTGAAATATAGGTTTTCTATGCCAAGGATGGATGACATGATGGATTGTTTGAGTGGAGCAAAGTATTTTACCAAAATTGATTTGAAGATTGGCTATTATTAGATTAAAATTAGAGAAGGTGATGAATGGAAGACTTCTTTCAAGATAAAAGATGGTCTGTATGAATGGTTGGTTATGCCTTTTGGTTTGACTAATGCAACTAGTACTTTCATGAAGTTGATGAATGAAGTTCTGAAAAGATTTTTGAGTAACTTTGTGATTATTTATTTGGATGACATTCTAGTATTTATTAAGACAAAGGAAGAATATCTTGAGCATGTTAGACAAGTATTGTAGAGATTGAAAAAGGAAAAGTTGATGATTAATCTGAAAAGGTGTTCTTTTATGCAAGAAGAGATTGTGTATTTGGGATTTGTGATTTTATTTGATGGTTTGAGAATAGATCATGAGAAGGTTAAAGAAATTTTGGAATGGCCTACACCTAAGAATGTGGGTGAGGTAAGATCATTTCATGATTTGGCTAGTTTATGTAGGAAGTTTATAAAGAATTTCAATGTTGTTTGTAATGCTATAACTGAGACAATGAGCAAAGATAAAAAGGAATTCTAGTGGACACATGGAGCTGATAAGAGTTTTGAGACTTTGAAACAAAAGGTTGTTGAGTTACCTATATTGGCCTTACCTAGTTTTACTAAGGTATTTCAAGTTGAATGCAATGCAAGTGGTAGTGTAATAGGAGCTATATTGAATCAAGAAGGTAAACATGTTGCTTTCTTTAGTGAGAAGTTGAATGATGCTAAAGGGAAGTATTCTATGCATGATCAAGAGTTTTGTGATATTGTTCAAGCATTCAAGAAGTGGAGACATTATTTGATTCCTAAGGAGTTTGTGTTGTATACTCATCATAAAGATTTTTAGTACTTGGGAAGTCAACATAAATTGAATCAAAGACATATGAAGTGGGTTGAGTATTTGCAGAGTTTTAAATTTTTGATTAGGCATAAGAGTGGAGTTACTAACAGAGTTGTTGATGCATTTAGTAGAAGATGTTCTTTGTTGACTAAGATGAAGGTTGAAGTTCTTAGTTTTGATGAAATGAAAGAGTTGTATGATACTAATCCTAATTTTTTTGAGGCATGGAGAGAGTGTAGAGCACCAAATTCGACAGATCACATCAGTAAGTATGATGAATATTTTATTCAAGAAGGTATGTTGTACAAAGGTATTTAGTTGTGTATTCTTAGAAGTTCTATGAGAGTAAATTTGATTAAGGACAAATATAGTGGTGGATTGGCTAGACATTTTGGAATTGATAAGACATTGAGTTTGTTAAAGGAGAAGTATTATTGGCCATAGATGTATAAGGATGTTTAGAAATTTGTGAAGAGTTGTAGAGTTTGTCAAGTTGCAAAAGAAGTAAGTCAGAATACTAGATTGTATGAACCTATTTTTATTCTTGAGAAACCTTGGAGTGACATCAGTATGGATTTTCTTCTTAGATTGCATAAAACAACAAAGGAGTATGATTCTATATTTGTTGTTGTGGATATATTGTCTAAAATGACTCATTTTATATTGTGTAAGAAGACATTAGATGCTCAACATGTTGTTAAACTTTTCTTTAAAGAGATTGTGAGATTGCATGGATTACCAAAAAGTATTATTTCTGACAGCGACAGTAAGTTTGTTGGTTATTTTTGGAGAACTTTATGGAAGAAGATGGGTATCGAGTTGAAATTTAGTTCTACATTCCATCTGTAGACTAATGGATAGATAGAGGTAGTGAATAGAAGCCTGGGTAATTTATTGAGATGCTTAGTTGGAGATGAATCACGTAATTGAGAGATGGTATTGACAACATATAATAATTTTGTAAATAGAAGCATAGGAAAACCACCTTTTGAGATTGTTACTAGAATGTAGCCTAGAGGAGTATCAAATTTGAGGGATGTTGATGAAGAGAAGAGAAGTGTTTTAGGAAAAGAATTTGCTAATTTTATGGAGTCTTTACATAAGGAAGTGAAGTTGATATAAAACAAAGTAGTCAAAAGTACAAGGAGAATGTTGATAAGTCTAGAAGACATCATGTTTTTGAAGTTGGTGATGTGGTGATAGTTCATTTGAAGAAAGGAAGATTTTCTGTTGGAACATATAGTAAGCTAAAGATGAAGAAGTTTGGACCTTGTAAGATCTTGAGGAAGTTTGATAGTGAAAATGTTTATGAAGTTGAGTTACTTGATGACATGGATATATCTCCTATATTCAAATCTATTGATCTATATAAGTACCATGAGTTAGATGATGAAGTTGTTTTACACAATGATTATCTTAAGAAGCATATTGTAGAAGTTGAAAAGATATTGAATCAGATAGTTGGTAAAAGTACAAGAGGAAAATATTTCTATGAATATTTGGTGAACTGAAAAAATAGACCATTTGAAGATGCTACATGGATTTCTCAATCTGAGTTGGATTTAGCTTATTTTGTGACACTTGAATGATTCAGGAGAATCATTTCTTTCTACCCTAGTTGTATGATGTAGGAACATCCTGAGTTGATGTGTTATCCTGCTCATTTGTGTTCATTCTGCCAGTTGTTGCCGAGTTATAGTCACTGTCAAGTTGCAACAATTATTGAGTGCCAATAATTTTATAGTATATATTGAGTTGAATTTATCCCATGTCTTGTTATCCCATCTCAATTTGTAGTATGTGTTGAGTTCCACAATGTGTGTCGAGCCATCCTTCATGTGTCAAGTGATCCTTCATGTGCCGAGTGTTCCTGTTGATGCTGACTGTCAACATTTTGGACATGTTTTCTATGTTTTGATTCTTAATGGGAGATGATTTGCATGATTAATTATGATCATAACATTTATGATAAGATCTTGTCTTGGAATGTGTGTAGACCGTCTTTGAGTTAGACTTTCTATTTTGTAATGTTCTAGAATCTTTTGTAAGCTATTTTGGAAAACATAAATAGGGTGTTTAGGCTTAGAGTTAGAGCAGATTTTTGGGGAGAAAAGCTTGGAGATTTTTTGAGGACTAAAAAGTTTGTTGCATATGTGTCTAGAAGTACAAATGTGAAGTTGGATCTTGGATCTAGAATGCATTTTGTATCTAGCCATAACCTATAAGGCCTTATAGTTGGGCATGTATGCTGATAATTTCATGAATCAATAAAAGAATATTGCTCTCTCTCTCTCTCTCTCTCTCTCTCTCTCTCTCTCTCTCTCTCTCTCTCTCTCTCTCTCTCTCTGTGGTGTTGTTCTCTTTGTGTGTTTGCTTCTGTTGTATTAACTTTGCAAGGTTAGTTTGGATTGTTGGGTGTGCCTTTGGCCCTAGTTCTTCTTTCCCTCCTTGTGTTAGATCTACTATGAACTACCTTTTTCAAAGATTTCAGTACATAATACAAGTGTATAATTGGTTAAGGAATTTACAATAAAAGTGTTAAGTCTACCTTGTGAAAGGGATTTAATCTGCTACAATGGTTAGAGAATCGTAGTAAATTGCTATGTATGGTAGTGACTTACTTTTCTTAATTAGATCCCTCTTCTTTTCACTAACATATCACCTCAAGTGACTAATATTGTGAATCCTTCCCTATGCTTCTTGAATCTCTACCCATCCTTCTAAATTAATCCTTTGTCAACATAACACTAACAACAATAAATTTCATATCAACAACAACCTTAAAACTTCTCCTTTTAGCTCCTTATATAGATTTATTTTTCCTATTTGATCCTTAGCCTAATTAGGGCTTAAGAATCATAAAAAATGTATCAAATATCAAAATCAATGATCTAGAATAAACCTTGTTCCTTATTTTTTGATTTTGTTCTTTAATTGGTCTTTATTCTACCTTGGAATCATACATAGGGATAAGTGCAAGAAGTTGGGTCTCACTTTTGGGTGAAAAGTGGAAGTGTTTTTCTTGTCTTTGAAATTTCTTGTCAATTGATGTCAAAATTTGATGCATTTAGAGATTGAATATAAAAAAATTTCAGAAATAAAATTGTAGTGTTCATAATCTACTTTTTGAATATGTAATTTATTTGTGTACTCATATGATAGATTTTCTTTTTGATATGGATCTTTAAAAACCACTTTTTCAAAATGCTTGTTTCGGGACCATACCACACTTGTGTACGAACATTGTAATTTGACACAAATAAATAAATTTTTGTAAATCCATTCAAACAAGTTACTTAACACATCAAAGACTGATGATAATATTTTTCTTTAATTTCTCATTAAATAATTTTTTTTTCTATAAAGGTAAATTTTAAAACCTCTCATGTATTGACACCATAATTTGATCAAAATTTCACTTTTAAAAAAAATCTTTTTTTTTACTTCAAAAGAATTGTATTTAGATTGATGACATATAAATTAATTTAATAAAAAATATAAAATTTAAAAGTTATTAAAGATTTTCTAAACCTCACTATTTTAGATTTAAGTACCACCTTTGATTAAAAAATAATAATAAAATAGTAAATAAAATCATAATACTATAAAATTTATATTTCTAAAATTGGGATAGTGAGAGCTCTAATGGATTTTTGTTTCATTAAAAAATTGATTAGGAAGACCCTCTAAAAATTATGGTAAGGCATGAATTTGTCAGTTCAATGCCTTAGCCAAATCTTGAGTGGTCAAGGCATAGGCTTGGTCTCACCAGGCCTATCCTGAACCAAAATCCTAGGCAAGAAAAAAAACTTGCCCCATGTTGTAAGAAATGGGCACCTGTTACTTGAAATTCAAAAAATGGGTGCACATTTTGAAAAATTAGAAGCGACATTTAAAATTCCCCCCAATTTTTTTTTTGAATTTTTTAGAAATGGGTAACTCATTTATTAAAAGTGTAAAATGGGTACCCATTTCTAAAAAATTCAAATTTTTTATTTTTTCAAAATTTGAAAAAATTAAAAGTGGCATTAAAAATCCCCCAAAAAAAATTTTAAAAATTGAATTTTTTATATTTTTTCAAAAATGCGTACCTATTTTTTGAAATAAAAATGGGCACTTGATTTTTTTAAAAATGAGTGCCCATTTTTTAAATTTAGGATTGGGTACCCGAGCGTAATATGGGTGCTTGTTTTTTAAAAATAGGTACCTATTTCTGAAGAGGTCTCATTTCTCGGAATTCACTTTCACAGAATTATGACGCAATTTTGTCCATTCACCTATATTCAACTTACATTTACCAATAAATATTTCCATAGTATTTTCTCAAATTTTGAGAATCTAGTTTCTCATACCATAAGCTATTTCATGTATGATTTTATGTCATTTCAAACTTTTATGTAACCTCTGTGCAACTTGGTTAATACTGTATTCTTACTTGGTAACTGTGTTGTAACATAATGACCTTCCTACTCAATCAAAATTTCCTTACTCAATGATATATGCGCTTAGTGAGTATTGGTTAACTCAATTATAACTTGGCAAACATATACTTCTCTTCCTTCTTTACTTGGGAAACATAGAGGAACTCAGTGACTGTGTTCACACAGTAATAACATCATATCTTCTTCTCTATCTTTTTGGCACTAATTAACAACATGAATGTACCATGGGAGTGACATTCTCCCCCTTTAGCATTAGTGAAAAAGACATTATGCATGATAGCTCACAAATTAATTGAGTGAAAAATGTAGAACCCTCCCTACATATATACATCCTTCTCTTGGTATAACATGTGTTTTGCAAAATTTTCAAAATTCTTTTTGTTTGTATATGTAGTTTATTGCAATCCTTATATCTCTTCCTTATAACTCCACATACAAAAAAAACTTACTTACTCTCTAATAACATGTTATCCCCCTTTTTTGCCACTTATACCACAAAATAACTTCACAATGTAACTATTTACATGAGTTGGGGTGCAAAATGATCAAAAAAATCTTAATGGTTCTTCATCATGATAGTCATGGTGGTATCCCCTCACAGTTTCAATAGTTTCAAAGTTTGAATCTCCACCTTCAATATTTGGAGCCTATTGCTCGATATCCTTTGTATCCACATCCATAGGCATGTTAACAACAAAATAATGTAAGGTACAAATAGGAACAATATTTACATTTGTTAAATCAATTTCAGCATTAGGCTTGGGATAGTCCTTAATTTGTTCAATAACTGGTGTATATTGTATAAGTTTTGATAGCATTGATTTAGTAGATGGACTTTCTTTAGTATTATGCTCATTGTCACTCATCACATTTCATCATTTTTATGTCATCTCGTGGATCCTTTCCTATAAGATCTTCAATAGAGATAATGTCATCCTTGTCAATTATTTCCTTAACAATATTATGTACTTCAATTGCTATATTATGACCTTAGTCATCTTCCTTATTATCCAATTCCACATTCTACTCCAACTCAGTATCATTAGCTTTTGTTTCCTCCTCGGTGTCTTTGATCTTAAAGATTTTTTTCAACTATTTTTGTCCTTCAATATCAACATTGTATAATTTACCCATCAATATATTCAAAACTCTTTATTTAGGTATAAACCTTTGATTATCCTTCTTCATTTCTTCATCAACCTTATAATATGTAATTTAGGCATAACAAAAACAAGCGCTCTCTCTCTCTCTCTCTCTCTCTCTCTCTCTCTCTCTCTCTCTCTCTCTCTCTCTCTCTCTCTCTCTCTCTCTCTCTCTCTCTCTCTCTCACACACACACACACACACACACACACACACACACACACACAAACACACACACATTTATCTCTCAATGATCATTTCATATTTCCATCTATTATCAATTTTCTTGTAGATCTCTTCAGGTATCATAATTTTGATTTTAATAGGATTATTTTAAAACTTTTCCATCATATCAATCAAATCATCTTCAGTCTTCCTCATTTACTATATTGTACTTGACATAATGGAAAGTTGACAAACCTCCATGTTCTCTTAGAGAATTAGTGATTTATTCAACAAATGCAAAAGAATCCTTCCTCTTTTTATATTTTTAACTTGTGGTTGTACAAATTGAGTAATTTTTACAACACCTCTCTTTGAAGGTGGGGTGTTTGTAGTATTAATTATAGCTCGAGTTCTTGATCTAGTGATAGTATGGGTAGAAGGAGTGTCAAGCGGTTTCTTATTTTCTTTCTTTTTCTCAGGCTCAACTAAAATAATAGCCTTCCCTTTGTCCTCTTCTGCTTCCATGTCTTTCTCCTTTTCCCTCAGTGATCATTAGAGAAGATTTTCTCTTCCCTCCTCTGAGTTTCTCTTCCAAATCATTTATTGTCTTTTGTGTTTTTTTTTCAACTCTCAAGCCTGTAATTTCTATTTTTATCCTGTCTTTTTCTTGTTCATAAGTGCCAAATTATTTGGCTAATTTATTAACATGTTCTTTTAGCAATTCCTGAATAGCTTTGGTGGCCTAATCAATGTTTATCTCATAACCCATAGGTTCCAACCATGCAACTCTGGGTTTAACTACTTGAATCAATGGGTCATCAATATCAACTAAGGAATTATTTTCATCCTTTTATTTTTCAACAAGTATAGGTGAAATTTAGTGTCTCTGGTACATTCTTGCCTTAAACTATTTAAAATATGCATCCATTACACTTTCAAAATTATCTCCTAACCTTTGAATGTATTCATTAATTTGGTAGATGATAGGTTTGTTTACATCCCAATTAATTTCCAATTATGGGATAGTATTTTTGCATGTAAAATAATATACATACCAATAATGAACCAAATTTATATGTGTTTTTCTTGGCAACCCCAATAGTCTTCATATTCTTGGCTAGGTTAAGTTTGTGTCCCTTCTTCACAAATTTAAAGGCCAAATCAACAACTCCACAAGATACACTTTTATGTTTGCTACATTGAAAAATATTATACACAAAAACATACATCTCAAATCTTGTTTCCAAATCCCTTATTGTAGAAACCTTCATACTTCTTCCATCCCCCATGGATATTGTATTTTCTTTGATTTTATTCAATAATGTTGATCAAATTGCTTTGACTTTATCTTTTATAGGGTATCCAATAACCATATGTATGACATCTCTAGTGATCATCACCAACTCATCTAACTACATTCCCTTATATCCATGTCTCCTATACTTCCAACTTTCTATAACAAAACCTAACATTTTGAATCATAAGAACTTTTGGTGGTATCATTGATAGCACACCAGAGGGGTCTCTTTATAAGAAATTTTAGGTATTTCTTAGAGAGGTGGTTGTCTTACATAATTACTAATTAATTTCACATTGAATGCTTCCTTTCCTTCCTTCCTAACACTTGAAAAAGAGCTAGATGCCATATTTGATACTTAGGGGTCATGAAAATTCAAATAGTGAAACTCGACACTAGTAAAATACCTTTCCAATTAAATGAATATGTTGAGTTGTAGTTGTTAGATTATGGTGATTGATCGGGAAAGTACTGTACATACTTCATAATTAATGGGGTTTGAGCCATGGTCGACATTGTAGCTGACATATTATGGCCAATAGATGGCCGATATGTTGTAACCCTAAAATAGATAAAATACTTGTATAAAAGGGTTTAGGGTTAGGTATTTTCATTATGTTGTGATGTGAAATTGCTTCTTGTGGCAGTATTGAGCTGTAAGGGATTACGGATTGTAATCAGGTTGTAATCACTAGATTGTAATAAGATCAGACTTGCTATTTGGTGGACATAGCCCAGGGATTAGGTGAACCACGTTAGATCTTGGTGCCTTGTGTTCATTTCTGTGTGATCTATTATTTTTCTGTTATTGGTTATATTTGCATCTAGTTTTTATTTCTGTCTGTGGTTTATCCTAATAGTAGTTGAATTCAATTTGTAAATGCAAGAATCTCCTGTTACAATTCACCTTTGTAATCTTCATGCTCTCTTTGATTATTGGTGAATGAAAATGAGTCAAGAAATGACTAAATAACCCTTAAAATTCTACAATAAATGGTTAATGCTTACACAATTGTAAGCTTAATAATCATAGGGTTTCCAACTCACTCAGCTTACACACAATTTCCACTATGCTTGGTTCACATAGAAAACTTGGCTAATACTACCTTACCTTTATAACTCAATAACAATTGAAATTCCATTTATGCTTAGTAGTAATTGTGGAACCTTTCATACTCAGTACAACATGAAAACTAACAAAACTATATATTTCTTTCAGGTCCTAACCAATGCATTGCATCTTATTTCATGCATATATAATATTCACAGAACTTAAATTCTTGGAATTGATATAAAATATATCATTGAAATATTAGTCCCACACATACCTTTTGATTGCATAGTTGAGGGTGATATGCTCACCTAATCAATTAGATGAAGTGACCTCAACTAAACTTGAAGTGCTTCAATCTTCCTTCTTCTTCCATGTCTTGTTCATCTACACTTTAACCTTCTCAATATTAACCTTTTCTTTGTCTTTATTCTTACCATTACTTAGCATTGGTGATATGACCATTCTTCAAATAGCTAAAGCATGTAGTCTCACTCAACCATCTATTGTAGTTGCCTTTGAAATGTGTTCTAATGCAATTCTTAGAAACATGTCCATATTCTTGACAATAGTGACAATTATACCTTGTATTGTAATCCCAGTTGTAGGATTTTCCATTTTATTGTACCTTTATCTTCTTTTTTGATGTCTAATCGGTATTAGATCTACATTCATATGCTTTATGTCCATACTTCTAAAAATTGAGGCAATATCTTTCAAATCTCTACGTGCTTAAAGTCTTGGTCCTACATTCATGTACCTGATGTCCTTTCTTGTTGCACTTATGATAGTAGCCCTTGAATTTTTGCTTAGGGTTCTGATTTTCATTGTTGCTCCTACAAACATTTGTTGTATGACCTAACTTTTCACAATGATGACAAGTGGGTTTGTGGTTCTTACCTTTTTTGTTTCTTTGTTCACCACTTTTAGGTGATTCTACTTCCTTAATATTGGTGTATCCCAATTGAGTAGTATCATTGTTAGATCTAGGAGATCTTGTTAGTTTCTCAAAGTATTTGATGGTTTTACTAGGTTTGTTGAAACTTTCAGCAAATTTATTTTCTTTTCTTAGTTCATTCCTCAATTGTTCATTCTATAACTTCACATACCTTTTGATGTCTTCTCTTCTAGTATGTTGGTTAGTTTTCTTTTGTCATCTTCAATCATGACTTTTTCTTCCTTAGCTTTCTTTTTCTACTCAATCACCTCATATAGCAATAAAAATTGGACTTCTTGTTCTATCTTAATATCTCTCACCTCTTCAGTCAAGACACCATTAGTTTCCATTAGATTTGCAACTACTGCATCAAAATCACTTGAGTTTCCATTTGCAAACAATTCAATAGTGTCTTCCTCTTGGTAATGTGTGTCATTTTTCTTAATATCTATCTCTTTCCTTATCCTCAATGAACACTATAGTTCATCTCTTGCTTCTATGAGTTGGTGTAGGGCGAGATGGATTGTAGACTTCCATCTTCAAGATCTTTCCTCAAAGGTGTAAAGCTTTCCTTTCTAAAGAACTTGGGTTTGATACTAATTTTTGGAAACAACAATGGAAAAGTAACTTTGAGAGGGGAGGGGTGGTGAATCAGTGCTTCAAACTTTAACCATAAAAAATTCATCATAGATGCATCTAACAATCTACCATGTAAACTAAAATAGATAACTACACATGTTCACCCCTAGCATGAAACAAATAACACATAACACAATAAATTTGTTACAAGAAAAACTGGGGTGGGGATGAAACCCACAAATCTTCACTGTTGCAACCATAAAGTGTAGCCAATTAAGGTTACAAGAAATTTGACCATAAACTATGATCCACCCTATAAAAGGTCTACTCTATTAAAGGCTTATAAAGACTATCAATTCTCACCTTGTTAGAGGATTTAAACACCCTACCAAAAGTGTGCTTTGTTAGAGGACTTAAATTTGCAATAAAACAAGCACTCAGTTAAGAGATTTACACAAGCCTATTAAGACTACTCTGTTAGGAGATTTTCTTTGCATCACTTGTTAGAATGATTCAACACCATGATCCTTCGATTAGCACTTTATTGCTAGATATCAGATCTTCTATTTCCTAGCGTGTACTTGATCCTTTTGATCAGATATGTTTCCTCTATCCTCTCTCTTCTTTTCCTCTATTCTCTCTAATTGGTTATGTAATTCATAAAATTTTCACAACCTCCATAGCCATTATGAATTCTGTCTATACTTAGCATTTGTCTCTCTTGTGTCTCCTTCTCTTCCTTTACACAATCTACAAAATATTTAGGGTTTGTCTCCTTAAGTAAACACGAGTTGGCTAGGGTTAGGTTAGATTCAATGGCTTAGGTTGATCTATTTTTCCACTTAGAACATCCCTCAAATTGATTGGTTGCATGTACTACATAAGTATTTGTAATATAAATTGGTATACATATTCTATAATCATAAAATAATCATTAAGTCTACCCAAAAATAGTTTACATAGAAGTTTGTGCCATTCCAAACAACTATATCCAAAACTATTCACTTGGTAACTGAAGTCTCTAATGCTCAACATTCACTATATCTTCAATGATGTAACTCATCTTCTAAATTACTTGACATAATCTGTTTACGTGGCTCCTAAGTGACTTGGTACTAACTATCTACTTGGCACATACTGGTGCTTAGCACTAAATATGTATATTACTCAGGATGTATTGTTTGGCAAATGATGCTTGGCATGCCTTGATCACTTGGCTTGTACTAATTTCTCAACTTTCTTTGATAACTTGGCTTGTAGTGTAACTCTATTGAATAATGACTAAGTGTTTTGTCACTTGTCAAAACTAGTCTGAAATTTTAAAAAATTAATATTATTCTATACCTTTTTGCATGATTTAGTTGGTAGTAGATGTTTCATCTAATCAATTGGATACGATTTTACAACCTAGAGTACTCGATGTATCATTCTCTTCTGTCTTCTTTCACCATGTCTTACCTATTTGATCATGAAATTCATTAACGTTAGCTATGCATTTTCCTTTTGTATCTTCTTCCTTAGGTGTTGATACTTGTATCTAATGTTTTTGCTTAAGTGACCAATATTATGAAAAGGATAACATGCCATGTCTTCCTCCAAAGTGTAACCTCATCTAATTGGCATTAATGTAACCATATTTTCCACATGCAGTACAAGTATCATGTATTATAGTCCCAATTGATTGTATTACCTTTCTTGTTTGGGATTCACTTGGAATTATTCCATGAAATGTAGTCATTTAACATGTGTCCAGACTTATCACATGTATAGAAATAAGCATTGAACTCATATTTCTTCAAGGGCTAACTAAAATTGGATCTACATTCATATGCATGATGATCATACTTATAAAAATTGTAATAAAAACCATCAAATTTATAAGTAACATTAGACTTACCACTTTTTCTTCTGCGGACATTTTCTATGTGTCCAAGTTTTCCACAGTGATAGCATGTAGGCTTCCTTGGCTTGGGATTTGTATAGAAATTTATTTCTTCAACTTTCTTAGATGACACTTCTTACTCAATGGTTGAATTCTTAGTGTATCCTAGTCCTAACATGTCTCTTGGTCGCATCATTCCTCTTAGTTGTTCATCCATTATTCTTATGTTTCCTTCTAATCTCATTAGTATTTAATTGAATTCCATCTCTAATGTCAATTCACTCTTCATAGTTGTTTAATTCTCAATTCTTAGTTCAATAGTTTCTTCCATCTTTCTCCCAATTTCATGATTTTGACTAAGTAAATGATTTACCATATCGTACTAATTTTGGGTCAACCTCATGGTTTCTTCATCCTTAGTATCTAATCTTGTAGTGATTTGTCTCTTATCTTATTCAATCATTCTTTTCTCATTCGTATCTTGTCTTTTATGTTCTAGTACTTCACACATCCTTATAGATTTTAGTTTTTTCTCACCCTCTTCAATAATTTCATCTTATTACTAATGTTATGGTTTTTCTCAAACAGATCAACTATAGAAGCATAAGATTCATGAGAGATTTTTCCATCAGATATTTCCTCAGTCACTTCTTCTTGATATGTTGTTTCATCCATTTGTTGAGAAATTTCATTCTTTCTATTTAGTAAATTCTTTAGTTTATCTTTCATCTCAATGATTGATTTAGGACCACCCTTACTTTAAGTTTCTTATTCTAAATAGTCTTGTTAATCCTATATCTTTCCATATATAAGATATTTTCTATGAGGTGGTAAAATCCCTTTATAAGAGAACTCACTTTGATAAAAAATATTGGATTATTTAGGAAATATATGATGTTGAGGGGGGTGGGGGAGGGGGGTGAATCAATTTCTTCTAAAAATTGAACCCTTGAATAATATCTACGATTCCCTTGTTCATTTCACAACTTAGTAAACATATCATCAACCACGATATTGAAACTGAATATTGCTTTATTTAATCTAACTCTCATGAAACATGAAAACATAAATCATAAAATCATGATACATAGCACAAGTATTTGGTCATGCAGAAACCCTTGGTTAGAGGAAAAATAGCGGTGGAGATGGTACCCACAAATCTATTCCTACTACAATAAGAGGGTTCCTTGTTAGGGATTACAATGTGGTGTCACTTCTAGTGACTTTCTCTTCTAAGAGAAATACATTCATATTTTATAGGATCTATCTTTTACAATGATTTCACAACACCATACAAGTGTGTACTCAATCAAGAGATTTACAATAAGATTGTTAAGTCTTCCTTGTGAAAGGATCTAATCTAAATTAAAATAGTTAGAGAATAATAGTAAATTGAATTGTGTGGTAGCAACTTAGTTTAATTAATTAGATCCCTCTTTTTCTCACCGATATATCACCTCAAGTGACTAATAATAAGAATCCTTCCCTATGCTTCTTGAATCACTACTCATCGTTTTGAATTAACCCTTTCTCAACATAACACTAACAATAGCAACACATCCCATCTTAATAACAACCTTAAAATTGTTTCTTGTAGCTCCTTATATAGTATTCTTTTTTCCTTTTTGATCCTTAACCTAATTAGGGTTTAGGAATCATCTAGAATGTATAATAGATCAAAATCAATGATCTAGAATAAACCTTGTTCCATATTTTTCCTTCATGTTCTTTGATTGGTTTTTATTCATCCTTGGAATAATACATGGTCAATTCATATTTACCAAAATATTTTCTCAAACTATAAGAATATAGTTTCCCACTTGCTAAGCTAATTCACATATGATTTTGTGTCATTTTAAAATTTTATGTAACCTTTGTATAGCTTAGTGAATACTCTATTTTGACTTGGTAAGTTTTTTGTAACATGATGACCTTCCTTCTTGGTTAAGCTTTCCCTACTTGTTGAGTATTGGTTAACTTGATTATAACTTCATAAACTTATAATTATCTTCCTTCTTTTCTTGAGGAACATAGAAGAACTTAGTGATACTGTTCACTAATTAATGTCTACATATCTTCTTCTCTATATTTTCAGAACTAATTAACAAAAAGAATGTACTATGGGAGTAACAATATGTTATTTATAAAGAAAATATCATCATTCCCCAAAGGAAGTAGATCTACAACACAATAGAGGGAAATAAATTGAGATGTACAAAGAAGAGTATTTTTTTGGGGCCACAACATGAAGACCAAAAATAATAGGTTCTATCATTTTTGAATATCTCAAACAAGATATCACAAAGGCACATTTACGAACAATGGAACATGTGCAACATAACATGTAACGATATATAAAGATGTGAGATATAAATAAAAGAATGATTATAATATTTATGATTCCCTCATCACCTTGTACCAACAGAGAAACAAGGGCCACTTAAATAAATAAAAAAAATATATAATAAGAATCACATCATGGGGGAAACACGTTATGACAAAAAAAATATAAATTCCATCACACACAAATAGTAAAAAATGTGTATTCCCCACCCCATCTTGGAATATAGTATTCAAGGAAGGTGGGGAACTTGCAAGAGGAGAAACATCAAATATGAAAAAATATACAATATCTAAGTATGGACTAGCAGTGATAGATAATTTTTATAAAAGTATAAATGGTAAATCATTATCAATATGAATAGTATCATATATATCATCAGACTCACTAACATGTGTATCATTATAGTACAAATAATATTATCATCAAGAGAATCTTCTTCATCTAGATAATCATAATAGAATCCAAGATACACATATAATTACCTTTTTTTTTTCATTTTAACTTTATATATATTGACTACCACCATATGATTAGTTATAGGATGCTAAAAGGAAAGTGAAGTATGAGGTGTATGGGGAAAGACATATTGTAAGAAGCACACTCATAGGATCTATTTTAATACTTGCAATGACAATTATGAGAATTTTGGTTATCTTTGGTATTACTAGATATTTTTGGTAGGATTAGATCATAAAAATAATGCCCTTTCTTTTTTGAGAGGAAGAACTGAAGGAACCATGGTAAAGAGATAGGGAATGAATACATGTAAGAAATAAGAGGTAGAACAAAATCATACAAATGAAGGATAAAATTTTTAGGGAAGAGGATTATCCTTCAATTTTCTTAGTTCACAAATATTGTTAATCTTGAGATATAGAACAAAAAACATTAAGGTTGACAAAATCTTGAGGTATAATAGGTGAGTACAAACTATGGTTAGTAGTCATATTTATCCATTATGTGGAAACTTAAGGTATTTATAAATAAGATAAGCCATCAATTTCATAGAGGTAAGACAAGGGAGACTAAGTTTGACTTAAAATTGATCATACATAAGAATGATAGTTAATGTAAGATCTTTATATTTAACACAAGCTTCCACATGAAAATAAATGGAACTATCGGAAGGATAATAAAAACTACTATATTTTTGAATTAAAACATCATATATATCATATATCTTGGGAAAGAAGATGAACCACTATGCAAAGGTGATGGTGGTCCTTCAAGCTACTAGGTTGGCTAAAGACATGGGCATATGTAAGCTATGGTTAGAGGAGGATTCTAAAAATATTATAAATTATTTGAAGGGGAAATCTAGAACTTCATGGACCATTGATAATATTATAAAAGAAACTTTAAATATCTTAAGTACCATGGAGAAGTATTACATATCAAATGTTTACCAAGAGTCTAAAATGGTTGCTAACTCTATGGCTAATGTGGTATTTAAGATTAACCAAAGTATGGTGCAATAGAGGGATGTGGATACTCCTACAAAAGTTATTTATAATGATGATGATGATACCTAGAATTGATGGTTTTATGATCATGAGTACTTGTAGGACTATAAGGACATGAGTTTAAATGACCCCCCACATCCTTACATGTTTTGTGGGTAATTTTGAGCATCCTAGATTTTATTTTTATTCACTATTAGTTCATTTTTGCAAGAACACTTTCTTCTTCTATGTGATATTTTGGTGAGTGAGTTGCACAAAAAATACATGGGTGGGTAACATAGAAGAAGGGAGCCTCCTAAATGTGAGAAGTGAAGAAGAAGGGCCAAATTTTTGGATATTTTGAAGAATGGTGGCCTGACTCCTTTTATGGAGATTGCATGGTGGAAAACTAGAAGTTATTAGTTTGTTCCTCATGCATTAGGCTGTGCGGACTCTAGAGGTGTATGGTTAGAGCATTACTACCATGGAGAAACTCATCTCCCAAGTTATGGGTATACCCATTATGGGGAAAAGATTCTATAAAGACAAGAGAATATTAGATACTACTATTGAGGAGTTTCCAAAGGAGGAAATAGAATATAAACCTCTAATAAAGGAAGGTAAAAGATATTACCACCTTAAAATTATTAAAAAGATTTGGAGATTTGTTTTGCATTCCATTATGTATTATATCACTCTAGATGGTTTGTTCTTCCATGTTTACACCCACCACTTTGTTATTATGAACCATTTCATGCATGCTATAAATTTTTTTATCCTTTCAACTTGTATTCTTCCATAAGTTCTAGTATTAATGAGATTAAGGAAAAAGTAGTCACCAATCTTCTCCTACATGATAACCTAATACTACTCATTTATGAGTACATTAAGGCCCATTCAATTGGGAAATACAATTAGCAGAAGGGTATCAATGAGGAAAAGTATGTAGATTCTAAATCTTTGTATGAGTATTAGGATACTGATGATAGTGAGGGCAAGTTCTTTAAGGATCTTGAGGTCAACAACACTAAGAGTAAGGATAAATGTCCCTCTTCTAAAGAACTAATGATTATTGTGAATAAGGAGTTCAATAATTCCTTGACAAAGATAAAAGTGAAGTTGTAATGCCTCGCCCAAAGATCCTTGGAAACAAGGATGAAATATAAGCAAGATAATTTTTTTCTTTTTAAAAAAGTGTAAGTGCACATGACAACAACATACACAGATCACAAAGATCACATTAGAAGACTAACAATCATCCATTACCAATAGATCTCCAAGCATCACCACTGACCAAAATCATAACAAGAAAACATAAGAGATTCATCAAGCTAAAAGACAAAAGCCGACTCCTGAAAATTGGCTAAGTCTAAAATCCTGAAGCCCTAAAATTTGGCTAAGTCTAAATTTTTGAAGCCCTGAAGCTTCCTAAAATCTTTATCTTAGTCGTAGAGGTCTAGAACCTATCTCAAAAGATTTTTCATATATATTAAAATATATCTTAAGTATAAGTAATTAAATTCTTTATATTTAAACAATATATTTTAAACCCCTTAGGAAATCTGTTTTGAACTAGGAAGGTGAAAAACAAAAAAGGGTATCCAAAACCAACTTTCAAACTTTTCTCCGACAAGCCTAGATAGCCCCTATTTTTCATGCAAGAACATTCTCTACCATAATTCCATGCGAAGAAGTGCATTAGGCTACACAAAGAAATGCCTTTTCATGCAAACAAGTGCACTTTCACATGAGGAAGTGCCTGGCCATACTACCAAGACCCTCCTAAGATTGGTGTAGCATTTCACATGAGAAAGTGTCAAGCCATGCAAAGAAACCCTACACGCTGCATGAAGACTTGCATCCTTGTGTGAGAAAGTGCATTCTTGCATGAGATCCCAAAACAACACACAAAAAAAAAAAAGTAGTAAAAAGCTAAGGAATCTAAGAACAAAGTTCCTCCACACTGAGGAGTACTAGATCTAGATTTCGAGGCAATAACACTCAAACCATAATTGAAAGATAGAAAGCTAGAAATAACATCTAATTGTCTAATCATACATCAAAGTAAAGGAACAAAAGGGAAACATCGTAGAGTACAGAAAGTAACATCGCAGTAAATAGAAATAACATCACAATGAGTAGTAGAAACAAGCTAAGAACATGGTTCCTCCCAACGATCAATAGCATCATAAGATCATCGTGGGCCCTATCCATCTCCCATGCATAACATCCCAAGTCACCGATCAGATCATTAGTACCATCATAATAGGGATATCACTACTAAACATGCTACAACATAACCATAAGGAAATCTAACATGCTAGAATAAAGCATAAGATAATCCTACAAGTAGATAACATCACCTATCACATGCTAATCATCATAATAAGGAAATGCATCAAATCTAACATCGTCTAAACATGATATACAAGCATCCCAAATGAAAGCATAAATCACAAGAAAGCATACTCTAAAACCCAAAGTACTAAGTGAAAACATCGAACAATAGTTGTAGTAGAACAATAGATCTTCTTTGTACACTAGTCCCTAGTAGTGGTATAGGTAGCTACACCTCCCAACCATGTGGCACCCATAGGTCCACACCCGCTATGCTGATGGAGATAATGATCCAACCAAAAACACATGCAAAGCAACCATCCATGGCTAACACACACACTAGACAATATGATGATTGAAACCTAGACATAAACAATGCAAAACTATAGGTATTGGTTAGACACTCAATGGGTTACTAAGTAGGGGCTGACATCATGGAGAGTTGCTTGGCATCAACAAGCCCAAACTTAGATCTTGAATTTCAACTCCTTAATGGAGGGTTCCACACACACATTTTATTATCTTAAGTTTTATTACCACCCAAATTTTTCTTTAGTTATCACTTGATTAAAGCTTCCTCTACCAACCCTATGGGACAAGGTCACCAGGCTACAAGATAGAAGCCCCCTCCATATGCTACCCTACCCTACCCATGCTCATCCAACAATGAGTGCTAGTAGGCATGCAAATTCCCAACCCAACCCTAATGATCATAACTTTTGGAAGTACCACAAAGGATCAAGACTCACAAGTCATCCAAGTATGCACACATACTCGTGTGTGGTGCACCACCATCATGAAGATCATAACACAAGGATTGGATAAGAGCACAATCATAAAGTCACTCAACTGAAATAGACTCGGGAGGACGAATGCTAAATGCATCCCAATGCAACATAGAAATGCAATAGTGGTTTGACTGATATCCAAATGAATCATCTAGGTCTACGGACCACATCATGTCAAGAAAACTAGAGAAAATAGGGCAGCACAGAAAATGAGGTAAAAACACCAAAATTTAGAAAAATTCCAAAATTAAAACCTATTTGGCCTTTGGGCACAAAAACCCCAAAAATCCAAAAATAAATGAACTTGGACACCGTATGAAAAAATGGATAGCATAACAGCTCAAAATCCCAAACCCCCATCCCAAAAATAGGGAAAACATTCATACCCGACCAATCGAGTAGAACCAACAAACATAAATGTAGGGGAACACTAGTTCTTAGCCTCCTAACATATTGCTAGAAGAAAAAAAAGTTGAAACAGAGTGAAAACAATAAAATGAGAAGGTCGTACCTAATAGAAAAAGGGTCCAAAACTGAAACCCATAGAACAAAATAAATATCTCATTGAAACTGCTAAAAGTGATAGCAAAAGCAAGAACTCCCTAAGCTGGATCCAACTTGACTGACCTTGCAAAAAACCCACACTCACATCTCCCTGAATGAACAGAATTCAAATCCTTCAAAAGAGGATTCTCAAAAAGCTCAGAAGTTTTCTATTTCAAAAGTGAGAACTCCATAATAAAAATACTTTTTCAATAATTATTCACTTTTCAAGTGAATAGTGGATTAGGGAAAATAGCTAGTTAGAGTAGCTAGACTCCAAATCAACCCAAATGAAAATAGGTAATTCTTTGTAACAGGAATTCACCTAAGGACAAGCTACCAAAAATTAAATCCAAAAATATTTAAAACTTGAAAACCCAAACTCACAAAAAATCACTTAACACTTTTGCAAATGAGCGAAACTCTAAATGCACAGACATGATCACTGGTCTAATCACATAATGTAGATGAGTTCAGATTTACTAATCACTAAAAGGTTTTAATTTAAAATAGTTAAAATAAGGATATGTTGACCATATAGAGATGACATTGGTAAAATATGAATAGTTGAATCACTAACTCCACATTCCACTACTAGGGATATAAATCCTGCACACTAAAACACACAATCAAGTGCAATTTCATATAATATAATAGCCAAAGCAATTAATACATTAAATAAATAATTAATCCATTTACACCACTCATGTTCAAAGAAAGCGTAAAGATACATGAGTGAAGTAAATCACCATAGCATAAAATCCATCACATAACATAATCAACAAATATGTCCAATAACCATAAAACAAGATATCATCATAGATCTACTGTCATCTTAAAATAGAAGCAACATGCAAATATGATAAACTAAACAACATAACAGTAAAGCATCTATGGCACTGAATCAAAGTATAACATCTGACCCTCAAGTCATCTCAAAGTACATATAATAAGAGTATCAAGTATCCCTCAAATCAAAATAGACAAGGTATAGACTGCAAACATGAGAGGCACTATAGAAGTTGGTTATATCCTCAAATTAGGAGTATAATAAGGAATATGAGGATGGAGGATGAGGATATGGAAATGGATCAAGAGGAGGGGATCAACAACAAAAAGAATACAAGTTCTTCAAATAGGAACAATAAGAAGAAGAAACAAAGAAAGATTCTCAATAGTGAGGTGAAGAAGATGGTTTTATGAGTCTCCCATTGAGCCCTCCCCAAGAGTATTTAAAGGATAAATTCCTCATTAGAGAGGGTAAGATAGATTTTAATGAATTCCCTCAAAAAAGTTCAAAGGATCCCTTATTGAAAACCCTACCCTTTCCCCTACTAGGGGTACTCCTCTAGCATGATAAAGATTGTTTGTAGAAACCTTGAGATGAATATTTTGTAGCTAGGAATGACTAGGGAAAATATTTATTTGAAAATTAGAGAGGTGAGGAGTCTAGTGAGATTGACCTTAGGGAGCTTATTTATCCCTCTATTTTGATTCTTAGCAATTCTAGTAAAGAGTTAATGATAGATATCTTATATAATACTAGGAATGGTCTCTTGGAAAAAGTTAGGTCTTAAGATCAATAGCCAAAAAGATTAAAACTATGCTGATAGAGAGGGTATGAATATGAGGTCTTTGATCAACATGGATGCCTTTTATAGTATGGAGGCCAAGGTACTTAAGTTGGATAATAGGGTTTCTAGCATTGAGAAACTTTGAGAAACATTGTTGATTAGAGCGTAGGAATCCTTAAAGCTTCAAATGAGAACATCAAATCCTCGACAACAAGCTAGAAGGCTCTATGGGAGATAAGGTCGTTAACAAAAAATTTGATGATCATGGGGATCCTATGGACAGCTAGGATAAGCAATGAAAAAGAACTAGAGCCAACATTAGAAAGTTGGCCTCTTCTTCTAATACACAGATCAAGAAAATTAAGATGGTGGCCAAGAGGATGGATTAGTGGGAGCTACAGGAAAAAAATCTTCTAAAGAATATAGGTTAAGAGTCCCATTCAGTCATGTTTTGTCTAGTGTATGTTTCTGGGCTTTTATTCTTTTGGTCTAAATTTTTTCTCCTATCCTTTTTTGGATCGATTTATGTCTTTTAGCTAGCCTTGTTATTTTTTATGTCTTATCTATTGGGATTTAAAGGTATAAATCTATAGTCATATTTTGTACAAGGTTCTAGAACCCCTTTAAAACCTATTTTTCTTAATGAAAAACATCAGATATATCATAAAAATATTTATGAAATCATTTTCTAAAAGATTTTTTTTTTCATTTATCACATTTACCATAAAAGTGGGATAAATAAGGGTGCCATGGAAAGGGGGACCATTTACTCTAGTGACTATGTAAAGAGGACCATTGGGTGCCTTAATTGTTTTAGTAGGATTGAAGGTAGTGCAAGTTTTTGGTTGATTTTTAGATTTGATCTTAGGTTGACATTGAGGCTTCGGTTGGATAAGATCAACTTTATTGACAAAATGATTATCTTATTCTTCTTCCTTGTCATAATTAATTTGTGTAGAAGAAGAAGGTTTTTCAATATTGTTGGTTGAAGGAGACTCAAAAGGATTAGTGTAGATTTAAAAATTATGACTAGGAATTGAAAATTATTTATTTTTATTATTAATGCCAATATTAAGATATATAACATTATAATCAATAAGATCTTGCATCATATTTTTCAAAGAATAACACTTTTTACTATCAAAAATGGTTTAACAATGATATTGGAAAAAAAAGTGTTAGGATCAAAGAATATATAAGGAGATTTATAAGAGTCAATTGGTTTATTGGAGTAAATTTAGTCATATTTTTATTTATTAGCTTCAACATCACATTATGTAAAGACTAAAAAGTTTAAATAAAAGTTGGAGAAGATCTATAAATAGAGGAAAAAATAACCACACCTTTGGATGTCTCTTCAACTTTTTCATCTACAATGTTGGGTAATTTGTTGATCTTTATATAGTTTTAAGGATTATGATATATGCTTAAATTAGATGTGATATCAATCTTATCGATGGGAACATGAGCCATTGGAGTGTTTCTCTCAAATTAAATCACTTGGAGTTGATAATGATGAAACACTACAAATAATTGTGAGAATAAAAAAACTTAAGAAGATTTTTTTTTCCAAAAAAAAATTGAACAAAATGCATTTTATATCAATATCAAGAACGTGATAAGATATATGAACATCCAAATTTTTAAACAACAATAAATTCTTTAACACCTTATTTACAATGCATCAAATAAGTGAAATAAATTAGAGGAAAAATATTCTTTTGAAATTGTTGAATGAAATCATTAGCAATATTATGGAAAGAAATAATGGGATACACATGAAAGTAACAATAGCATTGTATGGCTTGCCTCAAAAAAAAAAAAAAGTTAGTACATAATCATGAGCATGTAGTCCTCAGAAATATAACTACACAATGCTTGAAAAGTCTTAAAACATGTCATAGGATAAACCTTACCATGATAAGCCCCAAGATGAAAAATCTCCATAGTTGGTGGGATAATGTGTTAGATAATATCAAGTGACAAAGGACTAGAAATATCACAAGTAGGAATATAGAACTTTGATTGGTTTAAGGAAGTGAGTTTTTATTCCAAACAAGAGATAGTTTGAGATAAACTATTGAAAATATAATTAGTAGAAGAAAGAATAGGAGAGGTAACATTGGATATCTTAGGAAGGTTTCTATGTGAAGAAGAAGGAATGGTGGAAGAAACATGAATAATTTTAGGAGGATTAGATGAATAAATATTTGAATATAAAAAGGAACACTATTGTAAGAAAGCATAGATGAAGGCAATGCAACACATATAATAGTCATATGAATATATGGAATAATAGGATTAGGGTGGTGATGAGAGGTGTTTCATAAGTAGGAATAGGTAAAGAAACTTCAAAACTTGTAGAAGGTGGAACATAACCCATCTCTTGAGCATATTTTACTATAGGTTTAACACTAGAATCAATAAGATGAGAAATGTTTTGCAAGACATTAATACCTTGTCCATCAATATGATTTATCTTCCTTAAGCCTTATATAATGGAGATAGTGTCAAGATTATGATAATCTTGAGCTAACCAAGTTTCAAGCTTTTCAAATTCATGAACAATATTTTGGATTTGAAAAGGATGAATTTTAAATGCTTAATTTTCACCATGGGAAGAATGAGAAGATTTAATCTAAATCATAGGATTAGTATCATGAGGAAGGCTATTGGTTTCATCAAGATTCCTAGGAAAGAAGGATGGTTAGAGATTAAAATACCCCATGATTCTATGAATTCTTCTAATTGAAATACTATATGTTGGACTCAAAGTGATAAATATAATACACAAGGAAGGAAAGAGAAATAATTTGAAAATGACAGGTTAGAAATAATGTAACCAAAATAAGGTGGGCACAAAGAAGATCTAAATATGAAAATGTGAAGTTCAATTTAGCAAAAGGATAATTCAAGAAGCATATGCAATATGTTAGATAACTTTAGAATTTACTCTTATACTCAATTTACACCAAATTTATAACTCATTATTCATTACTTCACCAACTGTTAGTAAGTAAATTTACTATTACCTAGTTGTTATCAAGTTGTAGTGAAATGTAAATACCAAGAAAATTAGCTTGCAACCTAACAAAAATCACACATTTGACACCAAGATGTTTAACATGGAAACCCTATCAAGGGAGAAATCACCTAGGATCAACAACCTAGAAAATCCACTATTCTAAAGTGAGCTCTTCTAGGAGCCAACCTTGTTAAAGGTTTACATATACACATTGTTAATATAACCTGGTTAGAGGATTTACACCAAAAGATCATCTAGACTTTATCACTTGTTGCTCTTGGCAAAAGAGTGGCCTGCTCTAAAGGAGTTATAAACACCACTAATTGATTTTACCATATAGTATTTCATAGAATTTTTAGGTTCACTTGGTTAAGAAATATTTTTAGCTGCAATTTTTAGAAAGTAATAGTGAAATGATCTTTTAGGTTTAGCACTACCTTGCTTATTTAGATCTTTGTTCTACTTGTAGGTCTCTTTTTGATCTCTTTCTTCTATTCTCTTATTGGATGACTCACACCTTCTCACCTTCACTTTGCACTCAACTCTAATTTGATCTTCTCTCTACTCTTCTCAATTTTCTTTTCTTATTTTAAATTCTTGTTTTCCAATAATAATTCACATCCATTCAAAATTCAACCAACAACCAATATGTATTCCAACTCCTAATTAAATAATAGTCTATTTGCTTCTAGACTCTTCCAAATTTTTTTTCTTAACCATAATTACCGATCTCATATTCATTGCATTTAGTCACTTAGAAAATATAAATTTCATAGAAATTTGTGCTCTTCCTTATTCTTCTTTAATCTCCATCATCAAATCTTCATTGTATTTTTCTAGCCATAGATCTTGTAAAAAACTTGACTCAGACTTTTGAACTTCTCAAACATTCTTTATTTTCACAAAAGTTGACCTTTGATTCCATCTCTATAAATTTGTTCTTCTAGTTGTTTCTTAGTAAAAATAACATTTTACTTAGGCAATACATCACTTGGTTAATAATCAACTTGTTTGGTTAACTCTGATCTTTAACATTGTCTTGTCAAGTGCTCGATGAACACTATCATCATTCCTTCACCTTGTCACCTAGTGTACCTTTTATAGATCATTGCATTACAAGATTACATAATTATGAAAAAATAAAACCAAAATTATATTATCACTATCCAACTCGTTAAAGTTCTCATTGAAATCCATACTTATCAACTCCTATCACCAACATACTTTCTTCAAATCCTCTTCATCAATTGAATGATATGGAACTCTACTAAAATAGTATAATGTCTAATCATCTAAGACTTGACATTAATGACAATATAATAAATGATATGAATATTTTTCAATAGTTGGAGCTAAGAATCTCCCCCTTTGCAATTGATGGCAGCACATAATATATGATTTTTCATTATAGAACATTGCGTAAGATAATCAACGTTGAAATTTAGGTCAATTTGTCTATCAGTGACTCAACATTTAGTCAAATGGTTACATTGATATTGAGCCCTACAATTTCTAGCAAGATTATCATTCATCCTACAATTTTAACCAACTATTTTAGTTTCTCCCGAGCCAAGTATTCAAAATGCAGTGTCTACCAAGCACCTGAGTCAATTTACATTTTTTTACAAGCCACACAATGTTTACTAAGCTTCAAAGACTATGTACAATGAAAAATGAGTATAGTATAGGCTACCAAGCTATTCAAAAAAAGTGAAGAAGATCATAGTATTAACTGAGCTTTGGTATGTTAACCAAGTTATACTGTATCTACTAAGCTCATAGTGTTAACAATGTGAATCTAGTGTTGACCAAGTCATGTAATGTCAACTAAGTGATTCAACAACTACCAAGTTTCTCAGTGATCACCGAGTCAAATAGTCCTAACTGCATTCAAACTACTTGGAAATGATTAGTATGGACTGAGCTTCAAGTTAAACTAAGTGCCAAAGTTTTCCTATCATTAGTAGCATTTCCATGTATCAAAACCTCACTGAGTTTTTCTTCAAAACATGAGTTACAACAGCTAGGATGACTTTGTGAATTATGATGAAATTGATATTATAGCTGACTCTAGTAAGTTGCCATTTGGATTGGTATATACTTAATATATTGTGTCATATCCAAATATATCATCAAAGAAGATTATGAAGTACAAGTGTGAATTAAAAAAGGATACAAGAAGTATAAGGGACAATAGAGATTTACCTATCACACTTAGCTGATCATTGTAATACAAGGAATCTCAACCAACAAATTAGAGTCACAGATTAGAGATCAACCACTAGTTCATCCTAATAGGTGCATCAATCAAATCCTTTAACAAGGTAGACTTATTAGTCTTTTGGTAAATCTCTTAACCAAGTGCATACTTCATTGTATGTTTGTAAATCCATGGACCTCATAGTCCTTATTGCTCCTAATAGGGTAGATCACTAGAAGTGGTCAATTGTAAGCCTTAACAGGTTAACCTTTTATTACAATACTAAAGCTTGTGGGTATCATCCCCACCCCATTTTTACTTTCTATTCGGAAGGCTTCTAGGTCACCATATCTTTTGTCAAAATGTTATGAATGTTTTATTGATTTCATTCTTTTATACATGAAATTAAATTATAATATTATATGAAGGATTAATTGGTGAAGTAAGATAAAGTTTTTTTGGCTCTTGATTCACCCCTCCCCTCTTAGTAACCTTGCCTACCTTATATTTCCAACAATTGGTATTAGAGAATTTTGTTCTCACTTAAGAAGTTTAACAACTTGAGATAAGATTAGAGGAAATGAAGGTAAACATGCTAGATAAGGCTATTGAGAATGAAAATTTGGATTTGGAATTAGCCATTGTACAACTAACAAAATAAAAGGAGCAAATCTCTCAATGACTGAAAATAAGGAAACATCTTGCACTACATATGGGTGATAATCTCTACAGTGAAAGTGAAATTTAAGACTTATGTCCAGAAAGAAATTCAGATGAAGCTAATCCAACAATCAAAGAATTATTGTAGAAAAATTCCAATCTTCAAGAAGAAGTCAGAAAGCTAAAAAGAGAGCAAGAAATTCAATCAATTATATTATGAGAAGTCATGGAAGAAAAAGACAAAGCCAGTGAAGTGATAGAAGAGAAGGACAATGAAATTCAACAACTCTTCCTTCAACAAGAAGACTTTATTGATCAACTCACTGGTGCAAATGAAGAACTCATGAATATGAGATCAAAGAATGAACAATTGTAGAATGATCTTAGCATGAAAAAAAAACCAATGAAAGAATGATGAAATCCCAAGAAAACATTAATCAATTAAATGAGAAAAGCCAATATAGACACAAAAGAAAAGTTGGATTAAGATATAAAAAAGAAGGTGAATCATCTCAACCAGGAGCTCGAAAGAACAAAAGTCCTACTTGCAATCATTGTTGTAACAAATGTTGGAGTAATGGTAAAGAAAAATTCAATGGAAAGTCCTAAAACCTACTAAAAACAACATCAAAATCAGGTTACAAGGACCTAAAACCACAAACATAGTCCAGTAAAAGTACCCAGGTTTTAGAAGGACTTGGAATCTCAAATATAGTTTAGATCGAAAACTAGTAAACATGACAAAAAATAAGAACCATTTACTACAACCAGCAAATAAGACTAGAATAGGAAAAAAACCAAAGAACAAGACCCAAAGCTACTATTGCAGCTCCATAATCATCTTGACAACCTCCTTACCAATCGTAGTAGTATCCTAGATGGAGTCAACAGCTGAAGCAACAACAACTTTCAAGGTTATCTTCCTTGAGCTCTGCCTTGTTCTCTTTCTTGGACCCTTAGAAGATATAATTTCTTCATTCACTCTTTTCCCAAGGCTTGTAGCAGCAACACAGATAGTAAAAGTAACCTATTCCATCTTTGTTCCACTTTCCTTGATAAGCATTCTGAGATTTTGCTCATAGTTTTTAAGTTTATTTGGGATATCTCCCATTTGCACCTCCAATTGGCTGGTTTTGGCATGATTAGTATCCTAGTTGTGTTGCAAAGTTTCCACTTTCTTCTTTAGCCCCATCAATTCATTATAAATCCATGAATCAACTTGTAGAATGGAGTTAGATTTGAGCTTGGCAGAATGCAGGAAGGAAAGCTTGATTTCCCTCTACGAAGAGTCACTGGTGTCTTCTGCAATCTCATGAGGAGGGGAACCAACCTTGTCGATATGTTCCTCCCTTTCCATCTTTTCCTCCTCCCTAGTCTTAATAGCGTCCTCATTGTAAACAAGGTCCTCCTTATCTTGTCCCTCAATCTCCTTAGTAGGTGAAGTAGGCTTAACCATATGATCCTCCTTTCTCATATCAACAGGATTCTCAACTAATTTTTCTTTGTCTTTATCACCTCCACCAGAAATAGTTTGAATGCCCTCATTATCAAAGTTACTCTATTCTGAGTTTCCTTCACTTTTGTCTTCCTCAATCCCTTTCTAATTTTTTCCTTTCATCTTTGGATACCCTTCCAAATTGAAACTTAAATCCCCAACATCTTTACCTTTCTCTTCCTTAGGGATATCATTCTTAGGGCTTTTAGTATTGTCAAACTCAGAATCCTCTTCCACAATTTGTTTTTGAGAATCAGAGGGTTTAAGTTTAAGAACCTTCTCTTTTCCCTTAACATTGTCCTCCTTCTTACTCTTTTTAGAGTGAGAACCCTTATGTTTGTCAATAGAAGGAGTGGAGGCTATGGATTTATTTTTACAGTAACCCTCTATGAGAAGTATTAGACCTTCGTGCAAAATAGGACTAGACTCCTTCATCCTATGAGCATGCAAACTTTGAAGCAAAGAAAACCATAGATAGAAAGGGAAAAAAAGTCTATCCTTATGCCTAAAATGGTTAAGAAAAACAAAATGAAATTTATGGACTCTTTTATTTCTACCATCGAGGATGAAATACTCATGGATATAGCATATCACATCTCACCAAATTTCTTTTATCTATTCCACATCAAAGAAATCTCCATTCTTTTCTAGTTGTTTCTCCTCTCTTTGTTTTCAATGGAAAGTGTTACAATTGCAAAAAACATGGTCATAGAGAAAGTGAATGCAAAAAGAAAGCTAATTTTGAAGGAAAGTGTCACAATTGCAAGAAACAAGGACACAAATCTTCAGAGTGCAAAACCAAGAAGTGGAACCCAACAGAGAAAATTATAAAAGAAATAGTTGGATGGGATTACAACACATGGTGTAGATGTCATTACTATGGTGAATTTGGGAACATTAGAGAAAACTATGTAAAACATCACATGAGGAAAAGAGATACTACAAAGAGATGTTTTATTTTTATAAAAATTGGACATCTTGCCAAGAACTACATGAACATAGGAAGAATTAAAGATGAAAAGAATGCCAAAGACAACAATATCATAAAACAAATGAGGTAGCAATGGGTATCAAAATATCCAGAGAATGCAAGCCAAAATCATTAAGTGAATGACACCCAAGTCAATGAATTGGGTGGCACAATCATTTCAACTTAGTTCCCTATGAAGATTATTGGGACTATGATTCAAAAGAAGTCATCTAATATCACTTCCAGATAGCAAGAAGAATGATTCAATCAGGATTCAAGATGTATAAGGATCACCAAGTAATGATGTTAAATTCAAGACCTTACTGAGCTAGGTCAGGTTGCAACACCTTATTGAGAAAGGTTATGATACACTAGAACATTGTATGTCATTCCAAGTTGTTCATGACTCCATCAAGCTATGAATATATCCCAAGAATTAAAAGGCAAATCAACTGGAGGATAGTCTATCATTGAGCGAGTATATATATGAAGAATTAATGGTGATTGGAAAATAGGAATTTATTAAAAGAAAGAAATCAAATGCATTATTTCACCACAAATTTCAAAAGCTATTTTTGAGGAGCGAATTCAGAGCCCTTAAGTAATTTGAGTATTTTTTTTTGAAGATTTCTTATGATTTCAAAAACCCTATGGAGAAATGGTATCATTAAGCAGAAAAGTCAAGAAATGTTCTAAAATGTTAATACATGGAGTTGGCTATAAGGCATCTACATTCAAGTTGTGTCTGTTGATTCTAGAGGAACTTGTTAGTCTCAAATTCTATCCAAGGTATTACTCATGCATGAAATCCATGCATTCTATCACTATTCTATTCAAGAACTTGGTACACTAGAAATGAATGAGGCATTCATTGAATTATGTGTGAATGGTGTATTAAAGCCTGAACATCAACATTTGGAAACCAAGGGTTTGGTGCACATTTCACATATGCCAAGGGATTTTCAAGTTATATAGATTAGACTTAACCTAAGACATATTTAGAATAGGAAATTATGGTTTGATCAATCTATTTAGTTAATGAATAAAATGATGCATAGAATCATAGGACTACCAATGCTAAACAAAGTAAAAACAACCAAAACCATAGGTCATGTTGAATTGGGTAAGCAAAATATTGTTGAGTGGGATGTAAGAAGCATGAAGTTGAGAGGCATAATAGGCTTGGAGCTGAAGCTTGGGATACATGTGATTTCTCACAAAATCTAAAGCTCAAGTCAGTTGAACAATGTGTCTTGTGAAGTTATTGATCTTGCATACAAGGTGGTAAAGAATAATCTATCCTTTGACCTTGCCAATTTGTTTTTGAACCAATTCAACAAGAACATGAAGAGCATCAGAGTGTCAAAGAACAACCCATGTAAGTTCCATTCCCTTTTGACACGTTTATTCTTCTTTATTCAAAAGTTCTTTCCTTCTAAAGGTTTTGTAGTATGGAGGAAGGATGTTCCAGTTCTATATCAAATTAATGGATATATAGAAGAAATGGGTGAGAATTTTGACATCATCATGGATAATTATTTTGAATCATTTAAAGAAAAGATGTAAGATAGGTTTAGGATACCCAAGAAACTTGTGGAATACTATAAGCAAGATATCTATTTCATAGTTGACTGTGACAAAGTATGCATTTAGGTAGTCAAACCTAGAGTGGCATTGGTTAAGCCTCTAGAATATGAGTTTAACATTGATAATACTAAGGATATCATTGAAGCTCTACTAAATGAGCCTATGGATCCTAAATCCACCTATTTCAAAACATATGATGAAGCAAAGGAAATAATTGAGCTTGAGATCAAGCTACCTCAAGTAGTGAACAAAGAAAGGAAGAGGAAAGAAAAGTTAATGAAAAACACAAAGCAAGAAAGTTCTCCTCTCATGCTGACAAAAGGAAAAGGAGACAATGGAGAAGATGTTGATGAAGAGGATGAAGTAGAGGAATCTAAATTTTAGAAGGAAGAGCCTCCCAAGAAGAAGGGGAAGGTCATTATAACTAGACCTACCAAATCCTCCCTTACTATATTTTGAAGGAGGGCAGCTAAATCCAAAAAGAATTTTAAGTTAGGTGAAGATGAAGCTAAAAAAATTATCTTCAAAAGATCCAGACCTACACTCCAAGAAAGACTGAAGAAAATGGAAGAAGTCTAGCATGTCATGTTTTAAATTTCTCAAATATGAGACAAGAAATGCAGAAGAGAAAAGACATTATTGAGGATACTCTTATGACTAAATTGGGCAAATGGGAGTATTTATCAGATGATCTTTCACAAAAAATCCCTAATGAACTTATGGAGAAAATAAAAACTTGATGAGAAAATGAAAAGAAGACTACAAAGGAAATCTTTGAATAGACTTTGAGGCAACTCATGTTGAGTCCCGGTGAGAAGGAAGTAAAGGAATCCTCAAAGAAAAATGAGAAGAAGTTCACTCTCAAGTTAAACACATGTATGATATTACTTAAGGATATTGAATCCATGGTGAAGAAAGCTACTACTTCATGGAAAAACATCTATCAGCTACATAAACCTAGTGACTTTGTTGTGTAAGTGGATGAAAAATATGGTGAAGATGAGGAAAAGGAAGTAGAAATAAAAGACATAGGTAATTTCAATATTTATGATGAGGAGGAAGAATAGGAAGCTATTAGAGGAACCCTTCAAAAGATACAAAGCATTGCAGAAATAGATGTAGAGAAAATTGTAGTGATAGTCATGGCTTCATTTGCTCACTCTCTGAGCATAGCCTTAGTGTAATCATGCATATAAAAAGCTACACCAAGCACCTAACCAAGTTTTGGATCTATTCTACTAAGTGTTACATTTATTGAAGTTCCCAACAATTCATCTGTCATACAACTATTTCCTCTATCGTCAAGCTTGATAGCAAGGTATTCCTAGTGTTAGTGCCATTTCTACATATATTTCTATTCCATTAATTTATACACTTATCTATATTCCAAGTATATCCATAGCTATTGCAATGACAATTGAGAATCAACCTCAACTGAGTACTGAGATTCTAAATAAGGCTAAAGAAATTGTTTCTACCATTCTAAAAGAAAAGGGTTAAGAAAAGGAAGAAATTGATCTAGATGAGGACATTTTTATTCCAAATTGGGATGTCTCTCTCCTCACACTTGATCCAGTAGACACCCTAGAATAACTATTAAATAATAGAGCTAAGCAACAGAAGCTTAGAGAAGTGAAGAAGAAGGAAAATCAAATCCTTGAGGACATAAAGAGCATATTTGTTGATGCTCTGAGTATTGAAGTTGATAGTACATAACCTGATAAGTAGGAGATAATTTCCATAGTAAGTCAAATTGTGATATTACTATTAGGATTTGACTATGTGATTTTGAGTCAAACTCATTGACCCATGTTTCATGAGTAGTGATTCAACTTGAATCCATCTCTCATGAGAATAAATGGAACACTTAGCACTCATTGGATCTAGGTGATGCTCATAGGGGTGAAGCACCAGGACTTCCTAGGAGGTCACCCATCCCAGTACTACTCCAACCTGAGTGCACTTAACTATGGAGTTTCCTCCATGGTTAAACCCAAAGCTTTCAACCCCATTTGCAAAACCTTCACCAAGTGTTGTGCCTTATGAACCATTCATTAGAAAGCCCCTTAAGTCTCGATGCTTTACACCTGTGAGCATCACCTAGATCCAATGAGTGCTAAGTGTTCCATTTATTCTCATGAGAGATGGATTCATTTTGAATCACTACTCATGAAACATGGGTCAATGAGTTTGACTCAAAATCACATAGTTAAATCCTGATTGTAATATCATTGTACATAACCTATTCTTGATCAGCTAACTAAAATTGTCTACAAATTCAATGAAGATCTGAATAGATAGGAAAAAATACTAAAAATAGTTGAAATAAAATTTGAGAACAAAGTATTGGATAAATTTGCACATAAAATTTCAATAGATCAAGTAGAGTTATCTACTACTCTTGTTTCACTAGAAACATTTGTAAGTAATGTTATTTCCCTATTTGTCAAATTGAGTGACAAATCTATCTTCGCAAAGGAGATCAAGGATAAATTATCCAAGATAGATGAAACATGAAGGCAAGTGCACACTAGCTATCACTTGACCCAAGTTATAGTTCTGTACACTTCACAAAGATTGTATATCGGACAAATCTACAGGCAGAATTATTAAGGGAAGAAGCAAGAATCAAGGCTACACTAGCAAAAAATTGGGGCATGATTCTTAAAAACATGGATGCATTGAAGAAACACATTGCACATGAAAAGAATCACATCCATGACAACATCTTCTCCATGGCTAACCACATGATGGAATTATTACTACAAGTTTAGATTGCCTTGCATGCAAGTAAGGTGTTACAAGAGAATTGGGACAAGACTATAGTACTAATTCTGAAGGTACATTCTAATTTCTTGTCACCTTTTGCTTTTAACATATAGATATTATACACCTTTGGCATTTATGTCAAAATGGGGGAGAAGTAAAATTTTTTAATATAAAAAGGGGGGAAATATATAAGATATTGTATATTGATAAAAGGAGGAGAGGATTACTATACTCTAGATGTATGTATATAGGAGAGATATATGTATGGGGGAGTAGTATACTTGTACAGATAATCAAAAAATATCTTTACAAAAGAAATTTTAAAAAATCAAAAAAATAGAGTATGCTACCAAGCTACATTAATAAGAAGTCAAAACTTAGTCGAAGACTTAGAATCGTGATTAATGAATTTCTTTTATTATTAAAATTTTTGGTTTGATTAGTGTTTTTCTCACTAATTAAAAAGGGGGAGATTATTGACATTTAGGTCATTTTTTCTATTAGTGACTCAACACTTAATCAAATGTTTACATTTCTACTGAGCTCTACAATTGCTACTGTAGTGTTAACTAACTATTTAAGTTGTTCCCAAGACAACTATTTAGAATGCCGTGTCTATTGAACACTTGAGTCAGTTTACGATGTTTTCCAAGCCACATAGTGTTTACCAAGCTTCAAAGACTATGCATAGTGAAAATCAAGCATAGTAGAGACTACTGAGATATTTAGTAGAAGTGAAGAAGATCATAGTGTTAATTGAGCTCTAGTCTATTAACCAAGTTCTACTATATCTAACAAGCTCATAGTATTAACAATCATGTGAATCTAGTGTTGACCAAGTCATGTAGTGTAAACTAAGTGATTCAAAAGCTACTAAGTTTCTTGGTGTTCAATAAGTCACACAATGTTGACTGAGTTCAAGCCTTTTGGAAGTGATTAGTATGGATTGAGCTTCAAGTCAAATTGAGTGCTAAAGTTTTTCGAGCATTGACAATGTTTTCCATGTATGAGAACATCACCAAGTTTGTCTTTAGAACTTGAGTTACAATAGTTGGGTTGACTTGTGAATTATGATGAAATTGGTATTGTAGTTGATTCTAGTAAGTTGTCATTTAGATTGGTATATATGTAATGCATTGTATCATATCCAAATATATCATTGAAGAAGACTATGAAGTACATGAGTGTGAATTAAAGAAGACTATAAGAATTATAAGTGATAACATAGATTTGTCTATCATAGTCAAGTGATCATTGTAATACAAAGAATCTTAACCAACAAATTAGAGTTGTAGATCAGAGATCAACCACTGGTTCATCCTAATAGGTGCATTAGTCAAATCCTTTAACAGGGTAGACTAAATAGTCTTTTTTTAAATCTCTTCACTGAGTGCATACTTCATTGTATGTTTGTAAATCCTTTAACAAGGCAGACCTCACATTCCTTATTGCTCCTAATAGGGTAGACCACTAGAAGTGGTCAATTGTAAGCTTTAACAAGTTAACTTTATACTGCAGTACTAAAGCTTGTTGGTATCATCCCCACCCTAGTTTATCTTTCTATTTGAAAGGTTTCTAGGTCACCATATCTTATGTTAAAGTTTTATGATTGTTTTATTAATTTTATTCTTTCAAGAACGTAATTAGATTAGAATATTATATGAAGGATTAATTGGTGAAGTAAGATAAAGTTTTATTGCTTCCTGATTCACCCTTCCCCTCTTACTAACCCTGCCTACCTTATATTTCCAACAAATCAAATGTATGCATTGAAAATAACACAATTTTTAAGCTTTGTAAATTCATTCAGGTGTACTCAATCTAAATCTTCAACAACAACCTTCAATATTTATCCCTCTTAGGATATGATGTTCTTTTTCTCAACAATATCTTCATTTACTTTGACAAAAATATTTCTCATTCACTTACTCCCATTCTTATCCATCCTTACAAATTATCTCTATCTCATAACAATTCTCTCCATCTTATTCATTTACTCCCCTTTTGACTTAATCTTTCTTATTAATTCTCTCCCCTTCATAGATTCTCTCCCCCTATGATAACAATGTCAAAGGTAACTATAAGTCTCAATGTGAAACTTATAAAACCTTGTACTTATCCTTGTACCTTGTATGTACTATTTACACTAGTTTCATCATAGTTATCTTAACAACTTTAGAAAACTCCTAAAGAGTGAATTATTGCATTAACTTCATAAAGATGTTTCTGATCATCCACAAATTGATGCAACATGCATCTTTACTTATTGAATTTTGGATAGGGGAAAGACCCCCAATTTACATCTTAGATACTCAAAAGAATCTTTGAAAAAATGACTTAGTAAATATATCCACAATTCATTCTTTATACTTCACATATTCAAGCCTAACTTGTTTCTCTTATACTTTCTCCCTCAAGTAGTGATACTTGATTGATATATGTTTTATCTATGCATGGATCACATGATTCTTTGATATATTTTTTGTACTGGTGTTATCACAATAAATAGTAATAGGCTTGGTTATCTCTTCTTCCATACCTTGCAACAATTTCTTAATACTAATAATATTTTAAGAATTGACATCAACAACAACATACTTAGCTTGAATAATAGATTGTGAAATGCAACTCTCTTTCTTGATTATCCATGTAATCAAAATTTCTCCTAAAAAGGAATCTTCACCACTTGTGCTTTTCCTATCATTAACTTTATCAACCCAATCTGCATCCATATAGACTTTAAGTGTGAATTCATCCTCTTTTTTATACCATAGTCAAGAATCTTTACTTCCTTTTAGATATATGAATATCCTCTTCACAAAAGTCATGTGTGTTTCCTTTGATTAGATGATAACCTTTCAAAACTTCCAACATCATGTGCAATATCTAGTCTACTATGCACAACATACTATAATTTACCAATCATTGATCTATATTGTGTTTCATTTACCTTAGTAGTAGTATCTTCCTTTGATAATTTCACTCCAGTCAATATAAATGTACTAAGTGGCCTAGACTCATCCATTACAAATGTCTTCAATATTTCATTTACACATTTAGATTGAGTCAGATATTTACCATTCTCTATTTGATGAACTTGTAAGGAAATGAAAAATTTGATCTCACCAAACATAGACAGCTCAAATTATTTGGTCATTTGGTCAATGAATACATTACATAACATATCACTTCTTCCAAATATAATATGATCCATAAATATTTCAGCAATCAACATGATACATTTAGATTCACATTTCAAATACAAATTACTATTCTCACTTGTTCTAAAAAATAAAATCTTTATCAAATAATAATGTGACCTTTCATACCATTCTCTTAGTGCTTATTTCAATTGATTGCCTTGTTCAATTTGCAAACCATGTTCCTCTAATCAGGTTCAATGAATCCTTCTAGTTGTTCTATGCAGACTTCTTCTTCAAGTAGTCCACTAAAAATGTAGATTTAATATCCATTTGATATACTTTGAACTTCTTGTAAGTAGTATAGGCCAAAAAAGTTCTTTCACCTTCCAATCTGGTCACAGGATCAAAAGTTTCACCATAGTCTATTCCTTCTCATTATGCATAATCTTTTCAAACTAGACTTTCCTTGTTTCTCCCTACTTCTCCATTTTCATTCATCTTATTTATGAAAATCCACTTTGTTCCTATCATGGTCTTGTTTGCAAGTCTTATTCTTGGAGTCGATGTGTTGTTATTCTCTATTTGATCAATTTCTTCATTCATAGCATCTATCCAATCTTTATTTTCAAGTGCAACCTTAACTATTCTAGGTTCAAAATCAACTATCAAACATGTATTGTCTCTTAAGTTACTTCTTTTCAACACTTGAGCACTTTTTTCATTAATTTTTTTTTTGGGTAAATGATTTTTTCTCACATATTTGGTTAATATAGGTTTAGATTGTTGATTCTAGATATTTTATTCACTCAGTTGAGGTTTAGCTTCCTACTTGGGTTGTATTATCTGATACTTAGATAAATTAGTATGTGACTTAGGTAGCAATACGATTTGATGCTCAATAGCTCTTTTTTGTAACTTGGGTAATGTGTCTGGTGCCTCTTCATAAACATACACATATAAAAACTTATTTTAATCGTTAGGTTGTCTTTTTCTTTCCATTTCATTCTTGTATGAAAACTCAAGATCAACCCTCACATTTGAACTTTCAATCATTTTGTTAGTATCTTTGTGCAAACATTTATAAGCTTTACTTTTGGATAAATAGCGAAGGAATATGTCTTCACCTTCTTCCAAATATTTTGAAATAACTTACATTAGGTGTATGAAAATACTAGATTTCATAGGGTGTCTTTTTTTTCCTTTCCTCAATTAAACTTGGTTGAGAGTATAGACAACAATGCTAATAGCTTCTCTCCATAACATTTTTGAAATTTCCTTTTCAATCACCAATGTCCTTTCACAATCCATAATTGATCTATTTATTCTCTCAACAATTCCATTTTGTTGTGGTATCCTCAGTGTAGATAACTATCTTTTAATACCACACTCAACACAAAAGTTAGTGAATTCAATAGACATAAACTCACCACCTCTTTTAGATCTTAAAAATTTCAATAATTTACTAGTTTCTTTCTCAACTCTATCCTTGTACCATTTGAACATATAAAAGCATGTGATTTCAATTTCATGAACATGGAAATCATCATACTAGAAAAATCATCGACATATAAGATGAAATATCTATCACCACAATAACCTTTCCATGTCAATTGGTCCACACAAGTTAGTATGCACTAGTTCAAAAACATCATTAGAAGTGTGTTTCTTTCTTGAAAATATTGAATTTTTCCTCTTACCAAGTTGACATTATTTACACATAACATTCTTAGTTTTTTACACATTTGGTAAGCCTCTAACTCTTTTCTTTCTGCCAACCTTTACCATGTTCTCAAAATTTATATGACACGACCTCTTATGCTACAACCATACATCCTAAACTTTTGGAAACAAAAATGTCTCAACATTAGTATCAAGATAAAATAAATTACCTTTAATTAGATTTCCTTTATCATCATAGATCTTGACTTTTCTATTATGAAACTCTAGCTTGTGACCTAAATTATTCAACTTCGCAACACTCAAAATATTATACTTTAGTTCTTGTACCCAGTAAGAATCATCAATATTATCTTATCATTCAACATTAATGATCATTTTCCTTTCAATGGAAATGGAACATCATTACCTAATTTAATAGTTCCACCATCATCAATTTCTTGAAATTTGTCAAACTTACTTATGTCACCAATCATGTGATGTGAGAATACACTATCTATAATGCATTATCATTATTTCTAACATGTGAAAAAGGGGAAGTTTCATTCTCATACCTTTCTCCATTGGGGTCTTCCTTGATAGGAACATATACCATCTCAACTACTTCTTTCTCTTCATCAATATTTGACTGAGGGTCCTCTTCTTCAACAATGTAGCATGATTTCTTTCCTTTGTCTTTATAGTCTTTTTTGTTCCTATACTTGTAGTCTTTCTTCTCATTTCTGTCACTCTTATTTCTATTAGGACACTTTGCGAAAAAATGCCCAACTTCATTGTACTTGAAATAAATCCAGGATAGTTTATCTTTGAATTTACTTTTACCTCTCGATAACCTACTTGCAAGAAATTCTTCAATTTCACCTAAATCATCTTCAAATTTAGATTCACTCTCAAGTTTTTTTTTCCTATCTTTGAATTACCAATAGTCATTAAAGACTTGAAAGAATTTTTGAGTGTAACCATACTATTATCATAATTGTTATTTTCAAATGTAGTCAATAAACTAACCAAACTATCAAGTGTCTAAACATTACTAGGAATAGCTCTCACTCGTTGAATTTTAAAGACTTTTATAGAATAGATAGGTAGAAGAGTTATAAAGAATTTACTTACAATTTCACTATCATTGATAAGATCTCCAACAACTCTGATTCCACTCACAAATTCCTTGATTCAATTCACATACTATGCAACATTTTCACCTTCTTTCATTTTCATATCACCATACTTACCTCTCAATCTTTCATCTTTAGCACGTAACACATTTAGATCTCCATGTTGTATAAGTTCTAACTTATCTCAAATCTATTTAGAATTTGTGTCATTCTTGATATCATCAAACTTGACTTCATTAAGGATAGATGCAATCTCAATCATCAGGCTATTAAGATTCCTATTCTCACTCATTTGTTCCATTGTCATAGGAGAGAAACAAGTGTGGTGTATTGATTATCCTACCAGTGTATAATAATATCTCCAATTCTAAATATATGCATACTCATTTGGTATGATCATGAAGAAAATATCTCCTTTTTAAGATTTTGAACCTCTCTCACATACATCTTCAGATTTTTTTCTCAAGTTCGTTTAAAATTCCTTCTCCAAGTATTATACTCTAATACCAATTGTTAGATAATTGAGTGAGGGGGTGGAGGGGTGAATAATTTATGTGTAGTTATCTTATAGTCCATTCAAACACTTTAGTACTAATAAAACTTCAAAAGTAATAACTTAGTGAACTCATTCAAATTCATAGTTAAATCTTGTAATTACTTTCTACCAAAATCTTAACTTATGGTTCATTACTTTACCGACTATTAGTAATTAACTTTAATGTTACCTAGTTGTTAACAAGTTGCAGTAAAAGGTAAATATCATGAAAAACAATTTGCAGCCTAACAAAAACACACATTTGACACCATGATTCTTAATGTGGAAACCCTATAAAGGGAAAAACAAACATGGACCAACAACGCAAAAATTTTAGTCTTCTAAAGTAAGCTCTACTAGGAGCCAACTTTGTAAAAGGTTTACATATACGCATTGTTAGTGTGACTTGGTTAGAGGATTTACACCAAAATTTTATCTAGACCTTATCACTCATTGATCTTGTTTAAAGAGTGACCTACTCAAAAAGACTTATAAACAACACTAATCAATGTTACCATATAGAATTTTATAGACTTGTTAGGTCCACTCAGTTAAGATTTTTTTTGCTACAATTATTAGAAAGAAATAGTCAAATGATCTATTACATTTAACAATACCTTTCTTTTTCAAATCTCTTTTCTACTTACTCTCTTTTTTATCTCTTTCTTCTAATTTCTTACTAGCTGATTTACACCTTCTCACTATCACTTTGAACTTAACTTTTCTTTGATCTTCTCTACACTTTGCTTGATTATCGTTTCTTATTTCAACTTCTTCTTTACCAACAATAATTCAAATCCATTCAACATTCAACCAACAACCAAAACTTGTTCTGACTCCTTAAATAGTAATCTCTTTGTTTTCATATTTTTCCAGATTTTGCTACTCCTTAATCATCAATCTCAAATTCATTGCATTTTCACTTATAAGATAGAACTTTAGTAGAATTTTGTTCCCATCCTTTTCATTCTTTAATCTCCATCATTATATCTCTAGTATATTTTTCAATCATAGATCTTGTAATAAACTTGACTTGCACATTTAAACATCTCAAACACTCTTCATTTTCACCAAAAGTTGGCCTTAGATTCCATCTTTATTAAAAAAATCTTCTAGTTTTTACTTGGTGAACATAACATTTCACTTGGGCAATACATCATGCAGTTAATATTAAACTTTCTAGTTTAAATCAGATCTTTAACTTTACCTTGTCAACTACTTGGTGAGCACTGTAGTCACTTGCTGAACAATATCTTCCTTCACTTTTTCACTTGATGTATCTTGTATAGCTGATTAGATTATAATATTACATAATTATACAACACTCAAACCAACATTACATTATCACTGTCCAATTTATTCAAGTGCTTGTTAAATACCATCCTTATTAACTCATGTCATCAACATGCTTTCTTCAAATCCTATTGATCAATCAAATCCTCTTCATCAATTAAATCATATGACACTCTAATAAATTAGCATAATGTCAAATTAATAGAGACTTGACATCAATGACAACATAACAATTGATATGACTCTTTTACATACATTCATAGCATTCTCAATTACATCATTAATTGGGGCTAACCAAATAAATAAGATGTATTTAGTATAATAAACATGCACATAAGGAATTTCTAACTATCCAATAAATAAATAGAAAGCATGAAGACATCAACTTAAAAAACATGTATAGGTGAAAATGGTAATCAATGGTAGATCAACACTTTCATGTTATGCATTAGGGAAAGAGGGTGAGGAGGTCCCAAACTATAGACTCATTTTAGATGAAAACTAGATCAATCGTACCCAAATAGATGTATGGGTACTAATTAAAGATTCACACTTAAGTGGAAGTGCTAATTCCAAAATTCATATTTCCTTTACAGGTGTTATTTTCCATTTAAAATAATGTAAAATAGATGTATATACATGTATATATACATACATACATACATACATACATATATATATATATATATATATATATATATATATATATATATATATATATATATATATGTATGTATGTATGTATGTATGTATGTATGTATGTATGTATCTATGTATACATTTATTTACATGTATATATATATATATATATATATATATATATATATATATATATATATATATATATATATATATATATATATATATATATATATATATATATATGAAAGATAAGTAAGGAAAACATGTGTGATGATAAACAATAAGACATCATATGTATTGTACCAATATAAGTGATATAGAGGAGACATGAAGAATAATAACTCACCTTGATGAATAGTAAAGGTGACACTTTTAGATCTGCAAAAACAATAACAGGTTGTATCAAAATATAGAATCAACTAAAATTTGGATTCTTGGGAGTCATAACTTCATGCTATGTAAAATTGAATGCTCCAATAATAGATTGAATTTGATGGAGACACAACCTAAGCACATAATGGACACAACAGGAAAGGGAAAATTTTATTAACTATAAAAAAAAATATGCTAGTACACTTAGTGCAGAGGAATAGACTCCAAAACATGCCCTATGGGCTTACAATAGCATAAATCTATAGATAAATTCTTCTCCCAGTACCTTCTCTCAAACTCCACTCCGAATTACCTTTTACAATGCCAAAAATGTTCTTAGATAGACCCTAGAGGGTTAAGGATTAGGAATACATTCTAGAAAGTGCTAGTTGGCATCCACTGACCAAATAGAAGGCTCCAAAATTTGCATTAGAAGTCGGCACAAAATTAGAAGAATCTAGAAATGGTAATCGAACTTTCGGGAGGCATAACTTTTTAACCGTAGCTCCGATTGACGAACCGTTTACATTTTTGGAAAGTTGTCGAAGCACTCTATAGCCCTATGGAAAATCTTTGCTCATACCCCATTTTTTGGCCCCATTTGAGGTCATTTAATGCCCCTAACCTGACTTTGAAGCATTCTTAGGAGGTCTCCAAAAACTGAAAAACTATGATAACTTTCAAACCGTGGGGCCTTTTGACCTAATTCTTTTTCTAGAATGCTCTAAATTACAATTACGTTCATGTGGTCAATTTCCACCCTCTAATTTACCAAAATTATGGCTCAATTACATACTCCTATTTTTTCGGCATTTACAGGTATCCCAAGGTGTTCAAATACTCTAACCCATAACACTGATAGTGGAACTGTGAGAGTTGGAACCTTTATTTGACCCAAATGGGTATCCAGAAATGAAAACACATGAAACATAAACTAAGTCTAAGTACATTTTTTTGGGTGACACAAGATTGCCCTTATCCCTCTGGATGCTCCGACATCAGAATTGGTGTAATGTTTACCTATATAGGTTAGAATTGGGATTACCTATACCTATGAGGGCTAAATTTATAGGTCTTGGATTGACAAAAATTGTATCTTTGGATCAATAGCTTTGTGAATCTACACTTGTACACATGAGAAGGGGATATTATTTATACAAAGGGGATTTTCTTGATGAATCCTCCATTTTGGAATAACCATTGAAATAAAGTAAGTAAAGAATGTAAACATGATAAATGTAAGTCTACCTTTCTTGTAAAACCCTTGTGGGTGGATACAAATCTACTATATTCATAAATATTTCTACTTGCTTGTATGTTGACGTGTAGAATGTAGGATATCTCCAATATATGAAATAAATCAACACTTTTCCAAATCATGAATCATAGGTGTGGGAATGAATAAGGGATAAGAATGAATGGTGTATATCTCTCCTTTGATAGCCAACTCATTTTCTTCCTATAGAGAAAGGAATTAGATCAATATAAGGAAATACTCTGATGCGCAATGGATAGAAAACTAGCTTATTTTTAAACTCCTTAAAAGCACAATAACTGGCCCATGATATTTGAATGATTTATCATGTGTGTATGGATTTTGATTGTATTGTGGTGCAAAAATGAGAGGGGAAAACTTCATTTTCGAGTGGTTTTGGAGGTTAATTTTTTGGGAAGCCAACTTCAGAAAGTAGGAAAAGGAAAACACATTTAATTGGGCCTTGAAACCCTCTAAATTTTAGGCCTAAGGTATAGGTCACCCCAAGAAACCTATAATTGTATATAGGTCATTCCTAGGTGACCTATGTGTGTGAAAATTGTGGACACACTTCTATAAATCATTGTACTTGACAATACCCATGATGAAGAGCACTCCAAGAGGTAACTTATAGCTTCCTATCTATGACGTGAAAGGATGAAGCATGTAAATAACAATATGATCATATCTCTCAAATGAACCAAATTAAGAAAACCTTGAAAGGTACACCATAGAATGGAAGATTCAAATGGAATGCAAGATCTAAACTAAATGAGATGCAAGACCTAGCTATGGTGAAAGTAAATGTTCAATGCAATGCAATGAAGATAATAAGTTAATCTAGGAATCAAAGTGCAAGATGGATAGATTCTAGCCTAGGCATCATGAACAAGGTGTGAGGGAAAGCTCCAAGTACTCCAAGAATGCAATGAGACTCCAAGGTACCAAGGCTTCAAACAAATAGCGTGACGATAGCTCCAATTCCTTCAACCATATGCAACAATGGGAAGAGAACCTCTTTTTAAAATAAAAATGGATGGTGGAGATTAAAAAGTAAAAGAGGCATAATCAAGGGAGGAGAATGCATCTTGAGTGATCCATATGTATAAGAATCTCCACGAATCACAATCATTAGTTGACTTTTGAGAGGGAAAGACATGCATGGAGGAGAATTAAAGTTATTTTAAAAATAAAAGATTCCTCTCATATAGAAAATTGTGCATTCAAGTGTAGACAAAAAATTTTTTTCTTTTATTTTTGAAATAGGAATAATATTTTATGTATGCACACTTAGGATAAGTGGGAAGTGGGGCCTTTTATCTAATTAAAAGGGAGAAAGTTCTTTTAATTAAATAAGAGACTTGAGATCAAGAGGTCAAACCATAGAATATAATTGAATAAATAAACTTTCAAGGATTTGATAAAAAAAATAAATTAATAAATTTCTATAAAGGGGACTAATAGTCTAGATGACTTTTTTTGGGTGATTATATTTGCCCCTCTTTGACTACTATGTGGTTGGTCTAGTGTAGTGCCTCTGATGTTTGCATTCTATACATTGTTATATTTTTTAGTTGAGAGATACTTTGTTACTCATGTTGGATGATACTCAAGATGACTCGATGGTCAAATACTATATTTTGATTGCCAATATCATAGATGTTAGATGCTATGTTGTTCAGTTTGATCATATCTGCATGATGATTCTTATTATGTGACATGATGCTTTATGATGATATATGGTTATTTTGTATTCAGACATATACTCTATTTATGATTATATGATGGACTTATTGGATTTTGGATACTTTGATTTGATGCTATGGTTATTTACTTCACTCTTTCTTTGGGATGTTTTACGATGTAGTGAGTGATTTAAATATATTATTTTAATGTGATTAAATAAATGGTTATAAATGTGATTTAATGCATTTATCACTTTGGCTATATTATTATATAAAATTACACTTGAGCATATTGTGTAGTGTGCAGGATTTATATCTTGGGTAGTGACACATGGAGTTAGTGATTCGACTATTCTTACCTAGCCAATTTCATCCCTGTATGGTCGATGTATCCTAAATAATTGATTAATTAAACCCTCTGATGATTTAATAAATCTAGACTCATTTGAACTATGTGATTAGACAAATGGGTGTGTTTGTGCATTTAGAGGTTCACATTTGTTGCAATAGTTATTAAGGAACATTTTGATTTAATAATATTTGGGAATTTTATATTTGATTTAATTATTTCTATCCCTACTAGCTTTGTTGTAGTTGAATTCCATTTAATTGGAATTACCCAATTTTGTCTGGGTTGAGAAAGGGCTGTTTTATTGAGCTAGTTTATTTCCTAATATTATAATTCACTTTTAAAAGTGAATATATATCCCAAAAGGGAATTATTTCCTCACTTTCACTTGTGAAATAGGAATTTGGAGAGAAAACTCCAAAATCCTCTTTGAAGGATATAGTATTTTATTCATTTTAGGAGCTACGAGCATGGGATCATTGTGAGGTTGAGCTTGTTGGATCCAACTTGGGAAGACCTTTGTTTGTCAAGACTTTTGGTAGTGACCATGAAGTGATTATTTGATCGCATGCATTCCTATTTTAGCCCTTTTGGCTATGATGTAGGGCTCTCCTATTTTATTTCTTTCACTTCATTTTGGAGTGTAGTTTTAATGGTAAATGGTTTGGAGGCTGAAAACTAGTGTTCCCCTCCATTTTTTCTTGCTAGCTCTACCTAGTTAGATGGGTACGAGCATTTTTAGCTTTTTGGACTTGGGGGTTTTGGGTTTCATGTAGTTATGTTGGCCATTTTTGCATTCCAACTCTGAAACCAAATTTCATTTGATATTTGTGACTTTTTTACACAATGAGATAATGGGTTTTAATTTCAAGGCTTTTGGGCATTTTTGGTTTTTGCCTTGATTTGGGTGCCACTTGGTTTTCTCAGGTTTTCTTAGCACTATAGTTGGTCATGGATCCAGATTATCCATAGGGATATCTATCTAACCCTAGATGTATTTTATTGCATTGTGATTCATGTTGAATCTATAGTCCCAACTACATGCTCAGTTTAGTGATTTGATTCTTGGTATTCTAATTATTTCTCATCCAATCCTTGTTATTTATGATCATCATGCAATTAGTGTGACCACACTTGACAACATGAGCATGCACTCTTCAGGTTCTTGTTACACCCGAGCTCTTAGTTTCTTGTCAATTGAGTTATGTTCATTGGGGTTGTGTTGGGAAACTTCATTACCTATGGACACTCATCGTATGATGAGAATGGGTGTGTATGGTAGATAAGTGGAGGGGCTTCTCTCATATACCCTGGCTATTCTGACAATGTATACATGACGAAGTATTTAATAAGTGATAAATAAAAAAATTCATGGGTAATTAAATAAGATAAGAAAATATTAAGTACCTATGTAGCTCATCTGAAGGTATGTAATTGTCTATTTATCCAAGGAGTAATTGTCTACATGGCTCATCCTTAGACACAATACATTGGCCTCCCAAGGGAGTCTCAAGGGGAAAGGTTTCATATGATGTTTATCTTGGGAGTCCCAAGTGATCTACTCTCCACTATAGTCCCTACATAGTAGACCCATAGAGTATTTGAATAGGACTTGTTGTATTGCATTGCCTCATGTTCTTTGTTTTGGTCCTCTGTACTACTTGGTGTGAGTGTTAGCCATGGATGAGTGTCTTGTGTGTGTGAGTTGGGATTGATGTCTCCATCAGCATGGTGGGAGTTGACCTATGGGTCCCATGTGGTTGGGAGGCATAGCTAACTTTACCATTGTTGGGGATTGACATATAGAGCTGGCCTTCCTCCATGTTCAATTCCAAAGTTAGATTCTTAAATGGTTCTCTGTATCTTCCAGAGTATATTTCCATGTGATTTATGTTATTTTAGTTCATAGAGATAGTTTATTTATGCACATCTATGTTCATCATGATGTTTATTTCCATATGATTACATTAGATATTTGGATTAGATGTTATGGTTGAGATGTTGGAATAATGTGATCTCCCTTATGCTTTGAGTGTTTATTGCTTGACTATTATGGATCTAGTACTCTGTGGTGTGGAGCTTCTAACTCTTTCCCCTTTTAAATTTTTTGCTGGGTTGTTTCTTTGTAAACCTGAGTGACATAAGTTCAACATTGGATGATACCAGAATTGTATCACATGCCTTGGAGAGAAAAATTGTGCGATACTGGAAAGTATCACATGGTAGTAGGAAGTTCTATCATGCAACATTGATAAAACATCACATGGTAGTATTAAGTTATATCATGTGATACTTGAAAGTATCACACATTAGTTATAAGAAATGTCATGTGATACTAGAAAAGTATCGCTTGGTAGTATTGTATAGTGTTGTATGACACTAGAAAAATATTACTTGAATTCTATGAAAAATCTTGCTTGGGAAAATAGTAGGTATCTCCAAACTTCTTGGTCAAGATTAGAAGGGTGTTTTGGATACCCTCTTGGGTTGCACCCCTACCTAGGTCTCAATAGGTTAGAGATTAATGGTTTCTTGTTTGCATAAACTTTTATAGTTTGTTTTGAACATGTTGGTGAGTAGTGATGCTTGGAGATTCATTGGATGTATGGATTGCTTGGATAAGTCTTCATTGTGATCTTTTAATTGATCTCTTGTTGATGTTTTTTGCTTCCATGCTTGTTACTTTAAAAAATGGCTCCAAGGATCTTCGGGTTGGGCATTACATCTGGTATCAGAGCCCATGTTGCAATATTGGGATCTTTGTGTTATGCTCCCACTATGATTTTGTTATGATTACGTGTTATGGTATCTTATTTTAGCTTTTCCTTGTGATACTAATGGTTGTGGCATATGACTCTGACCATTATCTTGTTACCCCTTTAGTGATGCCTCTTGCATATGGACTTGGTGGTTAGAGGAATAATGAATAGAATAATGATGAAGAAGAACACCATGAGGAAGAATGCTAGGAAGTTGGGGGAGGACAAGGTGATGGTGATTTCATGACACTATTACCTTTTTAATAAGAGATTATAGCTTGGTTGATAGCTCAAGCTGAGGAAAATTGATAGGATCATGGCCAAGTAGAGGAATCTCACCATAGGGACTCCCACATGTCAAATCATGGAGGTAGAGAAGAGTATGGGCATGAATGTGAGTGTTCTTGAACACCACCTAGTAGTGAAGGTAATCATAGGAGAGACCATGATTGAAATGATGGAGATTCCATCTGAATGGACATGATGAGAGACCTTTACAGGTCTAAACCACTACTATTTGATGGCCTAGGAGGAGATCTCAAGGCTAAGACATGGTTAATAGATATGGCATGTTGCTTCTCCTTACATGCATATGAAAGAAATGTGAAGGCCTATTGTGTTGTTACACAATTGAGAGAACATGGATCTATGTGGTAGGATATGGAGAGTGAGAAGCTCCAGATTAGTATAACGGATCTCACCTAGGAGGTCTTTGAGGAGAGGTTAAGGGATAATTCCTAACTCCATAGTACTGAGAGGCTCATGCTGATGAGTTCCATGAACTCAGACATGGGAACATGTTAGTGGATTAGTATGAGAGTTAGTTCTTTGGCCTAAGATAGTACTTTAGTTACCATTATGATGAGGTACTCCTCACACAACATTTTGTCAATGGTCTTAAAGACTCTATCATTGGGGATGACCATCTTCATCAACCCCAGACACTTGTACTCACCACTGACACGGCAAGGATTTCTGAGAGAAATGTAGCCAGAGGACTTGGTGTTAGATTAGGCTCTCAGAGCCACAATACAAAATTCATAGGACAGTGTACCACCCCCTTAGACACAAGTCATAGGGTAGGGTCAAGCCTAATCAACACTCTCACAAGGTGGTCACATTTTTCAGGATTGATAATGCCAACATTATTTGTAGAAAGGTGGACAAAGTTCAAGTACCATAGGAGGAAATGGGCATGACCATAATTGAGGTCAGTAGTCCTAGAAAAGTCATCCATTTTAAGGTAATCAATAGAACTCTAGCAAAGGGAGTGTACCATATTATAGTGCTTCCTAGAATGAGCATGGATCTAGTTCCAATTTTGAAGGAGCATGTATTTTATGTGATCATCTCAACCATAGATTAGTGTAGAGTCCTATAAAGAGATCTTCAGGACCTAGTAGAGGTATGACCATATTTCAACTTATCATGGGTGATGCAAGCAGATCCCATAGAGTTTTTGCAGTGGTTAAAAATCATCAAGCTGAGCACTAGGGTACCATAGTTGAGGCTACAGGTATGTTGCATGGTAATCCTTTTATAGTATTGATAGATTTAGGTGCATTAGATTCTTTTATTTCACCAACACTTGTTCAATGATGTGGGCTAGTGGCTACATGATAGGTTAATAGGTGGTAGGTTGAGTTAGCTATAGATTCCAAGGTGATTGCGGATTCCATAATCAGTCATTGTGTGTTGGACTTGGGCACCTTCTACACCATAGTAGATCTATGTATCTTATCCTTAGGGTCTTATGACATTGTATTAGGTATGGATTGGTTAGCTTCCCATTAGATATATATAGATTGCCAATGTAAATTGGTTTAGTGTGTGGATGACACAGGTGGGCAGGTGGAACTTGTATGAGTATAGAGGCTAGTCTCACTTTAGATAATCTCAGCTAAGAAGCTGAAGAGGAGTGTGTGACATGGATGTCGGATATTTTTAGTCTCTCTTAGTGACCTTGAGGAGGCTAAGAATTATGAGGTGACACTGGATAATTACCCACTCCTTCATGAGCATGTAGACATATTCCATGATAAGATACTAGGTATGTCACCAGAATGCGACATTGATTTTTATATAGATCTCATTCCATGAGCGAAGCCTATTTCCCAAGCTCCTTATCGTATGACTACTCAAGAGTTGAGTGAGTTTTGATTCTAGTTAGAGGAATTATTGGCCAAGGTCCATATTCATCCTAGTGTATCCCATGGGGTGCAATAGTCATCTTTGTGAATAAGAACGATGGATCATTGTGGTTGTGCATTGAATACTAGCAATTGAATAAGGTGATAGTGAAGAACCAATATCCTTTTTTGAGAATAGATCACTTGTTTGATCAGATGTAGGGAGCACAAGTGTTCTCAAAGATTGATCTTAAATCAAGATACCATTAGCTTTGGATTCATAAGGTTAGCATTCATTAGAAAAAAAATTGGACACACTATGGGCATTATGAGTTTACAGTTGTACTTTTTTGGTTAAACAATGTGTCATCAGTGTTTTTGAGTTTGATGAATGGATTATTTTGTGCATATATAGATTGGTGTGTCCTTATTTTCTTAGATGACATATTGATATAATCCAAGACTATTGAAGAGTATGAGGTTCATTTACGCTAGGTTTTGCAATGCTTACAAGACTATTACTTGTATGGAAACCTAGGTAAATGTGGATTTTTCCAGTCTGAGATGAAGTATTTAGGATATATTATCATAGGTGATGGTATTTTAGTGGATCCAGAGATAATTTGAGCTATCATGGATTTTTCAATGCCTAGTAATGTTTCAGAGGTTCATAGTATCATGGGATTGTTAGGTTATTATTGTCAATTTATTAAGGACTTCTCAAAGTGGCTCATTCTATCACTTCTCTTTAGAGTAAAGGGAAGAAGTACGCATGGTCAAACCAGTATGAGTCAAAATTTGAGGCTCTAAAGGAATGATTGAATAGTGTACTAGTCCTTGTTGTGCATAATATTGTAGGTGACTTTATGATTTGCATACATGTATCATTGGAGAGTGTGGGCATAATGTTGATGTAGGATGGTCGTGTGATTGCAATTGAGTCTAGAAAACTCAAAGACCATGAGCTCAACTACCCCACTCATGATTTGGAACTTGTGGCAGTTGTGCATGTGTTTGTGCACTAGAACCATTTCCTTTTGGGACACAGGTTTGAGCTACATAGTGACCATTGTAGCTTGCAGTATATCTTTACTTAGCCAAACTTGAATGCACAACAACATTTCTAGATGGATTTTCTGTGTGAATATGATTTTGATGTTCACTACATCAAAGGGAAAGAAAATATTAGCGCAGATGCCTTAAGTAGGAGGCAACATAAGATAGTAGCTTTATCATTGGGAGTGGATTTGTGAGGTTGCATCTTGTCCTAATGACACATGGTACCCTTGAGGAGAGGTTTTCAGGTTATTTTCTAGAGTCTAATGGACTATTGTGACACTTGAAGCACATTTATGTGCCAGTGTTTGGTGATCTTTGTACCTTGATTTTTTCAAAAGCACATTGTGCACCATATTCCACACATCCCAATGTTAAGAATATGCATGATGACCTTAGATAGTTGTACTTTTTGGCAAGGATGAGGTGTGATGTTTTTGATTTTGTTGAATGATGTCTTTAGTGCTTGAGAGTGAAGGCAGAGCATCAACATTCGACAGTCTTTTTGTAGCCCCATACCATTCTAGAGTGGAAGTGAGATACTATATCTATTGATTTTATCACAAGGTTGCCTATGTCATCATGATGACATGATTTTATTATGGTGATAATGGACAAGTTGTCCAAGGTAGTGCATTTTTTCCCATGAGAGCATCCTACACAACTTCTTCTATAGTGCATGTTTTCTTCGAGGACATTATTTTCTTGCATGAAAACCCTTCAAATTGTATTGAATAGAGAACTAATGTTTACTTCATCACTGTGGACATCTCTCTAGCACACTATAGGCACACAACTCAATTTTAGTTCAACATACCACTTAGATACCGAAGGTCAAATAGTGAGAGTAAACTAGGTTTTGGAAGACATGCTTCACATGTATGTGATGGATAGGTAGGTAAAGTGGGAGAACTATCTATACCTTGGTGAGTTTTCCTATTTTAATGAGTACCATAGTTCTCTTGACATGTCAACTTTTCAGGCCTTGTATGGTAGACCATGTCGTACCCCTTTGAGTTTGGATCATTTAGAGGACTACATGATTTTAGGTCCAAATATGCTTGAGGATATGGAGTAGTAGGTTCTTTGTATTAGAGAGCATTTGGTTACTGCTTAGGATAGGCAGAAGAAGTATGTAAATTCAACTATGACAAAGTTGCCAGGAATAGAAATAATTAAATCAAATATAAAATTCCCAAAAACTATCTAATTACATAATGTAAATGAGTCTGGATTTACTAAATCACTGGAGGGCTTTATTAATCAATTAATACGTTGACCATGCATGGATGACATTGGCTAGGTAAGAATAATTGAATCACTAACTCTATGTGCCACTATCGAGGATATAAGTCCTACACACTATACAAAATGATTAAGTGCAATTGCATATAATAATATAGTTGAAGTGATAAATGCATTAAATTACATTAATAGAAATTTAATTAATCACATTAAAATAATCTATTTAAATCATTCATTACATCATAAAAAATCCAAAAGAAAGAATAAAGTAAATAATTTTAGCATGAAATCAAAGTATCTAGTATTCAATAAGTCCACATATAATCATAAACAAAGTATATTACCAAATAAAAAATAACTAGATATTGTCATAAAGCATCATGTCACATCAATAAGAATCATCATGTAGATATGATCAAACTAAAAAAAATAGCATCTAAAATCTATGATATTGGAAATTAAAATATAGTATATGACTATCAGGTAATCTCGAGTATCATCCAACATGAGTAACAAAGTATCTCTTGAATCCATACTATAACAAAGTATAGAATGCAAATATGGGAAGCACTAATCCTCCCCAACTAGGCATAGGCTTACTCCTATAAACCTGCAAAAAGATAAGCATTTAAATATCTCAACCATGTAGCATCTTTCCAAGTAGCAAAAGGCTCATTGTTTGGGTCCCACTAGACCCTTACTTGCTCTATGTCCTGACATTTGGGGGTCAACCTTCGATGTTGAAGGATACAAATGGGCTCAAAAGAAAGCTGCCCATCCTCCACCTACATGGCATCCCAATCAAGTACATGGGTCACATCAAGAATATACTACCTCAAAATAGAAAAATGAAAAACATCATGGATGCATGATAGGTTAGATAGAAACAATAGTTAATAAGCAATAGGACTAATCCTCTCAAGGATCTCAAATAGACCAAAAAAATGTGGTGCCAGCTTATAGCCTTTCCCATAATGGATGGGTTTCTTGGGTGGATGTACTCTTAAAAATACTCGCTCACCGACCCCAAAGTGACGATCCAACCTATGGAATTTTGTTTTATTGGAAATACTTGATTGTGTTTGGGTTGAGAAAGGGTTGTTTTAATGAGCCAGTTAATTTCCTAATATTATAATTCACTTTTAAAAGTGAATATATATCCCAAAATGGAATTATTTCCTCATTTCTCACTTGCAAAATAGGAATTTGAAGAGAAAATTCCAAAATCCTCTCTGCAAGAGTAACTAGTTTATTCATTGTAGGAGCTATAGGTGTGGGATCATTGTGAGGTTAAGCTTGTTAGATCCAACTTAGGGAAACCTTCATTTTCCAAGACTTTCAATGGTGACCGTGGAGCAATTATTTTATCGCATGTGTTCCTATTTTAGCCCTTTTGGATATGAGGTAAGGCTCTCCTATTTTATTTCTTTCACTTTTTTTTGGAGTTTGTTTCTATTAGTAAATAGTTTGGAGGCTAAGAACTAGTGTTCCCCTCTCTTTTTGCATGCTATCTCTACCTAGTTGGATAGGTGTATTTGTAACTTTTTGGACTTGGGGATTTGGGCTTTCATGTCATTATGCCGGCCATTTTTGCATATAGACTCCAAACCCAAATTTTATTTGATATTTGTGACTTTTGTACCCAATGACATAATGGGTTTTAATTTCAAGGTTTTGGGGCATTTTTATTTTTTTCCTTGATTTGCATGTTGTTTGACTTTTTAAGCTTTTTTGGCACTATAGTTGGTTGTGGATCCAAATTATCCACAGGGATGTCTATCTAACCCTAGATGTATTTTAATGAATTGGGATTCATGCAATATCTATACTCTCGACTATGTGCTTGGTTGAGTTTTTTGATTCTTGATATTTTAGTTGTTTATCATCTAGTCCTTGTTATTTATGATCATCATGCAGCTGATGTGCCCACACTTGAGCACGTGAGCATGAACCTATCAGGTTCTTACAAAACCTCAGCTCCCAATTGCTCATTGATTGAGTTATGTTTATTGGGGTTGGGTTGGGAAACTAAATTTTCTATAGGAATTCATCATGTGATACACATGGGAATGTAGGGTAGACAAGTGGAGGGGATTCTTTCATATGCCCCAGCTATCCTAACAAGTTATTTGTGAGGAAGTTTCTAATAAGTGATAACTAAACAAATTCATGGGTAATTAACTAAAATAAAAAATATTATGTACCTATGCAGCTCATCCGAAAGTATGTGCTCATTGGTTTATCTGAGGGCCAATTGTCTCCATAGCTCAGCTGGGGATAGAATATGTTGGCCTCTCGATGGAGTCCTAAGGAGAAAGGTTTCATATGCTTTTTATCTTGGGAGTCCTAAGAGATCTACTCTCCAATAGAGTCCTACATAGTAGCTCCATGGAGTGTCTGACCAAGACCTATTGTATTACATTGTCTCATGATCTTGGTTTTAGTCCTTTTTACTATTTGGTGTGAGTGTTAGCCATGAATGACTATATTGTTTGTGTGAGGTCATATCACTATCTCTATTAGCATGATAGGAGTGGGCCTATGGGTTCCACTTGTATGGGAGGCATAGCTACCTTTACCATTGATAGGGACCAATGTACAGAATTGGCCTTCCTCCATGTCTAGTTTTGGAGCTAGATGCTTACATGATTCTCTATATCTTTTAGAGTATGTTTCCATGTCATCCATGTTATTTTAGTTCATAGAGATAGTTGATTTATGCAAATGTATGTACATTGTGATGTTGTTTTCCAAATGATTACATTATATGCTTGGATTAGATGCTATGATTGAGATGTTGGAATAATGCTATCTTTCTTATGATTCAAGTGTTTACTCAACTATTATCGAGTTGGTACTCCTTAATGTGGAGATTCTAACTCATTCCCCTTTTAAATTACTGATCGAGTTATTTCTTTGTAAACTTGGGTTACATAAGTTTAGCATTGGGTGATGCTATAAAAGTATCAAATGCCATGGAAAGAAATATTGTGTGATACTAGAAAGTATCACAGGATAGTAGGAAGTTCCATCATGCAATGCTAGTAAAGCAGTGCATGATAGTAGTAATTTATATCATGGAATACTAGAAAGTATCACACAATAGTTATAACAAGTATTGTACGACATTAGAAAAGTATCACTAGTAGTTGTTAGAGTAATTATTTGTTAGCACTTATTAATTAAATCACTTTGATTTAATTAATTAAGTTGCCTATTACTCTATTTTGCTTAAGCTATCTTGTAGGTGCATTATTAATTAATTATTAATTAATAATGTGTAACCTAGCTTTTTAGTTTAGGGTTTCTATATCACCTTTATAAGGATGAGCATTTTACTTTCTTCATCATCTCTTATGCATTTTTCATTTGAGAGCAACTTTTCTTCTATCTCCATTTTTTAGCAAACCCTTGCCTCTTCTTGTCTTTTTCTTCTGTGACAAGTTTTTGCATGCAGGGATTCAAAGGCTTTGTGGATTTGATTGGCTTATTTGCTCAAATCCTACATGGTATCAGAGCCAGATCTGCTGTAGCTTGTTCGTTATTTGGAGAAAAAGGAGAATGAGGGTTTGACAAAACAGATCTGGAATTTTTTGGGTATTTTTTGAGAAAATAGGGGGGTCACTGATTTTTGAAGTAGGTTGAGGCAAAACGGACGTCACGGATGGATCTAGAAGGTGTCAAAACCCCTGTTTCCATATAAAGTTTGTCCAATTTGGACAACGTTGCTCTGGGAGGCAAAAAAATTTTGCCCAGCAGGGCCGTACGGCCTTCTGCACGCAGATCGAGGCATTTTTAAAATTAAAAATTAAAAAAATGGCCACAGGCCATTTTTCGGCCTGCGGACCCATTTTTTGGTGGGGGCAACTATTTTTCGGCAGGGCGACGATACCGGCGGTATTTTTTTCGGGCGCCGGTTTTTTCCTTCTGATGGCCGCCACCGCTGCGCTCCGGTCGCCACGAACACCGGCGGCTCAACCAGAGCGCCGCCCCGCCTCCGATCAGGTGGTGCTTCTCCTCCATCGCCCTCCTCCGCTCCAGACAGCCACCACCGCCGGCGGCTCAGCCAGCGCGCCGCTCGGTGATTTTTTTAAATTATTTTTTTTTTTTTTTAAATAAATATTTTTCAAGCTTATGGGGGCCCTGTTAGTTTTTGTTAGTTTTTGTACGATAACTCTCGCATACGGGGGTCTTTTTCAATTCCAAAAAAAGTGTCAAAAAGCTGATTCCGAGACGGAGATGATGGAGAAGGAATTTTTGCTTTTTTTTTCCAGATTGATATATGTTTTGGCGTTTGAAGTCTGTTGATGACTTCTATCTTCCGGGGGGCATAACTTCTTCGTTATAGCTCCGTTTTTCGATCCGAAAAAAGCACTGGAAAGATTTTTTCGAGCCCTTTCCAGATTCTTAGTCTTTTCACCAGTATTTGGTACCAGGTATTTTTTATTTGTATTTGAAGTTTGTTTTCTCTTATCTCATTTACGCAATCTATTTGTAAGTAAGGGGTTCGGTTTATTGCATTGTGGGGGGCATTTTTTTATTATTTTCTGTTATTATTTTAATATATCAAAAAACTCAAAAAAAACCTTTCTAAAACAATGGCCGAGACCTCTTCTTCTCTAGAACTTCTGACCCCTCATAATTATCACACCTGGAAGACCTCAATGACTCGGCTTCTCCGGTCAAAAGGGTTGTGGTCATGTTTAGATGTTGTTCAGCCTATTCTTCAGAGGCCTTTTGAGATCATGCAACATCTAAACAAAATGGATGAGGCAATCAGATTGATTGCATTACAGGTATCAGATAGTTTACAGTTTCATTTGGATGGGTGTAATACTCCTTTGGCTATGTGGACCAAGCTAGAAGGCTTGTTTGGTACAGTGAATGATTTCAGAGCACTTCAGATAGAGACAGAGCTTACAACACTTGCACCGGATTCCTTTCCTACTATTGATGACTTCTTGATGAAGTTTACTCAACAGAGATCCTTGTTGCAGAGTTGTGGAAAGATGAAGACTGATACTGAGTGCATCTATTTGATTCTCTCAAAGCTTCGAGGGAATTTTCAGATATTTGCTTCCACATTCTATTCCACCAAAGATGCTTTGGGGAATTGATTTGTTATGCCTTCTTTTCAGGTCTTTTGTGATCACTTGACTAGAGAGCAGTCATAGCTGTGCTAGGTTAGCTTACCTCCTGAGCTTCGCTTAAGGGGGGGTGTTAGAGTAATTATTTGTTTTCACTTATTAATTAAATCACTTTGATTTAATTAATTAAGTTGCCTATTACTCTATTTTGCTTAAGCTATCTTGTAGGTGCATTATTAATTAATTATTAATTATTAATGTGCAACCTAGCTTTTTAGTTTAGGGTTTCTATCTCACCTTTATAAGGATGAGCATTGTACTTTCTTCATCATCTCTTATGCATTTTTCATTTGAGAGCAACTTTTCTTCTATCTCCATTTTTTAGCAAACCCTTGCCTCTTCTTGTCTTTTTCTTCTGTGATAGGTTTTTGCATGCAGGGATTCAAAGGCTTTGTGTATTTGATTGGCTTATTTGCTCAAATCCTACAGTAGTATTGTAAAGTTTTGTATGATATTGGAAAAATATCACCTGATTTCTACCCAAAAACCTATTGGAGAAAACAACATGTATCTTTGGACTTGTTGTTTGAGATCTCAAGTGTGTTTTGGGTACCCTCTTGGGTTGCACTCCTTCCTCAGTCTTAGCAAGTCAAAGATTAATGGTTTTTTATTTGAATAAAATTTCATCAGTTGTTTTGGATGTGTTGGTAAGTAGAAATGATTGGAGATTCATTGGATGTCTAGATTGTTTGGTTAAGTCTTTTGTTGCAATCTTTTGATCGATCACATGTTTATGTTTTTTCCTTCCATGCTTGTTACATTTTTAAAAAAAATATATACTTTATTTATCTTTGTTCCAAGGATCTCCTGGTAGGGCATTACATCTAGGAACACATTACATCAAAGAATGATAATATCAAAGAAAAAGAGAAAGATAATGCCCCAAAATAGAACAAGTAACTAAGCAAAGGGCTCTGATAAAAGAAAAATTAAGGACTAAGAAAATTGTGCAAGTACTAAGTAGACCTAGCAATCACTTGTTAGCTTAAAGAATAAATTTGACAACTGAGTGTCAATACACTTAACCAAGATCAAAAGTAAGTGCCGAGTGATAACAAGTGCTGAGTGCAATAGGTGCCGAGTGATAACAAGTGCCGAGTGCAACAGGTGCTGAGTGATAACAAGTGCTGAGTGCAATAGGTGCCAAGTGACAATAGGTGCCGAGTGATAATAAGTGTCGAGTGCAACAGGTGCCGAGTGATAACAAGTGCCAAGTGATAACAGGTGTCGAGTGATAACAAGTGCTGAGTGCAATAGGTTCCGAGTGTTAACATGTGCCAAGTAATACAGTTTTGTTCAGGTGTCAAGCTATCCAGGAAACAACATGTGCTGAGTATCAGAAATACTTCAGGAGCTGAGTAACTCAATAGATCAGCATTAAAGTTTGAAATTGCACAAACTATGATGCAAACAATTTTTGCAGTCGACAGAAGGTAAATTTCGAGGGATTTAATGATAAAATCAAATCTTTTATTTTTCCCATGCAACTCACATGCAACCAATAAGAAAAATAATAAAGGCATGCAACCAATCAGTAAAAGACAAGTATTGAGCAGGAAATTGAGAATCAATATGGATCATAGATCTAAATCAAACCCTAAGTCTTTGAAGTTTTTATAAGGAAGATGAAATTTCATTGTAAAAATATATATTGAAGGACATACAAGGGTGCATAAGCAAATCTATTTTCAGAAGCAAGAGTTATCAAATCACGAAGGATCAAGATCATGAGAAGGTGGAAAAAGAGCCTATATTCAACAATCAAGGATTGTAATCTATCAGGTTTATTGTATCTAATACTCTCTAGCAATTGTATTAGAATGAAAATCCTATGGTGATAGGTTAGCTTTACAGCTATTTTGTAAGATCCTTTTGATTAGGTGACTAAAATCCTTTAACTGGGTAACACTTCATGTTAAGTGTTTGTAAATCCTCTAACCAGGTTACTATTAACACAGTGTAAAGCCTTTACCAGGGCAAACCATCAGAAGTGGTTGAACAATATTGCTGCAGTAAATTTTTGTGGGTATCATCCCCACCCCAGTTTTGCCTTCTTATTCCTGGAGGGTTTCTGGTTTACCAAAATTTTGGTGTTATGAGTTATTGATGCATGAGTTTTGTAACATGTTTATTTGATGTATTTACATGCATGCAACTTACTTTCAGTTAAAAGTTTTATTGGCTAAAGTTTGATACTTATGATTCACCCCCCGCCCTCTCATAAGTACTCTTTCCATATTTGAATATTCCAACAATTGGTATCAGAGCTGGTTAGGTTCTCACAAGGAAAATCCTAACAGCTTGGAGGAAAAGATCTAAAGATGGAAGCTTTCAAACTTGGAAAGATCATTGAAAATCAGGTGATAGAGGTGCAACTTGCTCTGCATAGCTTGGAGGAATTCAAAAAAAAATTGAGAAGCTCATTAAAAAAGAGGAAGGATCTAGCCATAGCTGAAAATGATATGCACTACAAGGAGATTGATACCACCAACATATTTTCTAGTGGAGACACTAAAGAGTTTGATGCAACAATAGCAGAACTGATGGAGAAAAATAAAATTCAAGCAGATGAGATACGATCTCTCAAGATGGAACATGAATCACAGGCTATAATGATATGTGAAATTACTAAACAAAAGAAAAGAGCAGTTGATGATAAGGTCATGATGGAAAATGAAAAAAGGAATCTTGAAAACAGACTTGAAGAAAAATGTACTAAATTGACAAGGATCTCAAACATGCAGATGGATACACTTGCTCAAATGATGAATCTTCATCATGAACTCAATATGAAAGATATTGAGATCTCTACTTTGAAGATGCAGAAGGAAAAAATGCAGAATGAATTAAACAGAGAAAGAGAGGTTGCAAAAAATCTCAACAAATCAAGTGAAGCCATCAAATATTTTGAGCAAATACTGAAATCTCCAAGATCAACCCATTATACAACAGGGCTTGGATATAACATCACTGAAGTTGGAGAATCATCAAAGAGTGTAGAACAAAGAAGTGAAAAAGGTAAAGATGTTAAACCTACATGTCATTTCTGTGGAAAGAAAGGACATACATCTAATGTCTGTAGAAGCAAGAATGCCCATCAGCATGACAAATCCAAAAGCATAAATCATTTTCATAAATGCAAGAAGCAAGGTCATCAAGCATATGAATGCAGAACCCAAACTATCAAGACATCAAGATTTGATGGACACTGTTATAATTGCAAAAAGTATGGACATAGAGCTTTTGAATGTAGATCAAAGTCTATGTGGACAGTAAATCAACCAGCAAAGACATCAAACTATGAATTTTGGGATTACAACACTAGGTACAGCTGTCACTATTGTCAAGAATATGGACATATCCCACAGAATTGCATAAGAACACATTTTAAAGGGAACCACAAAAGATGGTTGAATCAAACCACATGTTTTAGTTGCTTAAAAATTGGTCATGTCAGCAGGAATTGCCCAACAAGGTCAAAGGCATCAAGTTCTGAGTTTAGCAATGGAAAGGCAAAGATAGATGGTGGACATATCAGAAGTGAAATGAATAAGACATGGAGGAAGAAAGATGAGTCAAGTGATCACACTTCATCAAATTAAGCAAAGAATGGGTGTGTGGGATTGATAAACCTAGTCACATCATAAATCAGTCCCAAGACATATAAGAACTGCAAAAATGAAATTAGCATAAAAAAGAGATGCTAAGTCATAATTGAGAACTCTTGTGAAAATCTATCAAAGTTGCCTTCAGGAGCCGAGTTGCTAACAATGATCGAGTTGATAGTTGATGCTGAGCTATGAAATATCAATAGGAGCCAAGTAAAGTAAAACATAATGGGAGCTGATTCATGACGAAACTTTTCAAGTGTCGAGGAGACAGTTGGCAGTGTACTAAGCATTTATTACTCTGTTTTGAAGGGTACATAAATCTGATTTTTGATCATTTTCCCACCATTCGAACGAGAAGCAAAGCCGAAAAAAGAAGAAGCGAAGAAGATCAAGATCAGCTCAGAAGCCATTCGTGAAGATTTCTACAGTGATTCAAGACAAGTTTCATCAATTTAAGGTATTTTACTTAAGTGTCAAGCTACGTAGGATTTATAAACTTGTTTAAATTAAAAACCCTAGTTTGGAAAAAAATGGCATCTGGGTCAGGAACCACTAAGGGTATAGAGAGTCATGAAGTTCAGTTGGTCAGCAACGAAGTTAAACAACCTGAATTTAAGGACATTCCAAAAGTAGCATACAAGAATGACCCTGCAGGTGCATTATAAGTTATTTCGAATAAAGTTTTTATGGTCCAAGATGTTCGCAGATGTTATAATTGCAAAATAGGTGCCATAGGAGACTTAGAAATTCATAATGCATATGATAAACTATGTGAAAACAAAGTACTAAAAAATGAGTTTTCAATAATTGAAAGAAAAGGGTTAACCAAAACCCTAGCATTTCTGACTATTTTCAGAACTGAATGGGTACAGATAGTTTTGAACCGAATACATGATGAAGTTTTTTGGTTAGAGTCAGGGCCAGTAAAATTCACCAAGAAAACTATTCATAGGGTTACTAGTATTCCAACCCTAGATCAGCCAAAGACCCTGCGAAGTGACAAAAGGGAAGTAATAGAGAAAAATAGAGGTGCAAAATGGAACAATAAAGGAATGACTATCGACACAGTCACAGATCCCCTACTAGATTTTGCTGTGAGAATCATTTCACACAAATTCTATCAATCAAGCAGGTTGAACAGTGTACCTTGTATAGCAATTGATGTTGCATACAAGATAATCAAAAGGGATCATACTTATGATTTGGCAGAGCTCATGTTTCAACAGATTAATGAAAATTTGGGAGCTTTAAGGAAGAGCAAGGGAGCTCAATGAAATTTGGATCAGTTTTAATGTGTATGTTTTTCTATCTGATGAAAGAATTTCCTTCTAAGGGTAAAGTAAAGTGGAATCCAAATAAAACAATTGTTGAACAAATTAATGGATACATTGAATAGATGGGTGAAAATTTTGATGCCCAAATGACTGGTTATTTTGAGGACTTCAAAAGGTCCATGAAACAAAGAATGAGAATTCCAGTCTCATTGACTGAGAAATATGAAAAAGATATTTGTTTTTTTATAGATATACATTATACTTACATACAATCAGTTATACCTAGAATAAGATGACTTAGGCGAATAGGTTATGAACTTGATGTTGATCAAGCCTCTGTAGCAATAATAGCTCTACTTGTAGAAGAAGCTGATAAAAATGCAAAATTTTTGGAACCTATGATGTTGTCAAATCAAAGGTAATAATAGATTTGAAGACTACTTCAGCAGTAAAGAAGAAAGAGAAAATGGTGAGACAAATCAAAAGAAAATTTGGCGTGGAAGAAGAAGAAGGAACAACAGAAGAAGAGGGAGAAGACATTGAAGAAGAAGGAGATAAACTTTAAGGTCAGACTCGAGGGTCAGGAGAAGACAAAGAGAAAAGTGCTGAGGTAGAAGAAGCCAAGGAAGCACCAGTTAAGTAAAAGACCACAACTCCTTCTACTCCTAAATCCAAGGGGAGGAAAGTAGCTGCCCCTGCACCAAAGAGACCTACCACAAGGGCTGCAGCACAGAGAGCCCAAGAGGAGGCAAAAGGAAAGAAGAAAGACTCAAAGAAGACTACTGCTAAGTCAAAGAAAAGGAAATTTATTTCCCAACCTGAAACAGATGAGGAGAAAATAGAGTCAGAGGACAATAGTGAATTTCAAGTGGTAAGACACAAACCCCACACTGTTGTTGATAAATTATGTTCAAAAATTAGAAATAATGATTTAAAAGGTCTAAAGAACCTGAATTTTTCTAAGCTCACCAAAGAAGAGAAAAATAAATTAGAGGAATCTGTGTATGCTATGATGGCTGAGTATAAGCACACACCTCTAGAATTAGATGAATCTATGCCAAGAGAATTGTATAAAATTATAGAGGATAAATGGCATTTTTGTTTAGAAATGGAAAAAGAAATAAGGGAGTCAACATTGACAAGATTGTTTCCTAAGTTGACTAAAGATCAAATAATAAATGCCGTAAAAAGTCATAATAACATATTCACTCCCAAGTATAGAGCATTCAGCATATTCTAGAATAAAATTAAAGAGGTAGTTACTAAATCGACAAGATTGTGGAAAATAGTTTACAAGAAAATTGAAGATGTATATAATGAAGAATGTAAGGCAGAGGAAAGTGCCAAGACAAAGGAAAGGAAAGTGTCAAAAACCAAAGAGAAGGAACTAGTGGAGGAGGAGAGTAAAGAAGAAAAGGAAGAAGAGGCACATAATGAGGAGAAAGAGGAAGAGAAAGATACAATTGAGCCACAAGATCAAAGTATGCAAGACATACAGGTATCTCCTCCTAGTCCTCATCATGCCACCATCACACCTGTAGATATCATAAAAATAAAGGATGTTATAGATACTTCAAATCTAAACATCAATCCATTAACTACAGAGGATTTGGAAATCCTTGCCCAATCATCACTAGTAGCAAAATTAAGTTCAAATCCTGTACTGGTCAGTGTTGATGAATTACAAAATCCAGAAGTCAAGGTAAAAGCACTAGTGCCATCCTCGACCATACAAACTACTAGTATTCTATTACTTCCACCACCACCTCCACCAAGTATAGTCACTGATACACTCCAAGTGCTGACTACAATAGCAGGAGAAATAAAAGAAACATCTGAACAACCAACAAGTTCAACCCCACCTAGCATTCATAAAAGGGATATTCAAGCTAAAGAAAAAGAGACAAAGAAAAAGGAGGAGTTTGCAATACAAACATTGGTTGCTTTACCAAAATCTGGTACTCCAACACAAACTATTCAGTAGCTGAGCACAGATGGATTACAGCTAAAAATTAGAACACCAGGCTCGAGCTCATCAAAGGCAGTTAAGAAACTTCACAATGGAGTTCCTGAGCTTGATGAAGAAATAAAGATTCCATATTATGAATCTAGCACTCTTACTAAAGAAAAGATTAATGAAATTTAGGGTGCATTGGACAAAAGAAGAAGACAAGAAGCACTAAGAAAGGAATACAAGCATAAGCTTACCTTGAATGAAATTAAAGACATATTTATAGAAGCTTTTTGCTTTCAATCTCTAGATGAGTCAAGACCAATTATGGAACAACTATCTAATATAGTTGACCAGGTGACTAATAAAGACTAGGAAACAAATGCCAGATTGCTTGAATGGTCAGAAAAGAAGTTCCAAGGTAAATTAAATAATAAAATATCTGGTGATATAGAACTGTCTAAAGAAGAACTGGCAAAGAAAATTAAAACAGTTAAAATTGTACTAGGAAACATCTTTTCCCTGTACAACAAGTTGTGTGATTTTTCCACATTCACACAAGACACTAGCCAGAAAATATTGAGCTTGGAAAACAATCTCAAAATTTCTAGCATGCAATTCCCCACAGATCCAGCTCAGAGTGAGAAGCATTATGTCCAATCGCTTCACACACAAAGAGAGTTAGTTGTCTTAGCAGTAGAGGAGGCAACCACAAAAGCCAAATTGATACAAATTCAATCGTCAATTACTCCTCATTTGGAATTACTTCACAAGGAGCAGATAAATGTAGAGATAGTCCTCAGGAAAGATCCTAATCTTTCTTCATCTAACGGACTTATACACCTAGCAGCAGAGATTTCCATCCAGCATAAGACATTGGATGTCACATTAGCAAATTGGGATGCAGCTCTGAAGGTACTCCTTGAAGTAAATAGCACATTTTTGGCCAAGTATGGCATTTCATTGTAAAGACCCTTGACATAAGTGTCAAAAAGGGGGAGAATAAGTAATAAGAGAGTAATAAGAAGTGATTAAGTAAGGGGGAGTTAAGTGTAGGAATGAAATGATAAGTATGATAAAAGGGGGAGATAGCAAATGGAATGAAATGATAAGTATGATAAAAGGGGGAGATAGAAAATTTTGAGATAGCAAATTTTGGGAGCAAATGAAGGATAAATTACTGAGACACATGGATCTTAATTAAGTGTTTTTGCCACTCATGTTAAAGGGGGAGATTGTTAGCTTAAAGAATAAATTTGACAACTGAGTGTCAATACACTTAACCCAGATCAAAAGTAAGTGCCGAGTGATAACAGGTGCTGAGTGATAACGAGTGCCGGGTGCAACAAGTTCTAAGTGATAACAAGTGCCGAGTGCAACAGGTGTCGAGTGATCACAAGTGTTGAGTGCAATAGGTGCCGAGTGATAACAAGTGCCGAGTGCAACAACTGTCGAGTGACAACAGGTGTCGAGTGATAACAAGTGCTGAGTGCAACAGGTGCCGAGTGATAACAAGTGTCGAGTGATAACAGGTGCTGAGTGATAACAAGTGCCGAGTGCAATAGGTGCCGAGTGTTAACATGTGCCAAGCAATACAATTTTTTTAGGTGCTGAGCTATCCAAGAAACAACATGTGTCGAGTATCAGAAATACTTCAAGAGCCGAGTAACTCAGTAGATCAGCATAAAAGTTTGAAATTGCACAAACTATGATGCAAACAATTTTTGCAGCCGATAGAAGGTAAACTTCGATAGATTTAATGATAAAATCAAATCTTTTATTTTTCTTGTGCAACTCACATGCAGCCAATAAGAAAAATAATAAAGGCATGCAACCAATTAGTAAAAGACAAGTATTGAGCGCGAAATTGAGAATCAATATGGATCGCAGATCTAAATCAAACCCTAAGTCTTTGAAGTCTTTATAAGGAAGACGAAATGTCATTGTAAACATATATATTGAAGGACATACAAGGGTGCATAAGAAAATCTATTTTCAGAAGCAAGAGTTATTAGATCACAAAGGATCAAGATCAGGAGAAGGCAGAAAAAGAGCCTATATTCAGCAATCAAGGATTGTAATCTATCAGGTTTATTGTATCTAATACTCTCTAGCAATTGTATTAGAATGAAAATCCTATGGTGATAGGTTAGCTTTACAGCTATTTTGTAAGATCCTTTTGATTAGGTGATTAAAATCCTTTAACCGGGTGACACTTCATGTTAAATGTTTGTAAATCCTCTAACCAGGTCACTATTAACACAGTGTAAAGCCTTTAACAGGGCAGGCCTTTAACAGGGCAAACCATCAGAAGTGGTTGAACAATAGTGCTGCAGTAAATTTTTGTGGGTATCATCCCCACCCCAGTTTTACCTTCTTATTCCTAGAGGGTTTCTGGGTTACCAAAATTTCGGTGTTATGAGTTATTGATGCATGAGTTTTGTAACATGTTTATTTGATGTATTTACATGCATGCAACTTACTTTCAGTTAAAAGTTTTATTGGCTAAAGTTTGATACTTATGATTCACACCCCCCCCCCCCCCCCCCGCCCCGCCCTCTCATAAGTACTCTTTCCATATTTGAATATTCCAACATCACTTAGAAAATATTGAAGACTGATAAACACTAAACAAAGCAAGTCAAAGACTAAGAAACGACAATTGGAAATTGAGAAAAATGAGCAAATTAAGAGCATATCCTACACCAGAATGAGAACAAGGATCAAGAAACAGATATGTCTCCCCCCTCAGGATTGAAATAGAAATGATAATAGAGGAGATGACACAACCCAAATAGATAGATTTGATCAAATTGATAAATAATTAAGTCCAAGACAATAGATTAACTGATGTAGATAAGTGGCCACTAAAATGATAGAACATGCCTTGGTGTAATTAATTTTACCAAGACTGATATAGCATTTAAATTAGGTCAAACACATAGAAAAAGATGGGATAGTGCCTCAAAAGTATAGTCAACTATGTAGAAGAAAATAAAATTTTAAAAATCCAATTTGACAAGCAAGATGAACTTAGATTTTGATTTCAAGCCTAAAAATGCATCTAGAACATCAAAATTAGGTAAGGGTCCAAGTTTTACACAAATCTAAGGAGTTTGAAAATTAACTCAAAATATGTTAGATAGATGTGATGATAAGATTAACTCCTTGTGATGATAGGATAGCAAATAGACAATATGAAAGATAATGAAAATGAAAAGATATGATCAAGAAGAAAGTGAAGATGAATGTAGTCAACTATACTTCCATAAAAGATGATGGATGCTCTCTTGACACTCAAAATGCAAGACTACTCCTAAGAATAAACCCTAAAATGCAAGCTACATGATGTGAGGGTTGAAAAAGTAGGTCCTCTTTATTAGAATTTTCTTATCATTGAGCCTTATTAGGGACATCAAAAGATCATAAAACCACCACTAGGATGATTTATGAAGATATGGATATGATTTATATTGGATAAAAATGTGGGAACCCAACCTATGCATCAAAGACATATAGGTCAAGATGATTATGCAATCAAATTCCCTAGTTTTAATGTAGTGAGATTGTACTTGCATCAAGATACAAGAAATTCAAGATTACCATAAGTACCCAATCATAAAATAGACAAGGATGAGGCCTTTGAATTGATCCTAAATGTCCATGGGACCAAGAAAACTACTTTAGACAAGTAAGATAAAGTCAAAGAGAACACCTATAGATAGAAATCAAAGAAAACATGCTCCATGCCCCCGATTCTCTAGTCCAATACATCATCAAGAGACTATTAGGGAAGGAAACTCGACAAATAAATCATCATTGACATCATATAAAGAAATAAGTTCAAGTATGTCTTAGTTATTTTTTTCTTATGTGCATGTGTGAGTGTCACAAAGTGATTTTCCTAGGACATCAAATCTACCAATGAGAAACATCATGATATTCTAGACTATAGAAATGGCATCTGATAAGTGTTGAGAAACACTCGATGTTAGGGGAGTGTCAAAAAACATTGTTTGCAAGAATTTTAAAAGAAATGCTAGCGCATCAAAGAGACTCTAGATAAAGAAAAATACTACCTATGCCCCCTAGACCTACACTAAGGTCAACTGCAAAACTAGGAATACCAAAAGGATATATGAAGTGAAATGGATTAAGCTCAGAGCACAAAGTGATATGTTGATAGACATAAGTACAAGGGTCTCAAATAGCGCATGTTTCCATGTTTTCACCACTTGGCAATATTTTTTTAGGACTTTTTATATATATTTTGGGTTTTTTGAGATATTTGAAGTTTTTTGCTGATACATTAAAGCACCTATTTCTAGGTTCTCGCTAAGATGAACATTTTTTTTACTACATTATATGATTTTTGGGATTTTTTCAAGATCATAAGTTATGTAAAAATTCTCTAAATAGTGAGAGCACTAGGCATGGAAACTTTTGAGATGAATAATGTTGATAGGTTTAGGGAGTTGTTCTCCCTCAGTTGTAGATAATTCGTAAGCACTAGATCCAAAGGCAATAGAAACAATGTAAGGACCCAGCTAATTAGGTTCAAATTTTCCTTTATGAGCTCAATTCTATTAATTCTTTGGATACTCTCTAAACACAAGGTTTCCGACTTGAAACTCTCTAGGGTGAACCTTCCTATTATAAGTAGTGGACATATGCTTCTGATAAGCTCTTATATGATCAAATGTAGCTCTACAATGCACATCAAGAAATTCAAGCTCTTGTATACTCATGACTCTATATTCATCATCAGTATTAAGGCCTCTCAAAGAAACTCAAAGTGACCTCAAGAGGCAATGAGCAATTTTGAAAATAGACCATTTGTTCATAACATATCCGATAACCTCAATTGAAATCTATCACTAAATCATCCTTATACATATTGATGTGGCTATCAAACCAATCATATATTTCCAATTGGAAAATATATCGCCAACTAGAAAATACAATTTTTCTTTTTTTCTATGGTTAAAAACCTTATATGTTTTGATAATGAAAAAGTGATATCCATATATTTAAATTACATTGAATGAGATAGATTAAACATATTCCTTTCAATGTTTTACTTTATAGTTAGCCCACCCACAAGACATGGCATTACATCAAATAGTCACATTGGTTAAAAACCTTGCATCTTTCCTTAACATCATATCGATGTCTATTGATCTCCTTTTGATCCAATAGTTAGGATAGCTATTGATATTTCATAATGACAATGCAATGACCCTCAATTTTCTTTTAATCTGACAATAGGAAGAATTCACATATGCCTTCCTTTTATAACCCACTTGGGACACATGGAATTTTTGCATTGTTTAAAAACTAATCACTATTCCATACCAACAACATGATAGTCATTAACCTTTAGCAAAATCAATGGCTTTAGAAAAACCTTTAAAAAAATCTTACTCCTAGTCGTGATCAAATTTGACTTTGACAAGTATCCATTATTATTGATATCTTCTTTTTGAAGTCCACCAATGCCCGTGCCCCACTTCATACAAATGTCATACTGTTACTTTTCCACATCTCTCAAAAACCTTGCATGTTTCAATAGCAAAAATATGACAACCCTTGATTTCACTTTGATCCAATGGTCCATAATAACTTTTAACTGTTACACTACTTGGCCCCATTGTACATGTGTTGGAATATTTATTTCTCATAATAATTAAAACTCTTGCACATCCCAATAGAGATCAAGTGATGATCATTGGTTCAAACTAGATTTGATGGTTACAAAACAATTCATAGCATGGGTCCACCACAGGTAAGAGTATATTGAGAATTTGAAAATCAAAGGATCTGACACAATTAATTGCTTTTGACAAAGGTATAAGAAAAAATAAAAACTCGAAGGACTTTAGGATATAAAACTTCTAATAAACATTTCTCGTTATTGAAATAAAACCCTTGTCAAGATGTTCAAAAATTAAAATAAAGGGAAAACCTTCTATTTCATACTTAGGGTTTTAATTAACAAATGCCTACCTTGAGAATTTTTTGAAATGAGACTATTGTAAACCAATTTTTAAAATTTAAACCTAAAGAAAAACCAACTCCTAAAAGGGGCTAACAGTCTTGACACTTGAATCCTTAATCTTCAATGGAGGAATTTCTTAAAGAATGATTGAAGGCTTGACTACCTAAGTGCTTAAGTACGAGTGCTTGATCTTTTGAATGCATTACGTGAAATGAAACAAGAAGGCTCCCTTTTATAAAGATATCAAAGTGACCAATAAATCAAATTTTAAAATGAGGTAAGACCCATCTTAAATTGGTATAATAAATGATTAGTCATAATAAGATTTCTTGGGCGAGTAAATTAAGGATTATTAATTTGAATTAATAAAGGTCTACCCCAATTTATAAAATAATAGGAGATGCATAATATTAATTTATGGGAAAGATAAAACCTTATCTAAGATAGTACCAATTTTAAATATTAATTTAAATTAATTAACAAATGTGGATACAATATTTAAGAAAAATAAAGGTCTAATCCATTTATATTAATTTTAAAGTAATAAAAGACTTGTCCAATGAGATGAAATGAATTATTCAAATGAAGGAAGAATAGAGGATAAATTCAAAAAATAGATCACATAAAATGGGTACTAAACCTTCATTAAATTATAGTGCTTCTAGTTTAAGATGATACAATTTGAGACAAGATTCTCCCTATTAAATATATCTCCTTCTCATATCTTTGTGCAGTGCTTCACTATTATTAGTTACACGTGAGATAACTTTAGAGCTCTACCCCAACGGTTCTTCTTACTATTGACAAGAGGAATGTCAATGTTGATCAAAACATGTTTTCCAAGCCTAAAAACTCATCAAAATTAACAAGTCAAACAACACAATTATTAATCAAGTGTGTGCTACATCTAAACATATGACTACTCTTTCAATTATATATCATCCAAATAGTAAGTACTTTCCTGCATCTAAACCTTGTTAGAATATATAGTCCACCGATATAACTGCGATGTGAATTAGTTATCCAACTAATAACATAATTATCAACCTTAAACAATCTTAACCATACGAGTAATATAAAATAAAACCACAACAAGATACTCATACACAATAAAACCAAATATGTTAACTAGGGAAACCCTTGATCAGAGGGAAAACCCTAGAGGGGATGGTACCCATGAGATGATATACTAATATAAATATTCCTTTTTAGAGGATAGACCCTGTTAGGAGTCTGTTACAACATTTAGTACATATGAGTCCCTATTAGGAGATGTTGAATCCCTGTTAGGAGATTCTAACCTTATTAGGAGTTGTCGAAGATAGCTTGACCCACTTCCTAAATAGCTTCAAGGGAAAGATCAATGAACCTACTATCCAAATGAATGCAACATGCCAATACTCTCTAATGCTCAGGATACTCCCCAAAGTAGCATTATGAACATTTGTGCTAACAATCTCCCCCTTTGAAATTGATGGAAACATAGATGAAAAACATATAAGTTCCAAGAATACCAAGAATACTGTATTGTTTCTTTTGTTCTCATCTTCTCAAATCCTATCCATCAAGAAAGTTTGAAATCCTCTAAATTTAGAGATTGGCATCAACTATCCACATGCTAAAAATAATATCAAATACAACAGATGCACATAGGTGCATACTCCTATTTTATTTCATGAATCTTTTTAAATCTCTCTAAAAGATATCTCTCCCCCATACATAGGAGATGCTCTCCTGCATAACTTAGGAGATGATTTTCATGCATATTCTCCCCCATTGACATCAATGTCAAAGAAATCAAACACATGAAAAAATACCAACTATTAGAATTACTTCTTCAACTCTTCAAATAGCTTGAGTGTCAAAAGACACTATTCAATACCAAATACCAAGAGTCCCCAATGACTTAATACATACTAGATATTCCCCCATACAGGGAACATCAGAATTTAGTACAAGCTAGTAATATTGCTCTATACCACTTGACTGATGCACTCTCTGCATCATCTACTCAAAATTATGCAGGGGCATAACCCCAAGCATACCTCCTAAGTACTCAAAATTATCTTTAGGAAAAGGCTTTGTAAATATATTTGCAATCTGATCTTTAGTACTTACATACTCCAATTTGATCTCCTTTTCTTCTACTTTCTCTCTCAATGCATGATACTTAATAGATATATCCTTAGCCTTAGAATGTAATATAGGGTTCTTAGACATACTCACTATACTTTTGTTATCATAGTAAATAATTACAAGTTCTTCAAACTCAATTATGATATCCTTCAGCATCAGCTTCATTCACATAACTTGATTACAGTTATTTTCTATTGCAACATACTCTACCTTAGCTGTACTCTAAAAAATACAATCTTACTTCTTGTTTAACCAAGAAACTAGTCTTCCTCCAAGAAAGAATGCTACACAACTAGTGCTCTTTCTATCATCTATATTTTCTGCCCAATGCACATTAGTATATACACATAGAGTGAAATCACTCGATGTATCATACCATATTCCATACTTAGATGTCCCTTTCAAATATCTAAATATTCTCTTTACTACTGCAAAGTGATATTCCTTAGGATCAACTTGCAATCTACTTATAATCCTAACTACATTAACTATATCTAGTCTAGATATGTCAGATACTATAAACCTTCAATCATGGATCTATACTTCTTCTGCTCTACTGCAGGTGTCTCATCTTTGTTGGATAACTTGTGACTAGTTATCATATGTGTAGCAATAGGTTTATAACTTTCTAAACCAAACCTTTTCAACAAGTGTTTCAAGTAATTAGCTTGTCAAATAAAAATACCATCACTATTTTGTATATTCTGCAATCCTAGGAAAAACTTAATTTCTCCTATCATGCTCATTTCAAATTCATTCTTCATCTCTTTAGAAAAAATTTCAGTTTCTTCATTGTTACCTCCAAAAATGATGTCATCAACAAATATTACAATAATCAACAAATAATTTTCAACTTCTTTCAAATACAAGTTACTATTTTTCATACCTTTAGCAAATTCAAGCTTTGCCAAATAATTGTCCAACCTCACATATCGAGTTCTAGGTGCTTTCTTTAGACCATATAAAGCTTTCTTTAATTTTCTTACCATTTCTTTGTCTTTTGAAAAAAAGGAAAACCTTCAGGCTTCTCAACATATACCTCTTCTTCAAGTTCTCCATTCAAAAAAATTGATTTAACATCCATCTAATAAAGCTTGAACTTCTTATTTTCTATACAAGGTAGGAACATCCTTACTACTTCCATTCTAGCTATAGGTGCATATGTCTCCTCGTATTCTATTCCTTCTTGTTGTGAATATCCCTTGCATACAAATCTAGGCTTGTTCCTCACAACTTCACCTTTTTCATTCATCTTGTTTCTGAATACCCACTTGGTTCCTATCATATTCTTGTCTTTAGGTCAAGGAACTAATTCCCATGTATCATTCTTTACTAGTTGATCCAATTCTTTTTTCATTTCTTGAATCCAATGATCATTTTTGATTACTTCATCTATGCTCTTAGGTTCAACTTGAGGGATTAAACATATCCCCTCATTTACTATGTTCCTTGTCATTTCTCCTTTGTCTCTACTTCCAATTATTTTCTCAAAAGGGTGACTCTTTATTAGATTTCTATTAGGGGTAGGAGTTGACATCTCAACTCTTATCTCTTCTCTAGGTTTAGATCTATGTTTTTCTCTTTGCTCAATAGTTAGGACAACATTCTACAAATCATTGTTTTTATTAGCAAAAACTTCAGCATTCTATCTAACAATTCCAATATTATCTTCTTCTCCATCTAAATTATAATCTACCATCATTTCCTTAGTTCCAAAATTTTCATCAATCCTTACAGTTGTGCATTCAACTATTGTCTTAGTTCTATAGTTGCAACATCTATAAGCCTTTCTTTTCAATGAATAGCTAAGAAACATACCTTCATCACTTCTTGGATCAAACTTACCAATGTCATAATCTCTCTTAATGTAACATTTTCTCCCAAATATTCTAAAAGACTTAAATGACAGTGAATTTCCAAACCATAGTTCATAAGGTGTCTTGTCCATTCCTTTTCTGATATGTACCCTATTTAGAGTATATACTAATGTATTGACTATTTCTCTCCAAAATGTCTTAGAAATATCATTCTCAAATACCATCACTCTTATTGCTTCTACTATTGATTATTCCTTCTCTTAGGAATCCCATTTTTCTCAAGTATTCTAGATATAGATAGCTGCCTTTCAATCCCATTCTCTTCACAAAATGTGTTAAACTCTCTAGAAGTGAATTATCCTCCTCCATTAGATCATAAACACTTTATCTTAACACAAGATTCATTCTCAAATCTATTCTTAAACATCTCAAACTTCTTGAAAGCTTCAAATTTCTCTTAAAGAAATGTTATCCACATCATTCTAGTGAAATCATCAACCAAAATCATAAAATACCTTTCACCATAGAAACCTATTGTTCTAAAAGGACCACTCAGATTTGTGTAAATAATCTCTAGCTTCTATGTACTACTGAAATTCTTGCTAGGGAATGATACTTTCTTTTTCTTAGCCAAAATACATTCCTTTCACACAAAATTAGTAGGCTTTGTAATCTTATGTAAGTCTTTGACTACAAAAGTGCTGCTAACCTTCACAATATTATCAAATTTTATGTGATAAAATCTTCTATGCCACAACCAACTTTTATCCACCTTAGCTACCAAACATGTTATTTCAGCAGGATTTAACTGAAACAAATTACCTCTAGAGTTAGTGCCAAATCCAATCATCTTACCATCTCTATCTTTGATAATGCAAGTCCTGTTAGTGAAATAAAATAGATAACCCGTGTCTACCAATTGTCTAATACTCAACAAGTTATTCTTCAATCCATTAAGAAAATAGACATCATCAGTGTTCATTTTACCATCAAGAGTAATGGATCCAATTCTTGTTATATGATAGGCTACATTATTACCAACTCTAATAGTACCTGAATCATGATTCTTAAATTTAACAAACTTATTCATATTACCAGCCATGTGATGTGAACAACCACTATAAATTATCCAATTTGACTTCGTTTCCACTTGGGTAATTAGAGCTCTTTCTTCTCTAATTTCTCTATCAAGATCATCTTCCTTGATAGCCACAAATCCTAATTCATCACCACTTTCACTTTGACCTTTCTCAGTAGATTCTTCATCTTTATTTGCATACAAATAGTTTCTATCTTTCTCTTCTAGGGTTAAACTTTTCCTCTTTTTTAGAACATTTAGATGCATAATGACCAAATTCATTACAAGTCCAACATTTAAAGATTTTATTACCATCTTTTTCTCTTCTCACCAAAAGGGATATTCCTTCCTCAATCTTCTTGCCTTCATTAGCTCTGCTACTACTAGCAAAATCTCCATGACTGCTTGCACTCCTTGTCAAATTAGGTTGAATGTTCATGGAATTGAAAGCTATTTTGACTCTTACAATTTTTCCAATTTGACTTAGATCTACTCCTACTAATTCTAATCTTTCAAGCAATATATCCTTTGTAAAATCCTTAGTGCAAGGCATTACTAGCTGAATCATCTGAGCTATCATCTTGAAAGATGTTGTCAAACTTTTCAAGATCTTCCATTTTACTTCATCATCTTCCTTGATTCCACCATGACATTGAATTCCTACAACCGTTTCTTCTATTATGTGACTATAACTTCTTACAGATTCATCTTTCATCTTGAAATGCACATATCCAATTTTTTAATCGCATTCTCTTTGCATGATCATCACCTTCAAAAGTAGATTCTAATGCTTTCTAGATTTCATAAGATGTTTCAAATGACTTTACCTGATTGTACTCATTCTCTAGAAAAATTTTTAGGAGAGCTTCTCTTTCTCTCATGTTACACATGAATAGATCTCTCTCTTCTTCACTGTAACCTAGCTTTGCTTCTTCAACAATTGTCTTCTTACTCTTTGTCAAGATCTAATATCCTAGACCTGTGCACAATAGATGAGTCTTCATCTTCTCCTTCCAAATATCATAGTTGGCCCCATCAAATCTAGGACTATCCTTTCTTAAAAGATTCACCATTAGTCTCCCAAACTTGTTAAGCTTATCCTTTAAGGACCTGATGCTTTGATACCAATTGTTAGAAGTTATAGTCTAATAATCTGATTGTGGGTGGGGGGAGTGAAGAATCAATTATCCAACTAATAACAAAATTATCAACATTAAAAAATATTAACCATATGAGTAATATAAGATGAAACCACAATAAGATACTCACACAATAACACCAAATATGTTAACTAGGGAAACCCTTGATCAGAGAGAAAATGCCAATGGCAATGGTACACACAAGATGATGTACTAATATAAATATTCCTTGTTAGAGTCTAGACTATGTTAGGAGTTTTTTAATAAAATTTGTTACATATGAGTCCCTATTAGCAAACTTTGAATCCCTGTTAGGAGTTGTGGAAGATAGTTGGACCCACTGCCGAAAAACTTCAAGGGCAAGACCAATGAACCCACTGTACAAATGATCTCTATATTATTTCTTGCAAAAAAATAGAATGGTACTGTATTGTTCCTTCCTCTTTCTCTTTCCTATCAACTAGACCTCTACTCCTTTAGATCTTGTAACTAGATCACAAATCTCGAATTCAATAATCCCTTGGATTGCTTAAACACATTCAGCAAGAACTCTTCTTCTTTTCACACTTCACACTTCAACAACAATAGCTACTCTTTTCATATATTTTATAATCAAGGAAAAAAAATTTCCTTTATAACATATCTTCATAATAATTCCTTGAGTCATCCTTGATGATTTCACAATTGATTATGATAAGATAATTAATTAATTGCAATTACAATAGCACTGTCGGCTCACATTTTATACAAACTTCACATGTGTGATATTGGGGCTTATGCACTCACTAACATCATCAGAGGACTAACCTTGACATCATCAAAGGACTAACCTCTATCATTATTTTATTGTGCATCTCTTCATTACATCTTAGATGTAAGATAGCTAACAAACAATAGGAACCACTTTCCCAATACTTTATCTCTAAACTCCCCTTTGTAAATCAGGTACAAATTTTGTACATCTTCGACTCATACTTTGTACACTTGACTACATCATCAAGACACTATGCTAAACATGTCCATAACTATGCATCACTAGACAATCAAACCATTGTCTATACCATCAAGATCTTTTTTTTCTTCCTAGCTATTCTTTACATAAACCATACTATGTTGACATCAATGAAAAACATTGTCATGAATGCAACATGTCAATACTCTCCAATGCTCAGGATACTTCCCAAAGTAGTATCATCAGCATTCATGCTAACAAACCTTTACCTAATGTGGTGACTAAATTGATTCATGTTTGAATTCTTCAAATTCCTCCTATATATCCTATTGACACTAACAAACCAATTCCCAAGTCATTCAATCTAAATGCTTATTGTCAACTAATTCATCATACTCAAAAGTATTATTCTTTGAAAAGTGTTATCCAAGACCTTATGTATTCCAATACTATATCTCTTTATGCTGAGGTTAGTAGTATGAATAATTTGTTGCACCTCATAATTAGAATTTGAAAGTCTAGACTAATATTTTACCTTCACTATGTCATTAATCAACCTTCTTCTCATGAAACTGATGTTAGCTATCCAAGAAGTTTATCATATTGTTAATCATGTTTAGCTTTAACTTAAACCCATAATTTCACCTTTTCTTTAACATACACATTCCCCATCTATTACCTTTAATCAGTATGATATGATTAAAATAGCTAATGGTCCTCTTTACATTATAATTATGGTTGGTCATATCCCTTTAAATGGAATTTTGATTGATCCTTCTTACTCTGTGAATGTTATTACTAAAATGCATCTCTTTTCAAAAGGGTTATAAAATGATAGCTATGCTACATATATTGTGTGGATTCAAACTTTAAATGTTTATTTATTACTTTCAAGGTTCTATCAATCTTCCTATCATTCTTCTCGATAAGGTTGTTCACAGTACTTTTTTTTTCATTCCTACTTTTGGTCAATATCAATTAAGCTTGGTATTGTATGACTCTCTTCCATGTAAGTTTTAGCATCTCTAATTTGTAATTACATAAAATTTGCCCATAATGGATAAGTTTTCATCATTAGCCATTCTCATCATAAAGCATTATGTCCTCAAGATTGTGTTGAGATAGATTTTTATTGTCCATCTCTCACACAAACACCACCTAGTTATCTTGGTCATCTTTATCAATCCTATAAGAAATACAAGGTAGGAAATATTTTTGATCCTATCTCTCCTAAATTTAATCCTCCCATCACTATCTTACCTACACCACCTATTCCTCTAAAAACTATTCGTGAACCTGTAGTTGTTCCCTCTTTTAAACCTATGATAGTCAACACTAATCCTTTAAGTTGATCTCATAAGTTTTTTTGCAATAAGCATTCTCTTAAGTGTCACAAAAATAATCAAGCTAAGATAAAGGCATGTTCTCTTACTTCCTAAAGTGCATCTTCATCTCACCCTTTACATTCCTTTGATCAACCCATGCTTGAGCCTTTGGGGTAAGTTAATCATAGTAACAATCTACAAAGGGATAAACATTATGATCATATTTTAGATTCTATTAATCTTGATATGGATGATACTCTTTGATGAAGGGTACTCCCCTTAATACCAAAAACACATAGTAAAAATAGAGAAATAATGATAATTTACGACAATAGAAAATGAAATTTTTATTATCTCCAAAAGTATGGAATTATAGATTTCATAAATTGATGTAGGAACATCCTAGGTGTGAAATAAATCTTGCATCACCCAATTTCTATTTCCCGTTTTCAATTTTTTGTATTTTTAATAAAGGTGTTCTTATAGAGAATTACTATTTAAGAGAACTTGTTAATTTTATTAAGTTGGTATTATGTGCTTAGATTGTTCTAATCTCATATATGGAGGATTATCTTTGACATATCAGCCTAGTGGATGAGTTTTATTGTCATATCATATGTATTGCCATAGTCATTACAAATTTTTGGTATGAATTTTGGCTATCCAAAATTTAGGTCTAGTGTCAAAGGCCTAAATGGCCCCAAAATGAGGCAAAACCAACTAGGGTAAATAGTGTTATGCTTGTGTGATCACCTACTATAGATTGCTAGTCGACGATATTCAAATGGGGTTATAATAGCCCATTGGGTCAATGGTTGCTAGTTATCATCTCTAGAAGTGGACGCATCCAAAAATATAGTTTGTAATTTACTTTGAGTAAATAAAATGTGATAAAGTATAATAGAATAATATAATATGATATTTTTTGGCTTGAAGGGTTAGGGCTTAGTGTCTACAAACTTCCTGCATGGTTAAAAGTGTCTGCTTAAGGAAGGCTTAAAGGTTATCTAGGTAATTTTTGGGTGATAGTCACAAATATTTTTTGTGGATAATTGTAAGGAAGTCACCCATGTCAATTTTCATATTCAAATTTTGCGATACTATATTTGAGGTGATAATAAGAAGTCCATATTTTGTTCTCTCAATTTGTGTTGTTCTCTATTCCTATTTTTTGTTTTGATATTAAGAGAAACACCCTTCATCAAGTGATATTAGAGTTGGAGTTCCTAAGTGTGTAAATAGATCACCAATTGGGAGGTAGTTTGCACCAGAACCATGGTTTGGGTTGAGCATGTTGATAGATCACTAAATGTGAGGCAATTTGCATTAGGGTTTTAGTCGAAGTGCAAAAATGCCTCCATGAAGAGAGTGTGGTGGAATAGTTGTAGATGTTATGCTTGAGGGTTTTAAAGACTTGGAATGATAGATGCAAGAATTGGAAGAACAAATGCACAAAGGAATAAATCTTAGAGATGAAAGTGAGGATGAAGAAGAAGAAGAAAATGTTGAACAAGAGGTCATTTTGAACCCAAAAGAATAGAGGCTTTTAGGATCATTTCTAGGATTAGGAAAAGACCTAAGTTTGAGGTTCCCATATTTTTGATAAATCTTAACCCTAAGGAGTTGATTGGATCAATGAGTTGGAGGAATAATTTGAGTATGAAGATATTGAAAATATAGATAGGGTCAAATTTGCAAAGGCCAAACTAAAGGGTCATGGAAATATATGGTGGTAGGAGATCTAGTTGGAGTCAAATAGAAGAAAAAAAGAAAAGAAAAACATAAAATGGGACCAAATGATAGCCACTTTGAAGTGACAATACATTCCTATGAAATATGAGCTTGATCTATTGAAGAAAATGAAAGGGTTGAAGCAAGTGGGAAGATATGTTCAAGAGTATACCAAAGATTTCTACTGAGTTCTCATCACAATAGGACATTTAGAAGCTGATGAGCAGAAAGTTTTCTATTATCTTAATTGGATGAGGCCAAATATTAAGTAGGAATTGAGTCTAGTCTGAATTACCATTATTGAATAGGCAAATCAATTTTCCCTAAGAGTTAAGGAAAAGTTGAACAAGAAGTTTGAAAACAAAAATAATGGCAGAGGTCATAGTGGAAGATTTGACAAATGGTGTTATGGAGGCCTAAATAATGATCAAAAGAATAAGGATGAGGAAAGTAGTAGAAGTCCATGATAAAAATAATAGAGATCATAAAGGAATAGGATGGTGGCAAGGATCTAGAAGAGGAGGTTTTCATGGAAAATATTTCATTGTGGACAAGAAGGGAATAGAATATTTGAGTGTTCCCAGCACCAAAAATGGAATGATAGAAGGATTAAAGGCTAGGCCAGAGTAGTGCATTTTGATGAAATGTCAAATCATCCCATTCTAAAAATGTTAAATGAGGAGAAGTCCTAGTTAATAGAAGAGTCTTACTGAATGGTGAGAATGAACTTGATCAAAGGATGAGTTTGTTTAAGATAAGGTAAAAATGTGAAGATAAGTGTTGTGATGTGATCATTGATGGTAGAAGTACTGACAATCTAGTGTTAGAAAAGATGGTCAAGAATTTAACATTAGAGAGGTAGAAACACCCACATCCATATTGTATTGCCTTGGTGAAGAATGACCACAAGGTCATGGTCAATGAGAAGTGCCTAGTGAAGTTCAAGATTGGTAGCTACTAGGATGAGGTTTTGTATGATATCATACCTATGGACATATGTAATATGTTTTTGGGTACGCCATGGTAGTTTAATAGGCATGTTGTACATGATTCGCATGCAAATGCCTACACTTTGAAAAAGGATAGCTTAAAGCATAAGATGAAGCCATTGAAGGAGAAATAAGAAAAGGTATGTAGCTCTTTTAGAATATGTTTTGTTCATGGAAAAGAGTTTCTTAAGGATATGAGGTGTGAGCACATATGTTTTCCCATAATTCTAAAATATTGTAAAGAAGTAGTAGAGGAGGTACCTATATAAGTCGTAGATTTGATGGAAGAGTTTCATGATATTGTGTCAAATAATGTACCTAATGGATAACCCCCAGTATAGAAGAATAGACACTAGATGGACTTGATTCTAGAAGCTAGTTTTCCAAACAATGCAATGCATAGAATGACACCAACATAAAGTAAAGAGTTAAGTAGAAAAGTACATGAGTTGTTGTAGAAGGGGTTGATTCGAGAGAGTCTAAGTCTATGTGTTGCACTAGTAATATTGGAACCTAAGAAGAATGGAGAATGGAGGATGTGTATAGATTCTTAAGCTATCAACAAGATCAAAATCAAGTACAAATTTCCATTACTAGAGATGAATGACCTTATGGATTTTTTGAGTGGAGTTATGTATTTCACAATGATAGATCTAAAGAGTGGGTACCATCAGATTCACATTTGATAAGGAGATGATTTGAAATTTTCTTTCAAGACAAGGGAAGGATTACATGAGTGATAAGTCATGCCTTTTGGGCTAACCAATTAACTAAGCCCTTTCATGAGGCTCATGAGTGAGCTACTAAAAGAGTTTCTAGGTAAGTTTGTCATTTTTTACCTAGATGAAATTTTGACCTTTAGTAAACATTGGAGGAGAATTTGATGCACATTCATAAGGTCTTTGATAAGTTGATGGAGGAAAAGTTGTTGATCAATTTAAAGAAGTGTAGTTTCATGAAGAAGGAGTGGGTGTACTTGGGATTCATATAGTATTAGTAGAAGGTCTAAAAATGGACATTGAGAAAGTGAAGACTATCCTCAAATGGCCTACTCCAAGGAGTTTGACAAAAGTAAGATCTTTTATGGATTGGCTAGCTTTTACAAAAAAAAATTATCAGACCTTTTAGTAGTATTTTTTGACCTTTGACACAAACAATGAGAGGGGATAGAAAAGAAATTAAGTGGATTGTAGGAGCAAATAAGAGTTTCAATTTCTTTGAAATAGAAAGTTAAATAGCATCATGTTTAGCACTTCCAAATTTTAATAAGCTATTTCAACTAGACAGTGATCCTAGTGGTACTACAATAGGATCTTTTTTGAGAAAAGAAGGTAGACTTGTTCCTTGTTGTAGTAAGAAATTGAATGATGCCAAAAGAAATTATCCTATTTATGATTGAGAATTTTATGCTATAGTTCAAGCCTTGAAGAAGTGGAGACACCATCTTCTTCCTAACGAGTTTTTTTTGTATACTGATCATCAAGCTTTGCAATATTCAAATAGTCAAAAAAAATTGAATTAAAGGCATTTGAAATGGGTTCAGTTTTTACAAATTTATACTTTTTTTTTTGAAACACAGGAGTGGGAAGTCTAATAGAGTTGTGGATTCTCTTAGTAGAATGCAAGTTTTTCTAACATAAATGCAGATTGGGGTGGTTGGGTTCAAAGAACTCAAGAATTTATAACCAGAGGATCCTAATTTTGGTCAGTTTGGGAAAGATTATAGAGAACCTAAAAAACTTCATAGGACAAGTGGTTGGATTTTATAATCCAAGATGGTATATTTTTCAAGGGAAGTTAGTTGTGCATTCCCATAAGTTCTATGAAAGAGAATCTCATCAAGGAGAAGCATAGTGGAGGATTGGATAGAGACTTTTGTAGAGATAAGATCATTGATTTGATTGATCTGAGAATTATTATTGGCCAAAATTGTAGCAAGATGTGAATAAGTTTGTGTAGTTTGACAGAGTATATTAGATGGTGAAAGGAGTAAAGAAAAATATGGGCTTATATCAGCCATCACCTATATGGGAAGATGTTAGCATGAATTTCATTCTTGGTTTACTAAGGACACAACAAGGGAAAGATTTAATATTTGTTGTGGCTGAAAATTTTTCAAAAATGACATATTTCATTCCCTACAAGAAGACTGATGATTTTTTTTTAGAGAAGTGGCGAGACTACATGGTCTTCCAAAGAGTGTAGTTTTTTTCTAACAATAACAATTTTTTTTTTGGATATTTCTAGTGTACATTATGGATGAAGTTGAAGACAAATTTTAAGTTTAGTTCATCACATTATCCATAAACTGATGGAAAAATTGTGAATCAGAGGTTAGGGAATTTGCTAAGATGCCTAGTTGGAGATAAGCCAAAAGGTTCGGATCTGGTTTTACCACAAGTAGAATTTGCATACAATAATTCTATCAACATGATTACTAGTAAATCACAATTCCATATTGTATATCGGAGAAGTCCTAGAAGTGATTATGAATTGAGGCATTTGGATAAAAAAGATATAATTTGTGCTGAAATGGAAAATTTTGATGAACATTTGAGGAGCATCCATGTGGAGCTAAGGAAGCACATTACAAAGCTATATACACAATATAATCCCAAGGAAGATGTGAAAAGAAGGTATAATGAATTTTATACTGGAGATGAAGTCATGTTTCATTTGAGGAAGGAGATATTACTAGTGGGTACATATAATAAGTTAAAAATGAAGAAGTTTGGACCATGCAAGATACTAAAAACACATGATTCTAGAAATTCTTATGAAGTAGAGTTGCCTATTGAACTGAATATTTCACCAATATTTAAAATTTCAGATTTGACGGAATGTTATGAGGGAGGTGATGGAGGTAAAGTTGTAGAAGTATAGTGGAATATTTCAACATCTACTTTAGTTACACTAGAGATTGAGGAGATATTGTATATTCATGTGGGAAGAAGCACAAGGAACACAACATATGAGGATTATCTAGTCATATGGAAAGGGAGGCAAGTGGAGGATTCATCATGGCTAGCATGTGAGGAGGTGGAATTTCTTGCTTTTCCTAATACTACTTGATGCAATAGGGTTATTTCTCTAATTACCCCAAATGTATGATGCAAGAGCATTCTAGGTGTAAGGGCAATATTGCATCACCCAAAAATATTTCTATTCCAATTTTGGTGTTTTTGATAAGGGTTATTCCTATATAGAGTTTCTATTTGAGGGAGCTTGCCAATTTTAGTAAGTTGGCATTATGTGCTTAGATTGTTTTGATCTAATACATGGAGGTTCACCTTTAACATATCGATTTCCTAGATGAGTTTTAATATCATATCATATGTATTGGTGTAGTCATTACATATTTTTGGTATGATTTTGGCTATAAAAACTTTAGGTCCAATGACGAAGAACTAAATGGTTTTGAAACAAGGAAAAACCTCAACTAATAGATGCTTGCATGATCAGGTGTTGTAGATCACTAGCCAAGGATTTTAGAATGGAGTTATAATAGCCCATCAAGACAATGATTTTCTAGTTATGGTCTCTAGAAGTGGACTCATCTAAAAATGTGATTTGTAAATTGTTTTGAGTCAATCATATGTAATAAAGTGTAACAGAACAATATAATATGAGGTTAGTCAACCTCAAGGGTTGGGGCTTTGCGTCAAGAACCTTCTCAGGTGGTTAAAAGTTCATTTATAAGGAATGATGGTAGGTTGTTTGGGGAAGTTCTAGGTGATAGTCATAGCTCTATCTTGTAGGCTATTGTAAGGAAGGCACCCATGTGGATTTACATATTGTAATTATGTAATTCCTCATATATGGGGATAATAAGAAGCCCATATTTTTTCTCTTAATTTGTGTTGTTCTCTATTTATGTTATTTTTTGTGGTACTGAGGGGACAAACCTTCATCATAAATACAATATGCAAAGCCACATGGATACCTTTCTTGTAATATATTGTAGGAAAAATCTGCAAACAACCACCTAGAACTACCCCAGATAATCCTATGGACCTTCCTTATATAGGAAATTTTCCACTGTCTAGGATATTATAGACTTTATCCTATCACTTTAGACCAACCAACCTTAAAATTACTTTATTTCATATTTATTACATAGAGTTGGCTCAAAATAATTTTAAATTATAATTTTAAGTAGCCCAACTTTAGAAGGCCATAACTTCTTAATCGTAGACCTAACTATCTATTATAACCTATTTTTGAAAATGAACGTTGTTGAGATATTACATCTAACTGTGCAATTATTTTTCATGTGAGTGTTTGACCTCATTTTGAAGCCTCTAAGGACTTCAAAATTGAACTCAATTTTTATACCAAAAATCCTAATAACATCACCAATACATATGATATAGTAATTAAAATCAATTGTAAAGATGATATATCTAAGATGAATCTCCACCTATTAAATTATAATATTTAGAGGTCATATGACCAACTTACTAAAAATAGTAAGTTTCCATAAATAGAAACTTTGAACTAAAACAACCCTTATTGAAAAGAATTAAATAGAAATATTTTTGGGTGATGAAAAATTGCCCTTAAACCTAGGATTGTTTTGTATCATACACTTGAGGTAATTTTAGAAGTGACCCTATTACATCTCAAGTATTCAAAGGAAAGCCAAGATGGTTAACCTCCTTCCTTATTATTTGTGATGAATCTTGTATAGGTCATCCTTTCCATTTGACTAGATATTTTTAATATGTCTTGTTCCTTGTGCTTCTAACAATATAATTGTCTAATATATCCTCAATTCATTTTGTAGCATAAGTAGTTGTTGGAATAACCCACTAGGATTGTATGACCTCATCTTCAAAACCCCTTTCATGATACTTTTTATATATAAAATGTTAAATACTAGCAAAATATTTAGCTTAGTAGGAGACTCTACTTCATAGGGATTTCCTAAATTGTGCTTCTTCAATATCTTATTTGGTCCAAAGTTCTTCATTTTAAACTTATTATATGTTCCTACTAGAAATTCCTCCTTCCTCAAATGAACCATGACTTCATCCCCAACCTGAAATTCTTTATGGCTCCTTTTCTCATATTCCTTAGCCTTGTACTATGTATTCATCCTTGTAATTATTAATGTTTTAAAGATCATATTTTGAAAATATACTAACATAGCCATTGTATTGATGTCTTCCAAATACAGACTTGAATCTCATATAAATATGAGACAAAGAGACATGTCTTCAAGGTAAAATCATGCTATAATATATACACACACACACACACATAGACATATATAATGTTGGAATTCTTTAGAGTAATTGAGAGGGGGATGAACAATGTATCTAAGGTCTAGATGTACAAATAAGACTTTTCAATGCTAAGTAGACCCATATCCATTAAACCTTATTATGGATGCGTACATTAGATCATACAAAACTTAAACTTTGTAGGTTATTGTCCTAGGTCAAAACAACTTTGTACAAATATAAACATGAGACATAACTAATTCAATAAAACATTTGACACAAGGATTTTACATGGAAACCCAATTTGGGGAAAACCATTAGTAACATGTTACTTGTTCTCAATTGGGAAAAACCATTAGTAACATGTTACTTGTTCTCAATTGGGAAAAACCATTAGTAACATGTTACTTGTTCTCACTCTTCTAAAGTGATACCATGTGAAAGGCCAACCATGTTAAAGGTCATAATACAAATTGTTAAGTGTGACTTGGTTAAAGGATTTCAATCACCTTCTTAGGAGTGAACCTTGTTAGAGGATTTTAGACCATTCCCTTGGAATGTCACTTGGTTAAAGGATTTACAAATGACTGTTAGGTCAACCTTAATCCAAAGGATTTACCCTAGATTGATACAATGATTGGAAAGTAATAGTAAGGCATGATTTGATAACAAATTAATACTCACTTGTATATTACAGATCTCTATTTTAGTCCTCCATTCTGCTTGGCTTTCACACAATTTGTCTTTGATAGCTTGTTCACACTTCAAGCATTCATACTCTTAAGCCTTCTTACTTTGCATGCCAATTAAAGTCTCTACTATTTAGCCACTGAATGAAGAAATACCCTAGACTCCTTGTCTTCCTTAGGTTCTCACACATGACAAACTTTCCTTCTAACCAACTCTCTCTATAAATAGAGAATCAAGATCTTTTGTCACTTAACCGTATCCATTTTAGGGTTAGGTAGGATTAGGTAGGATATAGTGAATCTACCAACTTTTGCATTTGGTTCCTCTAGAAACTTCTTCAATCCTCCTTAAATTTTCCACAAAATTGTTTACCTTGAATTCTCTACCACCATCTCATCACAATTAGCTTCCACATGCTTCATACAATTGAAGAAAATAAAATAGTCAACTCAGATTCATGAAATATTTGATTTAACATGAATACTGGCACTCAACATCAATTTATTGTCACTAGACTTCCATACTATTCTTGCACTCATCTTACACTAGTTTACTTGGTGAACACTAAAGTTTACTAATGCTCTACACCAACTAAACTTTACTCAGCATATACTACGTTCACTTGGCATACACTGAATCTTCACTTTTCTTAGCTTCAACTAAGCACTTAGTCAAGCTTGGTAGAGATAATTCTTCTTGCTTGTTCTTCTAGACTGAATCATTGTATCCAACCTTTGTTGCCTTAAGAAGATAAACAATACACTATATCATCATTGTCTTAACTAATATTTGTACTCCTTTTTGATACCATAACTCAACCTTTCATCTAGGTGTTCTTGTTATCTCATTTCATCAAATCCTCTTCATCAATAAAAAAAATGTAAATGGGTAAACGTACAAAGTTGTGACACCTTTTAGGCTGGCTTATTAGATTGACTAAATTTGAGTATTTCTATCTAAAAATCAATGTTATCCAAACATATGATCTAGATAAATTCATTCTAGCTAATTTATATATGGTCTCACACTTTTCCAATTGGAAATATTTATTAAATGCATGTTTTATACTAGTTTTCATCCAATTACTAAAGAAATACAATTATTTCAGACAAGTGGCATTTCAATAACTCTTACTATTATTTATGATTTTTTTTAATAACATATAAAAACCATTTTATAGAATTCAGAGTCAAGAATATTCTCATATAGAGTTTATAGCGTTTTAATTAGATATAGTATATTAATTAAAAACTTCTACAAACACTTAAAAAGATATCAATTTTGAGAAAGAAAAGAATATTAAATCATATCAACGAAAATTTTTAATTAGATGATGTTCTAGAGGAGAGAGTCTTCTTTTAGAATGTATAATTTTTCTCCAAGTTAGAATAGATTTGTTTTGAAAAATGTGGTGGGAGATGAAAACTATCAATTTCAAGTGAGTTGAAATTTGAGTCATTACAAAAAGGAAAATATAGGTCTAAAGCTGATTTTTACTTTTGATTATTCTAGCTATATATGTTATCTATAACATAGTCTAAGATCAAAGGGAAATAAGTTTATTTTCATCTGGTTTTGTGGTGGTAACTAGACCCTTAATTTTTAGCAGCTAAAAAATTATCTATAAAAAACAGGAAAATATATCAATTCTTATTTCAAATAATTATTAAAAATTATAATCCTAAATTTCATCCATTTCTACACATTTCATTAGTTTACTTCATTTTCAAATTCAAAATAATAATACCAATTTTATGTCATTGAAGGTGAACAATTATACTTTTGTTAGCCTTTTCCTTTACAGAAGGATGACATAGGTTTGATCTTTTACCCTAATACTCAATTAAACTAAGAAATTATCTTACTAAGTAGTAGTAGGTTTGACATCAGTGATAAAACAATGATTGTTCCATTGCATATTCTTCACTTCGAAACAATCTCACATCAACATATATATATATATATATATATATATATATATATATATATATATATATATTTGGATAAGTATATATAGGAAATGGTGATTTAGCAATAATAACAATGTATCTTAGATCAAATTAATCTGACTGAAGCTAAAATTTCAACACTCCCTCTTAGCTAGGGAGGATCTATAGAACACATTATGCTCTCAAGCATATGGAGAGATATCATCTCAATATGACTTTTTTTGAATGGCATATCAACATATATCCATCAACTTAGATGTTATATGATGTTTTCCTTACTTATATTCTTTTGGGATGTGTAGTGGCACCAAATCCTTGATACCTACTAGAAGAATATGTTATATCCTAATAGGATATGAATTATCTTGTTTTGGGAACTCTGCAACAACAACTTAAAAAGGTCAATTAGAGAACTAGAAATCACTATGTCATGAAATCTATTATGACAAGTATCATTATATCTAGCACTTTAAGACAACATCTTCATGATGTTTCTCATGATAATAGGTCTACCATTTATAAGATTATTACCTTACAATGGTTACCTCTCTCTCTCTCTCTCTCTCTCTCTCTCTCTCTCTCTCTCTCTCTATATATATATATATATATATATATATATATATATATATATATATATCAATGAAATATTTTCACCTTTCATTACATACCATATGTGAAATAGTAACCACCATGAACCAAGTTAGAGGGCGGTACAAGGGCTTTCACCTCAATTCTCTCTCAAAGAGAAGAATGCATTACAAGGATTTTCACTTCAAACTTTTCTCTTATAGAGAAGAGCTCACACTTCAAATTTCTCCCTCTGAAATATAATCCTTGGAAGTCAAGTCTTGTAGTTACTCCCTTAGAGCTCTCTTTTCCTAAGGATGCCTATCAAACTCCCTCTGAATTTGATAATGATCTCCTTAACTTTAAGGTGATAAGGCTCATAATCTCAAGAATTCATACACATGTATTTATAGACTCCCTCTAAGTATCAATCTTCTAAGCTCCTATGTTTCCTTTGAAGAAGTGCCATACTCCCTCTTAATATAGAAGAATATTCATGATCTTGATCATCAAGAATATTCACTTCAAGAGCCTCACTTTATCCAACTTGATAATTGGATGACTAATAAATTATATATCACAACTTCATTTGAGCTACTATCATAGGATTGAGTCTACACAATATTTTTCTAGTATGTGTAAAATATTAGCCTTCTTTTCCTATAGGAACATCCATAGACATAAAGGAAAAGATCAAGGCAAATAGATCTTAATAGTATGTATAAAAAAATAAATAGATAAATTTAATACTCAAAGATATAAAATACTTATCTTCACACATGGATGAAACATATTCCTTCTAATACCAAGTGCTTGGGATGGCAGGAGCAGAAGTAGTGAGCAGCAAAGGAGGAGTTCAAAATTCAAATGCAAAGGGAAGTGGGAAGGTATATTTGAATCTAGATCATCTGGAAATGGAGGCCAACATGGAATGACTAATTGGGGTTGTCAATATGGTTTTCATCCTAATTCTAATGATGTGCCTAGAGATGGGGGGGGCCTAGTCATGTTGCCTTTGATCTATTTTAGATGGTCCATGTGAATAAATGGTCAGCTTTGTTTGGCATCAAACTAGTTAGTAAGTCCATGATACCCCCATTAAAAAAAATTCCAATGATGACCTAGGCTCTTTTGGGTTCGATATTCTAGACCAAATCATAGATTTGAATATATCTCACATGGATAATGTGTTCATTGGGTAGTTCTTGGAAACCAAACCAAATATTAAGATTGTTAGGGATTTAGTCAAGATAAAATGGGTTCTAAAAGGGTAAGTTGATGTGGCTACGATGTCCAAATGAATCTTATCTTTTGGCTTATCATGTAATGAAGATCATAGAAATATTTTGTGTAACAGACCATGGCTCATTGGGAAGAATACTATGATCCTACATAAATGGTGACCCAATCATACATTCAAGATAAAATGACAATTAAATCACTAGTTTGGATGAAATTGCAAGGTATGCCTTTGAAATTTGGAATTACAAACACTTTTGGAGAGCTTCTTTCTATGGACCTAGTTATAGTGTCAAAGAAATGGCTAATATATGCACGAATTTGTGTTGGTGTCATTCAAGGTGTGGATATGCCTAAATGCATTACACGAAAACCAAAATTGGGGACATGGGTACAAAATATTGAATATGAATCTATCCCTTTTGCATGTTTCCATTGCAAAAAAGCTAGACACTGGGCAAAGAATTACCCTAGTAGAGCTAGTATAACTAAGAAGTTCAATAGAGAATGGATTAAAAAGGGTATCAAGGATTTTGAACCTAAGGGTAATGAGAAGAGAAATGATATTATTAGCAATGATCAAAATATGGAGGAGAACAAGAGTGATTCTAGCTTAAATGTACTAGAAGGTGGATGAGTTGGAGAATAATGATTATGATAATGGTGAACCATCCTTGATAGATCAAGTTCTAGGTTCATATAGGGATTATTCTATGATAACCTCTTAGATTGTGAAGGATGCCTATGATGAGGAATCCCAAAGAAGAGAAGAAGATATTTTAGTTGATAAAGGGATCTTTGGCATGAGCATCATTGAGAGAGAAATGTCAGGTGCTAGATGTGAAAAATCTATTACTATTAATGAGGTAGAATTTCAGGATCCCCAAAGGTGTATTATTCTTCGGGCTAGTCTTTTTGAGTGCTCTCATACAATTTGATTGATGGATTTGAAGTCATCCCAAAAGACGGGAACACCAAAACTAAATGAGGTCTACACCCCTAAATGGGGGATGTAAAAGATATTGTTTTGGCATTACAGGGAGAGGATGAAAGTAATAAAAATAATTGGACATCCATTTTTGATAAGAAAAAAAAGAAAAAAAAGAAGAAAGAGGATAATCAAAAGAGCAACAAGGAGAAAATGGTGGTTGTTAGAAATACCAGGAGCAATAAAATAGGAGATGTTTTTTATACTCATACTATGTTGGGAAGGCATTCAAACCATAAAAAAAAACTATGGAGGTGAATAAGAATATAGAGAATGGGAGTCAAAGAACCATTCTAGAGTCGGGCTCATTCAAAAAGAAATGGAGATCATCTCATGGAATGTAAGAAGGTTGAATAACCCTCACAAGAAAGATATGGTTATGAATATGATAAGAGATAATAAACCGAATATTGTGCTTCTAGCAGAGACTAAGATGCCTAAAAATAAAGTTGAGAATTTGTTTTTTAAGTAATGGTAAAACAATAGGGGTAGATGTTGATGAAGCTTTTGGATGGATAGTTGTGATATGGAATTGTAGTAATATTAAAGGGGAAATTATATCATAGAGTAAAAATATGGTGAATGTTAGATTTTGGAATATCAAGGATGGTATTTTCTGGGTCCAAACTTATATGCTCCTAATACAAAGTGGGTAAAAAATCTTTTTGGGATGAAATATCTAATCAAATGAGGGACTTTGTTGATGAGGGTTGGGTTAATATGGGAGATTTCAATACCCCTTTGAAATAAAATGACAAAATGGGAAGAAGCCAACTGAATCTGGATAACAAAATTGATCTCATGGATTTCATTGATGAGCACTAGCTTTATGATATTGATTTACAAGGAATAAACTATACACAGAAAAATATAATATCTAGAAATGATATAATTCAAGTTAGACATGATAGGGCCCTAATCAAAATTGATTGGTTTCAAAATTACACTTTTTCCTTATCAACTTTTGTGAGAGCAAGGTCTGATCATTATCCTATTTCTCTTCTAGCTGATCATGTTTCTATGAAAAGGAATTTGCCCTTTCATTTTGAAAAATGTGGACCTTACATCCTAGTTTCAAAAATCTTATTAAAAAATGGTGGTTGATTAAGGTTGAGCGGACAACAATGTTTAAAGTTGCAAAGAAGTTGAGGAATTTTAAAGACAACATTAAAAATGGAATAAAGAAATTTTTGGTAACATATTTGACTACAAAAGGAAGATTCTGGAGGAGTTGAAAGAAATACAAGATAGTATCTAGAGGAATGGTTATGAGAATATGACTAAGGAGGAGGAGGATGTGAAATTGGTGGATTTACTTGACATTATCCCTAAAGAAGAAATGCTTTGGAGACAACATTTGAGAAGGATTTTTTTGAAAGAAGGGGATAGAAATACGAAGTACTTTCACATTACTACTATGAAACATATAATGGCTAATAGAATTTCTAGACTGAAGGTGGTTGAGTGATGGGGAGCTTCTTCAGCTAAGAGCTTTCTAGCTCTTCTTAGGCTACCCTTATCCTACTGTAGGGTCTTCTCTCCTAACCGTAATTCATAGGATCCCTTTACAATCCCCTTTACTCAAGAAACTCTCCACCAATCCAAAACTCCAATGCCATTCTCCCAATTTTCCCAAATACCTTCATTAACTTAAAAGTAACAAAACTTCCCAAAAACACCAAGACCCTCAAAAACAAGGTGGAACACTCCTAATAAGGTTTGCAAGGCATTCCTCATCATTATGCACCATTCCTTTGAGATTCTTGCACCCAAATCACAAATTTGCCTAGTTAAGCCTTGTAGCCCTAAGAGCCCCTTTTAGCCCTCCTAGAAATAAGGAAAGTGCTATAACTCAAAAAAACACCTTAACAAGGCACCCTGACATATACTAGACTTTTTTTTCACATGACCAACCCTTGAATACTTTTTAGGTCCTAGCCTCTAGTGACGTATTTATAGTATGGATTCATGAAACCCTTCTTTAAAGGGCAATGTTAGTGTTTCTTCCTCCGCAGGTATCAAAATCCTTATCCAACCTCCTCTCCTTAGTACTATTCCTAAATTTTCAAGTCAAGACTGATCCATATCAATTTTTTGTTCCTCATAATTTTCTTTACAAGCTTCCATTTTGCACCTTGCTAAGCTTGTCTACTTGCCTAGGGCTTGATTGTAAAATTAGAAAAATGCCTTCCAAAAAATCCATAAGCCATATTTACAATATGTACATAGGATATTTCTTGGTCTCCAAGAGCCATGGTGATTAGACCAAGGACACTCAAGCCATAGCCCATTTCATGGTCACTACTCAAAACTAGACAGTGGTCTCAATAAAAAAAAGTAATTTTGCAAACCTCTTTGAATGCTTAATTTAAATTAAAAAAATTGAACATAGAATTAAAACATGGAAATAGGATCCTAATTCATTAGAAATATTTCTCTATTCAATCCAAAAACTCAACCGACACTCCAAACTATGCTAAGATTTCTCAAAATTGTCATGTTTACTAATATTGTTTGTACATCCAATTTGTCCAATCCCTAGAATTGAGTTGGAAAAGTCTTAAATAGACTTCCTCTATCCTCTTATCTTTCATTTAAATCCATAACTACTGCAAGTCATTGGTTTCCAAAAATTTCTTGACAAGTTATGTAATTTTGCAAAATTGCAAAGTTGTCAATGCAACTTTTTGACAGCTTTGGTAATTTTGCTCCTAAACTCTCCAAACTTGCAAATAATGTTCCCAAACCTCCTAGGATGACTTTAGAACACCTAAGAACCATCTTAACACACTCCTTGCCCCATTTTCTAACTATCAGGACCTAATTGACCAAAAATCAAACTCTTAACCAAAAACCTATCAAACCAAACCACCTAAACAAATCTCAAGACTTTGTTAATAGTACTTATTACCCCAATGGTTGGTTAGACCATTTACAAACCAAAATTGGACTTAGGTTTTTACCTTCCCTGATGAGCCTCTAAAAGGCCATGATTTTGAGAACCTTTTATCTTGTTTTTAGACAATTTTCTTATAAGAAACATTTTATGACTCTGTGGTTTAAGAAGAACTTATGTTTCTATGAATATACAATCTATATGTTAAGATATGAAGATTAAAGTATAGATTGTTTAGATATGCTATATTTTCTTGAATCTATTGATTTCTATGGTTTAATGAAGGAATATTACATGTTGATAAATATTTCCTCATCCATGCTATGTTTGGATAGGTTCTTCCTGTAAGTGTAGGATGCAAGAGTGATAATTTGAACATTATATCTTTTCTAACATTGATGATGAAATGAATATATACATGTGGAAGTTGTTGCATTTAATTTTTTGTAGGTATTTTTTGCACATATTGAAGACAACATTTCAGCACTGAGTCAAAGCCAACTAGATGGTTGATGAATCACTGTGTAAGAATAATATTGTGTGAATTCTAATATGAAACACACAAAGATAGCTTCCTCAACTTGCTATATTATTGGAGGACTTAAAATGTATTCAATATTGTTTCTATTGTAAACTTTATAATCTATAATTGATCCTCATTGATGGAGTGATTGTAGGAGTAGGAAGTTGCTATAGCTTTCCTTTAAATAATTTTTGTTGTAACCTTGAAAAGGGATTTTTGAGTTTTCTTGGTTTTGACCAGAAGAAAGAAAGAATAGATTGCTCTATTTAGTAGTAAATAATCTTCTTTTCAAATGTAATCTCTTATTATGAATGAATATAATATAGAGTTCAAGTTTCCACCTTTAGACTTGATCATTTTTTTGTTCACTCATCCAAGCGGGCCCACTTGGTGAGTGAACTACTTTGTTAGAATAGATTTTATTTCTTTGTTTGTTTCTTTGCAAAGTAGAATTGTATTATTCTTACAGCCATTGATAACATAATCATTGAATTGTTCCTATAGCATAGGTGCATAAATACATTTACTATTTGCAACATTACTATAAGCTTTAAAGAAAATCACATTTCAGTTACTAGCTTAGTTTCCTTTAGTATTTCTTTCCTATTTTAGTTGTAATGACTTAAAGAGAAAATAGAGCATTTACTTTGTAGCCACCCTCTAAAGTTTATGCTCCTGAGTTGATAAATAAAATGAAGTCAGTATATTATTCTTACAAAAATACATGATTCTTTCTAATCATAGAGCCAATGTAGAAAGATGTCTAATCCTTTGTTACTAAGGTATTTAGATGACCAGCCATTCCCCTAGGTCCTCCTACACCACTAAGGTTATTCTAAGGAAGAAGAAGACTTTAGAGGTGAATCTATCAAGTATTTTAGTGAGTTATTGAAAAAGGATATCCATATTGATAAGGCTAAGCAGAAAGATTTCTTGGATTGTATTCCTAACATGTAGAATGAAGACCAAAATAGAGCTCATATTGCTATTCCTTCCAAGGAGGAAATTTAGAAGGTTGTCTTTTCCTTTGAGGAGGACAAAGTGTCAGGCCTAGATGGTTTTCCCTTTCTATTCTTTCATATACCTATTTTCAAATCATTTAGGAAGATGTTATTAATGGAGTTAAGGAGACTTTTGGGTCTAGGAAAATTTTGAAAGAGTCGAGTGGAATTTTCATTACTTTGTTACCCAAAAACAAGGGGACCAATAGTTTGGATCAGTTTAGACCTATCAGTCTTTGTAACTCTTTTTATAAGATTATTTCTAAAGTTATTACTTTAAGGTTTTTGACTCTTCTCCCTTTTTTGATCTTGAGACAGCAAAATGGCTTTGTTCGAGGAAGACAAATCCTAAATTCTATTATTTCTATTCATGAGATAATCCACTTTTTGATTAAATCTAACAAAGAAGGGTTCTTTCTGAAATTAGACTTATCTAAAGCCTATGATAGGGTGGATTGGGACTTTTAGAGATTAGGCCTGCAAGATTCTAGTTTCAATAAGATATTCTTAGATATCATTCATATTTTGGTCTCTTCTTCTACTTTCTTGGTGTTAGTTAATGGGTCCTTGACCCCTTTTTTTGAGTTTCACGTAGATTAAGACAAGGTGACCCTTTATCCCCTATTCTTTTTATCTTAATGGTAGAATGCTTTGGTAGATTCATTGATAAAATAGTTCAAAAAGGTGACTTTTTCAGTCTTAGACCATCAAATCTATTCCCATGAGTAATTTTTGGATGATTATATTATGATGGGAGAGGCTACGGTGAAAAATACTTGAAATATTAGGAAGGCTCTTGATAATTATAGTTCTACTATTGGTTAGCTTATTAATTGGCTTAAAAGTTCTATCTATTTCATAAATGTTAATGAGAATAGGAAAGAAAAGATCAAGAGAATCATGAGCTATGAGGTTGGTAGTCTCTCGAGGTCTTATCTTGGTCTGCCCCTTTGCCTTGATCCCCCTGACTCCTTTTGGAGATCCTTTATATATAAAATTTATAGAAAAAATTGTGGGTTGAAAAGGATCTCTCCTAAAATAAGATGGTAAGATTATTGTGTTAAAAATTACTATTCAAAACATCCCTCTGTATGATCTTAGAGTGTTTAATATTCCTACGAAATATGTTGATATTGTTGAGAGAATACAAAAGAGTTTCCTATGGACAAGGATGGAAAGAAAAAAAAGATTAGCTCTCACAGCCTAGGAGAAGATTTGGAAGCCTATTAGAAAAGGGGGCTTAGGGCTAAGAAGAATTTGTAATATGAATGATTATTTGTTGACAAAACCTTTTTGGATTTTTTTCATGATGATGGAGAATAGAAGAATATTTTGAATAACAAATATGACATGGATAATAGGACTCTTAATCCTTTTCTAAACAATGATAATATTCAAGGTGGATCTATTATTTTGAAAAATGCTCAGAAAAACAAATAGATGATTAATAAGGGGGTGAGATGGAAAGTGGGCAATGAGAAGAATGTCCTTTTTTGGGATGATATCTAGGTGTTGGATCACCCTCTTAATAATGGCCCACATTTGAATAACTATAAGATGCAATGCAAGATGGATTATGGTTCTTATGCTACTCATTATTAGAAAGATGGTAAATGGGTGGAATTTTCTAGAGTGTACTTATCTCTCAAGGATTTGAATACAATATTGAATGTTGTATTTTTAATTGAAGAAGAGGATTCTCTCATTTGGAATCTTAACCCCAATGGATTATTCTTGGTTTCATCTCTTTGTGTTCATAATTTTGAATATTGCCATGAACCTTGCTGGGGTAAAGCCTGATTCAGGGGCATGGTCCCTAAAGTTAACACATTTTTTTGGATTTTACTCTCGGGTAAAATTCTCAGCATGGAAAATTTGGAAAAATGGGTTATGTCTTGTCAACATATGCTACCTTTTCAAGGAAGAAGAGGAATCTGTGGAACATATGATTTTACATTGTTTTTATGTAAGAAAGTTATGGGATAAGTTTCTTAGACTAATATGTATGGAGTGGGTTTTTCCTAAAAAATTTATTGCTTCCTTTTCACAATATTTTGTTTATTAATATTTGGAACTTTCTCCTACCTCATTTGTGTTGTGGGGTTTGGAAAGAAAGGAATGATAGAGTCTTTAGAGGTAAGGAGTCAAAATCTAACTAGATTTTTTACAAGATCAGGAGGGTGGTGATTGAGAATGTTATGATTAGTGGTAAGGTTCAAGAGCCTAAAGGTTAATAGGAGACTACAATCATTAAGAACTAGAAGATGGATGAATTCCATCATCCTCACTTTCAAAACAACCTCAGAAGTAATGCTAGATGGAACTGTCCTTCTAAGGGTTGGTATAAAATCAATTTTGATGGCACTCAAAGGGAAACCCTAACATTTTAGGATGTGGTATCATTACTAGAGACTAAAATGGTTATAGTAATAGGGATATGGTGATCCCTATAGGTAATATATCTAATCATGTTGTAGAGGCCAGTGTAGCTCTAAATGACCATTTGTTTGCTATGAGCAATAATCTAGAAAAAAATTGGCTTGAAGAGAATCTTTAAACATTATCAACAACCTTAATAAGGTCACTACCCCTTCTTGGACTATGCATAATATTATTTTCAAAGTAATAAATCTGATTAGTTCTTTTGATGTTTGTGTTATTACTCATAATTATAGAGAAGCTAATATGGCCACTCATTGGGTTGCTAACGTGGCTTGCAAAATCACATGAAGATTGTTTGGCATAATGGTAATGGCATCCCTATTCAAGGCCCATCTTTGATGTAGTACAACTAGATTGGTAGAAAATAATTTTTTTTAACTATCATTAATTTCATTTTAAGGTATAATTATGAGGTGAGTTGGAAAGGGTGCTTCTTGATGGGGTACATTTATGATGTGATCAATCACTTTATGCCACATAGATTGTGGGTCTTTTTGTAGAAAAAAAGAGGTAGCTTTTTCTTTGAGATCAAGATTGTGAATGCCATTTTTTTTCAAATGAGACTAGTATTTTCAATAGTAATAGAGATATGGGTGGCAAGAAGAAGAGATGCAAGCCTGGAAATTGCTTGGAGTGGAAACAAAACCTAAGGTCTGTAGTATTCTGGAAAGAGGTAGGATTATGGGCAACCTAGAGAAGCTTAAGGGAAGTAATCCTTTCATCACTAGACAATTCATCAAAACCTAGAAGAATGGTAGTGTTCTTTTGGGAAATTAACAAATGGAGGTCACGAAGGATGTTATTGCTGAAGCTATGGGTTTGGATATGGAGGGGATCAACTTTTTAGAGATAGAAATATTTTAGACAAAATTGTTGATGTTTTTACAAATCAAACTAGAAATGAAAAAGGTTGGTTAAAATTAACAACTCCTACTTTATCCCTAAAAGAATTTATAGTACTTGGAGATCTATGTTTTCTGTTTTCATTGAGTATATTACCCTGGACGGGCACTATTCCAAAATTTGTTATTTCATGCTTGTGAACCATTTTAGGCATGGGGTTAGGGTTAACTTTTCTTTCTACCTAATGAAATCTTTGGATAGCAATATTTTGAGTTTACAAAATGAACCAGATGGGGACCATGCTTTTCATGAAGGGCTTATGGCTTTGATAATGAATCTATTTAAAATGAAGAAAGTCGAAAAGACTCATACGAGAAAGAAGAGTTTGGAGGATTATGATATGGAAGGGAGTAAGTCTGATGAGGATTGTGAGGGTGAGATGGGTGAGGAGGAATATTAGCTGATCAAAAACAAGAGGAAAATCTCTAGCACATGTGGTTCATCTTCTAAGAAAAGGAAAAAGAACAATAATGAGGTGGATTATGATACTAATTTGGGTTCTAATGAGGAGATTGTGGAGAAAAGAGGTAAGAAGGGTAAGAGGGAAAAACTTGATGTGGAACATCTATCCTATATGGGGGCTATAGACATTAAGGGTAAGAAAAAGATACCCAAAGGGGATGTAGATTTGAACCTAGAAGATAATCCTTACAATGTTAATGTGAACCTGGGGGAGGAAAGTTTGAGATAGAGATTTGATACTAAAGATCATGGGAATGTGACTATGTATTCAATAACCCAGGTTTGATGAGGAGGGATATTGATCTAATTAAGGATCAAATAAAGGATATCTAGAAAGAATTTGAGCATATTATCAAAATCAATAAGGGAGAGAATGCTATACCAACACCTAGATAGACTTACAAATCTAATTGGTACTACTAAAGATTTCACAAATATGATGAAAAGATTCCACCCATGGAGGAGACACCTAGAAATATACACAAAATGGTGAACGATACATAGAATAGTTTTGAAAAGATAGGAAGCAGAGTCATGGGGATTGAGAACACTCTAAAAAAGATTTTTGAATAGACATACTTGATCTTAAAGGCCACTACTAAAGACATCACGATTCTTTTAGAGAAGCTAGAACATGGGCGAAAGGACTAGGGAAATAAGGAGCAAAGGGATGATCAAGGACCTAGTAAATGTACTACAAAAAACTCAAAGAAACTTGAGGCTATGGAAGATAAAGAGCTTGATGAGTTAAGGGATACTATAGTTAAAATGAACATTCTAGCTCATTAGGCAGTGGACTTGTTGAAGACATTCTAGTTGTTTTTTTGTCTTTCCTTTTTTCTCTATTGTCTCTATTTCTTCACCCCTTTTGTTAAAGGGTTCTTTGTTTTGGTGTTTCTTCTATGGTTTCTGATGCATAGCTTCTTTTGGTCTTTTAATGCTTATATGCTTCACTCTTTGTGATTTGTTTCAAGTTCTATCAGAACCTATTTTTACTTAATCAAAATATATCCCCTCTAAAGATGGCTCACTAGGTAAGGAAAGAATGGAACATTGTTTATCATTTTCCTTCCCCACAATGTGAAGTTCCCACTCTAGATTTCCATGTGGCTATAAAAATATTTTCTTTTATGTTATGTGTTGAAGAAGCCTTATAATAATATCAATCCATATTTTCTTGTGGAGTTTGATCAACAACAACCCATGCAATATTATGAATCTATATAAGTGCTTTTATTGATGATTCTTGATTTTTTATTCTCTAAGACATATTAACAAACCAGCTCCAATTTATCAATCATGGCACTAGAATGGAATCTCTTGATCAATCCATAACAAGGCTTCATCCCGATAGGGATCCAAAATAGACTATGAAATTTGGACTTCATCAAAACTCTAATATGTTGATTGGATCCCTATTTACTATTGTTGATGGCTATATCCTATTGTTTCATCTTATATCTAGAATTTACCTCCAATATTACTTATTAGAGTAGTGGTGTTTGTATGTATGAACTAGACATAATAATGATACAATGTATGTATTTCTCTTACAAAAATTATGTGTTTTATGTCCTTAATTTGTGGCTAGGGAGTAATTGTTTCCAAGGATAATCCGAACTTGATTTTTTTGTACTAAACTCCTTTATTTGATATTTATACTAGTGCTAACATATTTGGTTTTTTAGACACATCCATTTCTTTACCAATATAAGTGCCCAATGTTGTTGCTATTTTATTTTAGGGATACATGCTTTCTTAATGCAATTATAAATAGTTTTGAAAAAAATTATTTACTTCAATAAAGAATAGAGATGGAAAGAATTAAGACAAAGGGAAACAATATAGAATGACCTTAAACTATAGGAATAGATTGCACTAGATTATGATAGATCTCAAGATACAATCTATATAGAATCCTTTAATGCTAACAACTAAATAGTATATAGTTTCCAAAGATTGTACATTTTTATATTTTACCATGGCTACAAGTTGGATCCAACCTTTCTCCTTATGTACATAAGATATATCTTTCAGCATTGAAATAAGAATTATTAATTTTCAATGCTTTCCAATGAATCATACCCACCAAGTATCGAAATGTTGAACATAAAAATCTTTTTTGATAATTGTAGACCCATCTATAGATGATCCATTCCAATTTCTACATGCAACCCATTCTTTCATTGTGATATTCACCAAGTACTTTTTTAACAACTTCTACAATTTCAAGTGGTGAGATGTCATCACCTCCTCGTGATTTAAATAGAGGGTAGTCTCATCACATAGTCACAAGATATACTCACAAATTATAGTCCTCTTGGGTGCTACAATTTATTTATTAATAGAGAATCCATCTCAACATGGTTTGCTCCCTTTCAATCAATATAACTAAGATTACCAAAGGTTGATTGAATCATATCCTTTATCTTCACTCTCTCTTTCAACAATGTCTAAAATGTCAACCTCCCTCTGAATCTCAATCTCCCTCTTCCTAAAATGACATTCTTAGAGGAAAAGATCAATGTACATAACTCTTATAGTACTTAATAATTAAATAAGAGAGACTAATATAATGCTCAAGGATTATTCCGCATAATGATATAAGATCATTTCAATTTAAGAGAGATAAAGATATAATTAAAATATATACTTTAAATATAAAATGTAATTATATTTTTCATATTTTAAATGTATGTCATTAACATATTGATAGTGCAAGGGAGTTAGAATATATAGATATAAAAAAATATAGTATATTGCCAACTTACCTTTACAAAATTAGGTGGATTTGTATATTTGTCTTTGAAAAAAAACTTATACCATTATAATAATAATAATAATATATTTAATATTTGGAATGACCCTTACCTTCACTTACCTTGAAGGTGGGCCCCCTTCTCAATAACATGGTATGTGATTGGTGGACAAGAAAGTGAGATATTTAAATCATGAGTTGTGTACATTTCTTTGCATCGTCTTCTACCCTATTTATTATCCCTTTGTAGGTAGAGATTGACACTTTCATTAAATTTTATTTTCATCAACTTTTTCATTCAAGGTGTATCTAAATGCAATTTCGAATTTGATAGATTGACCTTAGAAATATTTCAAATCTTACAGTGCTCTTTTTTAAAACCTTATAGCTTGGTCCTACCACATTCCTGATATGATTTGGATTTTATTAATTATTTATTACCAATTACTTTTTCCAATCACTATTGCCTTCTCACCACATTAATAATATTATGATTTGAAATATGGTCACTTTATTCAATGCTAAATTAAGCTAAAAGGTCCTTGAAAACCAATACTCTATCCTCACTTGTGTACCTTGTAAGATACCATCGCTTGATAGTTATCTCGTTGATTATAGGGAAAAATATTATAATATAATATATGTATTAATATTTTTTATCTATATAATGGTATTTTCCTTATATGTATTGTGAGCATGCTCTGGTATTGGTGGCTTCAAATCTAGAATGAGCCCACTTCAATAGAGGTATCACAAACATTGAGATTGGTCATCGACATCGCCTTTGTAACATTGGTAGTCCAAGCCTGATCATCACATCTTGACATTGGACACTCACAATTTGTGAACAACCCATGCTTGATAGGGAAAATAAGACTCCATGTCTAAAGACAATTGGACATGAGATCACAAGTCTAGTTGCACTGATATTGACCATGTATTGATCTTGTATCCACCCATAATCTACCCAAGAAACCACAATAACATTTTCTATAGTTGAACTTGTTAGGATTAATCTTAGACATAAATAATAGTTATATGTAAATATAACCAATATCAAAAAATAATAGTTCACACATAAGAGAGCACAAGACACAGAGATTTAATGTGATTCGTCCAATCCCTAGGCTACATCCACCAATAGCAAGTCCAATATTACTATTATCCAATGATTACAACTTGATTACAATCTATAACCCCTTACAACTCAATACCACCACAAGAACCAATTTTCACATCACACACTATGAAAATCCCTAACCATAAGCCTTTTATAAAAGTTTTTTGCCACTTACAAAATTAGGTATGGAATAATAGAAAAATAGTAGCTAACATCTTTTAAAATATAAGGTCATTTTTGGCTTTGGGGGTGCTACCTGTAAAAACCCCACAGGGGTGTTTCCCCTTGACCCCACCCTATACTATGATAGGGAGTGCACCTGGGGAGCTACCCTAGGACCCCATAAGGGCACTGCCCCTTGACCCTATCTTGGGGGCACTTCCCCCAAACCTCCATAGAAATAATATGGGGAAAAAATTGCATTGAATAAATCTCTAAGTATGATTAGGCTCCACATCACAACAATCTCCCACTTGGAGACTGATCAGACTCCACAATAATAACCTCCCACTAGGAGACTGATCATAGCACTACTAAACTTGTAGCTCCCACTGGAATATCAAACCACCCTAGACTCTGTTGTTCTTTCATTTTATTTAGTCTAGAAGACCAACCAAAGCTGAAGAGGAATCTAGCTTCTCCCTTGTCACTACTTTTGTAAATATATCTGTTGGATTGTCATCTACATGTATCTTGTCCAACTTTAACTATCCATCATCCAAAACTGAGTGCATGAAATGATACCACAACTGAATGTGTTTTGTCTTTGAATATAGAGCTAAATTCTTTGCAAGATGAATGACACTCTAGCTATCTATAAACAAATAATTATCCCTCTAAGGGTGTCCTAATTCTTCCATGAAGAACTAAAGCCATATCATCTCCTTGGCTATCTTAGTAGTAGAAACATACTCTTCCTTTTTAGTGGATAAAACATTAACCTTCTATAACCGAGAAACCCAACTCATGGCTGCCCCACCAATAATAAATCCATAACCTATATTACTCCACCTGGTATCAATATCTCCTAACAAATTTGAGTCAACATATCCTTATAAATCAATAGTATAGCCTCCAAAATGTAGACACTTACTAGATGTTCCTCTCAAATATTTAAGAATCCATTTAACTACATTCTAATACTCAATTCTAGGATGACTCATACACCTACTAACAACTCCCACTACATGTGCAATATCTAGCCTAGTACATACCATAGCATACATCAAGATTCCAATAGCAGAAGCATAAGGTACCTTAGACATCTTGTCCTCCTCTTCTTTTTTCTTGGAATGTATCTCCTTAGTCAACTTCAAATGACCAACTAAAGGTGTGCAAATGACTTTAGCATTCTCCATAAGGAAACATTGCAACACATTCTCAATATAATCAGCTTGAGATAAAGTCAATTTCTTGTTCTTCCTATCTCTACAAATCTTCATACCAAGGATTGGTTTTGTTGCCCCCAAATCCTTCATAGCAAATGCATGTGCTAACTAGTGTTTCAACCCCTTAATGTGATCCATGTTAGACCCATCTACAAGCATATCATCAACATATAAACAAAAAATAATGTAGTTGTCATCATCAAACTTCTTAAAACAAATACAATGATCTGAGTGACACCTGCTATATCCATGCTCATGCATAAACTTGTCAAATTCTAGATACCATTGCCAAGGTGCTTGCTTCAAGCCATATAAAATTTTCTTCAATCTACACACTAAGTTATCCTTACATTTGACATCAAATCCTTGTGGCTATGACATATATATCTCTTCATCCAAATCGCATGAAGGAAGGTTGTTTTAACATCAAGCTACTCCAAATGCAAATCTTTAGTAGCCACAATACTTAAAATAGTGCAAATAGAAGTCAATTTTAAAATGAGAGAAAATATCTCATCAAAATCAATGCCCTTTTTATGTGCAAATCCTTTTACAACTAACCTAGCTTTAAATATTTTCTTACCTCCATCCTCTTCTTTTAAACCTATAAACCCATTTATTCTATATAAAGCCTTTTTATCTATAAGAAACTTGCATAAATACCATGTATTATTTTCATCAAAGAGTTTGTTTCTTCATTTGTTGCAAACTCCAACTGAATCTTTGTAACCACCTTTATAGCTTCATCATAACATTCAAGCTCACTAGCATCAGTAAGTAAAATAGAATAAAAGGAAGGAGAAAATCTTTCTGGAGGTCTACTTAGCCTTGTTGACCATCTAACATTCATTGGGGTGTGTGATATGTGTTGTTTTGGTTGTTGCAGATCATGAGCAATTTCTACAACATCATCTTTTGCAGTATAATCCAACACTACATAGTCATCTTCTTTCTTCTCATGTTGAAGCAACAGATCTTTTTACAACACTTTCTCATTGAATAGGACCTTCATGCTTCTTACAATTTTATGATTTTCAAAATCCCAAAGACTATAACCAAATTCATTAATGTCATATCCAAAAAATACACATTTCTTTGACTTATTTTCCATCTTGGTCCTATTTTCAAAATCTATATGAGTATATACTTTACAACCAAAGGTTTTGAGAAAAGAATAACTCACCTTCTTACCAGTCCATGTTTCCTCTGGAATACCATAGCCCAAAGGAGTAGAGGGACCTCTATTAATCAAATACACAACAATATTCATAGCCTCCACCCACATGTTTAAGGGTAACCCTGTATGCAACCTTATGCTTCTTGCATGCTCCATTATAGTCTTGTTCATGCATTCAGACACTCCATTTTCCTATGGAGTCCTTGGAATAGTTTTATGTCTATGAATGCTATTAGTAGATAAATAATATTCAAATTCATGACTGCAATACACACCACCATTATCAGATCTAAGATATTTTAATTTCTTTCTAGTCTCATTTTCAACCAAATATTTCTATTTCTTAAGAATTCAAAATACATCATAATTCTATCTAAGGAAATAAACCCATATTTTTCTAGTTGCATCATCAATAAATGTAACATAATAATGAGAGCCACCAAGGGAAGATACCTAAGCTGGTCCCATACATTTATATGTACAAGCTCTAATTTCTCACTTTTATTTTCCTTCCCAGTCTTCACAAAACTCACTCTCTTCTGTTTTCCACACACACAACTTTTACATAAATCTATATTGACAAATATCAAACCTGGTAAAACTTGCTTTTAATGAATTAATTTCATATCTTTCTCACTCATTTTCCCAAGTCTATTGTGTCACAACATTGTATCAGAATCTATAGTAGTTATTTTTTATCCCTGCTCAATTGCAATAATTCTTCCTAAACATTCATTTTTCTCTGAAATAATCAAAGTAGAAGGAGAAATATGACCTATACAAAGATATAAGGTGCCTACTTTCATAAATTTTTCTACTATAAGGAAATCTTTTGAAACTTTCCAAATTTCATCATTAAAAGTAACTACACAACCCTCATCACTGAGTTGCCCTACTGAAATTAAATTCCTAAATAGCCTTGGAACATGTCTTACCTCATGTAGTAGCTAATGATTCATATTCTGTAACTTAACCTTAACTTTTCCCTTTCCAACAATCTAACAAGGTCTATTACGACCAAATAAAAAAACCCAAAATCCTCTTAGACATAATCAATAAAATAACCTCTATGAGGTGTAGCATGAAATGAAGCACCAAAATCTAAAACCCATGAATCAATAATACTTTCTAAAGATAGAAGCAAAGCATCCTCTTTGGATTTTTTACTTACAACATTTACCTCTTTATTCCCTTTTGGTTTATCTCTTCATTATTCTTTCAAGTCCAACAATCTTTCTTCTTTTGCCCTATTTTACCACAATACCAACAATCTCTCAGTTCTCTAGATTGAGACCTCTTCCCCTTTGACTTTCCTCTTGATTTCCCATGATTTCTAAAATTATTTCCTCTCTCAGTCATTCTACTTCTTTTTTATGCATTCAAAGTACTTCCTAATGTAGATACACCTGAGGATTTCTTATGAGTTTCCTCACTCAAAATAACACCGATCACATCATCATATTTTAAGGTATTAGATCTAGAAACAAAATTACTCACAGCCATTACAAGGCCATTCCAACTTTCAGCCAAAGAACACAAAATCAAGAAAGCCCTAATTTCTTCATCAAAATTAATACCCATGGAAGATAACTTACTAGTAATAGTATTAAACTCATTTAAATGATCTACTAGAGATCCACCTTCTGCCATTTTCATATTAAATAAATGCTTCATGAGAAATACCTTGTTTGAAGCGAAGGGTTTTTCATACAATTTCACTAGGGTTTCCATCAACTCTTTTTTCATCTTCACTTTTGTAATGTTAAATGTCACTGATGGTGCCAAGCATAATTGAATGCTTCCAAGTTTCTTTTTGTCTAAAATCTCCCTTACTCATTTGTCATAGTTCCCCATTTGCATCTTTCATAACTGAAATTTTTTCCCATTAAACTTGTCAACCCTTAGCTTACTCTCATCTACCATTGCTCCAACTCAACCGTGAGACCTTTTTGCAAAGGATCACTAATAAAAACAAAAAAAAAATGAAAATGGTCTAGCTAAAAAAAAATGATGACTTTCTAGCTATAATACCACTTGTTAGGATTAATCTCAGATAGAAATAACAGTTACATGCAAATATAACCAATATCAAAAAATAATAGATTACACATAAGAGAACATGACACTAAGATTTAACATGGTTCACCCAATCCTTGGGCTACGTCCACCAAAAACAAGTACAATATTATTATTATCTAGTGTTTACAACATGATTAGAATTTGTAATCCCATACAGCTCAATACTGTCGTAAGAACCAATTTTCACATCACACACTATGAAAATCCCTAATTTTAAGCCTTTTTATACAAGCTTTTTGCCACTTACAAAATTAGGGCTAGAATAGTAGAAAAATAGTAGTTGATGTCTTTTATAATACAAGGTCATTTTTGGCCCTAGGACCCTGCAGGGGCATTACCCCTTGACCCCATCTTGGAAGCACTGCCCCCCAAACCTATGTAGAAATAATATGGGAAGAAAATTGTGTTGAATAAACCTCCAAGCTAGATTAGGCTCCACATCACATAAAAACCCTCCTGATCTTCTTGTATATGGTACCTCCACTATTGAGCACACTAATTGACCTAGGAAGCAAAGCATCTAGAAATTTGGCTTGACCACATGGAAAATGTGGCTACATAAATCATCAAATTCTCATCTCTCTACATTCTTGACACACATGAATTGGTGCCTCCTCTTCCAATTGTTCCTAATTCCCACAACTTTAATATTGTTTCATAAAAAAATAGGTTGTTGTTACTTAGCATTAGGAATATATATTGTGTGTATTTTAAAACCTTCCCAACAAACAGTGATCAGGATTTAGCACTGTTCCTCATGCCTAGTTTTCTCATTATGGTTTTCCACCATCTCACATGAGTACTACTAATTTGTGTGGGCTTGTACCTAGAATTATTAGTATAGCTCTTCTTTCCTTGCTTACATTAGGGGAAATATTAGTAAAGCACACTAGTTACCTTTGTTTGATTCACTTTAAGACACACTATTGTGATGGGGAATCATGTTGTACTAATCAGCACTCGAGCTCATTTATAGATTTTTCATAATCACAAAAAAAAATTTTAAATATCAAACAAGGTTCATGGAGTCTCCTTTCTTACATTTGCACTTGTCTCTAATACCATGTTAATGTTTTAAATATCTTATTATGTAAATGTACTAAAATTGCCATCAAATTGATGTCTTCCAAATGCATATTTGAAACTCATATAAATATGAGAGTAGGAGACATGGCTTATGAAGATACATGTCTCTAAGGTTTAATTATCATTTAATTAATATATTAAAAAAAAATTTATAATGTGTGTGTGTGTGTGTATTATATATAATATAATATATATGTCATATATATTATATACTATAATATATATAATAATATGGATTTATATAACATCTATAACTATATATAGGAAATGATAATTTACCAATAACAACAATGTATCCCAAATCGAATTAATCTAACTGAAGCTACAACTTTAATAGTTTTTGTGCTTTTTCACCTCCTCATTGATGTTATTCATGTTAAAAATGTTTAGAATAACTTGGGTGGGGGGGGTGGTGCTTTGTTCTATATTTTTATAGAACATGTATCAAAACTCTAATAGATACAATACCCTTTGCTTTAGTATATGGAGTAGATGTTGTGCTTCCTATTGAGGTTGAGATTCCTACTTTGAGAATCTCCATGAAAGGCCTCATTACTAATGATGACTATAGAATATCTTAGCTTCAAGAGCTAGAATTTTTAGATAAACTTATGTGAGTGGTATGTGATCATCTTTGATCTTATTAATGGTGTATGTCTAGAAGTTACAATAAGAAAGTAAAGCCACATGACTTCCAACTGGGTGATCTTATCTTGTTAGAAAACCATAAGAATCAACAACAAAGGGTACAAAAGGAAAAGTTTGAGCCCAACTAGCTTGGTCCCTACATAGTCACTATAGTGTTCAGATCTAGTGCTTACCAACTTTCTATAGCCAAGGGAGAGGTACTTAAGGAGCCCATCAACACTTTCCACCTGAAATAGTTCTATAGTTGATCTGATCTTAGAAGCTCTCTGTATATACCTAAATGTCCTAAAAAAATTCTTAAAATTGTAAGAAGTCCTGAAAAAAATTATTACCTTGGTAAAAACTTAGCAATAGGTGCCTTGGTAATACCAAAAAAATGGTTAAATTTAAAAATACAAAAAAAGAGAAAAATACAAAAATACAAAAATAAATGAGAAAAGGAAAAAAAGTGTCATTGATGGAAACTTGGAAATAGGCATCATGGTAGCAAAAACAAAAAGAATTTCTACCAAGAAGGTGAAAACCTGGTAAACAAGCACCTCTTGTTCCAATGCTATATCTTGCAGTGCATCTTCAAGCTCATGTATAGTTGCTTTTCTACTTTAGTTTATTGCTTTCACTGATGTATCCACAAATTGAATCTTGTCATGACTCAGAAATACTATTACTATTGTCACTTTTTGAGATTCCTCTCACGGATAATCTCCTAAGCATCAATCACCAATTATTCTAACTATGTTTTCCTACTATCGCTAGCGTCACTTTTTGAGATTCCTCTCACAGATAATCTCTTAAGCACCAATCACTAGTTGTGCTAGCTATGTCTACCTACTATTGCTCATATCACTTTTGAGATTCCTCTCATGGAAGATCTTTTAAGCATCAGTCACTAGTTGTTCTAACTATGTCTATCTACTATCGCTCATGTCACTTTTGAGATTCCTCTCATGAAAGATCTCTTAAGCATTAGTCACTAGTTGTACTAATTACATCTACCTACTATTGCTCATGTCATTTTTGAGATTCCTCTCTTGGATCAGTCACTAGTTGTTCTAACTATGTCTTCTTACTGTCGCTTCTATCACTTTTGAGATTCCTCTCATGGAAGATCTCTCTCATGTCAATCACTAATTGTTCTAACTGCATCTGCTTACTATCACTTCTATCACTTTTGAGATTCCTCTCATGGAAGATCTCTCTCATGTTAGTCACCAGTTGTTCTAACTGCATCTATCTACTATCACTCAGTTCCTACCAAGGTTCTTCTTACTGAAGATTCCTCTTTTACTTCAATCACCAATTATTCTAACTTTGTCTATCTACTATTGTCACCCTACTGAAGAGATTTCTTTCATCCATGTTCTGGACATTGACACTTGACATTAATCCTATAACACAGAAAATGAACTCAAAATGATAAACTCGTTTTGATACATTGAGCTCTTCTTTGTTTGTTTGGATTTTGCTTTATTATGTCTCTTTAAGAAACTCAATGATGTCTCTTTTAACTAGAGAAGCAAGGACTGAGGGCATGATCTTTTCCTTGCTTTTTTTTTTTGGTTTAGTTCCAATGATCTAAAGTAGCCATATAATGAGGGGTGTCCACTATAAGAGCCTCCATCTCGTATTGGATGGTTGTGTGTACCTCGACTCCTTTTATATGAATAAATTAGTGAGGTTGGTTCTTCTCCTTGCTTATTTGAGTGAATTCTATATGCTAAAATAAATAGTGATACTCATCTTACTAAGTGAACGTTTGGGTCACTACAAGTATACTTAGCAGACTTTTGTCTCAAGTTATGAATTTAAGGGTCATTGCAGATAGAATACTTACTGATTACTTAGCATAAGAAGGATCTCCCATGTGTCTAGTTTTTCTACATGTAAGAAACATTCTAGTCATTCTAGTGTTTATGCTTTGATGCTTATGTTCACTTACCATATTAAAAGGGACAAATGTTCTAGTCATTATGGCTTCTTGTGCCTCAAATGCTTACATTTAATCTCGAAAAAACTAGAACATATGTCCTATTCATATTTCCATGATTGCAATGTCAATGGGAATTGTATGACATATGGACTTTCACTATATGCTTAGTGATGAAAATTTTTGAAGCTTGGTAACTAGACCTAGGGTTGCATCTAGTTTAAGGTTGCATCTATTATAGGGTTGCATTGCATGTTCTGCTCACATAAGTTCAATCATTGATTTACTTGCATCTTTTGTGATGATAAATTTTTGACTTCTATAAAAGTATCATGTTTCTTTATGGATGCACAAGCATTTAGTCTTTCATTTTGTCATGTTGATCTTCGTGGGATACTTATTGCTTACAAAAAAAATAGAACACTACATGAGATGTTAGTACATTCACATTTTACATTTCATACATAGTTTAATAATCCATCTCATCCATACTACATGCATATATTAAATCAAGTTTGCATTCATACATCACATCATATTTACATTCATAATCATAAGCAAAAACATCTCATGTACAATGAACTATAAAAAATAGAAAGTGACACATGTAGTGGTACTCGAATCAAAATCTCATATATATATATATATATATATATATATATATATATATATATCAAAAGTGTACATCGAGGACAAAAATGAATGCTACTTGAGTGTTTTCAATATCAAAAATGGTGCAAAATGGTGCTGACACACCAATGGATATAGAGCTAGATCAAAATTAGAGAAAATAAAACTAACTCTCTCTTACTTCCTCACCTCCTAGAGGAGGAGGAGGAGGAAGCAGAGGCAAAGGAGGCATATCTGGCCTAGTTGTAGGATGTGCACCTCCCAACTCTTGAGCATACAAGGAAAATTGAGGCACCTACTCAACCTTGTCTGGCACTACTTCCATATATGCTAAAAAATAATAAGACACTCAAACTAGCTATAGCCGGATCTCATCTTGTTGTTGCTCTACACTCCACTTTGCAATATCTAGCTACTCTCATCCCACTCAGCTATCTGAGTATCCCTCACAGCTACCTAGATCTATAGCTTTCCTAACTACCATAAGGCCTATCATATCACTCTTTGGCCCTCCTTAATGCCTCTTGAGTCCCTATAGTAGTTTGGTCCTATATCTCCTCATCTAACTGCTCAACATATTGCTTAGCTAGATATTGAGCCTTTGTGTGAGGTCTCTATCATTAACTTTGACTTGTCCCACTACCACCTACACCTAGATCTATCCCCATTTGTTGAGGTGGGATCTGCACTTATTAGACCCAATATCTCACCTATTGTGGTCACTATGGTGGCTATTTTGGTGGCTTCTATCGTGGCTATTATGGTGGTCCTTGTGGTCAAGGAGTTTCCATCCCCATTGGATCTATAATCGAGAAGGGGTGGCTCACAAAATATGCCTAGTAAGCTGCCATCATCCCTCCATCTGCCACTTTTGGAAAGTAGTCCCACTGTGTTGAAACATAATTGATGACATCTATCATGGATCTCCCTAGATCCAATCTCATAGACCATCCATGTTCTACATCTATTGCTAGTTGAGCATAGGAGAAATACTCCTATGAGATGTCCTAAGGCTGTCCATATTGTCACTACACCCATGTCAAAGGAAATCTCTCTATCATCTGCACAGATTGACCTTTCAATGGTCATGAAGTAAACATGTGGCTTAGCTCCTGGCCAACATCATCCTAGTCCTTAGTACCTCTCCAAGGCCACCATACTATGGACACTAAGTCATCAAGATGAGCTCTCCATTAATTAGTCTTCCCCAGACCTATCTGGGTAAGTTTTCCATAGTATCTACATATGTATGGCTCCATAGGCTCTCTCTTATCCTTAAAAATGGGCCTCATCACTAGTAGGTGCTCCCATGCCTATATCTATTGAACATATACTATGGCTACCATGCTCTTCTTCTCATGGTAGACTATCTCATGCATCTCATTATACATATGTGCGAGCATCCACTATCCCCACCAAAATCTATTTGGATTTGCCAACATCATCTAGAGCATCTTGCCCCATCTACACTCTAATCCATGCTAGCCTCTGTTCAACATCAAAAGTCAGTTGATAAATATGCCTAGAACTTATGCTAACCTATGAGTGGGCCCATATCTTTGCACAATCTTAGCTCATATGATGGCTCTGCCCATAATCAAGTCCCCTTAGAAGATGGGCCTTAGTGCCTCTATACCTACTTGTGAAATAGTGTCATAAACCACTCTCAAACCATGGAATGGTATGTAGAGAATCCTATAGATTCCCTCTTGTGTCACTATCATCTCCCCCTGGGGTAAGTGGAATGTGTTCATCTCTTAATGGAAACGCTCCACTAGTGTTGTAAATAGGACGTGATTCACCAATACTAGCAGAATCTGGCATAGATATGATAAACCTAATTTTTCTATATGAGCCATGTTAGCATTAGTAAGCTATCATAACAAAATCCCATAAGGTGGATAGTGTGATCAAAAATTGATATCCTAAAATGTAACATACACATACAAACACAACAAGCAAACCATCAGTCTCTGCTAAACAAACATGATGAAACAAAGCACAAAAATTGCAATGAAAAATCAAAATTTCAACTTTTAAACTTGTAATTAACACCATTTTTTCATGCAAAATCTCATGTCCTCACGCGAGATTGCACATCTTTGTATGAGGGTTCAACTATTCACGCGAGGAGAATTTAAACAGTAAGTGAAAAACCCCTAAAATTTAGGGCTCCTCGCTCAACATGATGGTATCTCCCATGTGAGAATTCCCACTAAACTAGGTGAAGAAGTTGGTTTTTCATGCAAAAAAAGACAAGGTCCATGTGAGGAGAGATATCCTTGTGCGAAGACTGACACAACAAAGCTTTAAAAGCCCTAAAAATGTGCTAAATAGACTTGAAATGCATGAAAAAAACTTAAAATGAAGCAATGTTATCAACTACTCATCGGAGGTTTGTATTTTTTCGATTGGTTGTGTCATCAGGAGTGCTCAAATTGATGCCTAGACATGGGTACCACCATTTTTACCTCAAAGTTCTCTTCTTCACTAAAGAAAAAAGTGAAAATGATTTGAAAATGACCTTTTGGGCTCTTATATAGGTTTTGACCTAATTTTGAAAAGTGCTCTAATTTTCTCAAAACTCACCCCCTTGCTAATTTGACTACTTTGAATCTATTTTTAGGATTGAATTTGAAATTTGACACACTTAAATAGCTCAAAATCACATTTTAAAATTTTGGAATTGATGTGATTGAACACTTGTGTAGTCCAAATTTGCTGATACATTGAATTTGAAATTTGACACACTTAAATAGCTCAAAATCACATTTTAAAATTTTGGAATTGATTTGATTGAACACTTGTGTAGTCCAAATTTGCTGATACTTGGTGAATCTTGGAATCTTTCAAATCACATTTTCTTCAAATTTTCCAATAAACTTTTGGAAAAGTCAACTTCGGTCAAACTTTAGTCAAAATTGGTCTTGTAGACCTTGAAATCACTTCAAAATTTCTTCTGATCCTTTTGATCCTTTCTATATTCTTCCAAACCTTAGATTTCTTTAGTATGTCTTAACATACTATGCTACATCACATTTCTAGTGTGTCATCTTTCCATTTCACTCCTGAGGGAGCAGGATGATTACATAATTGAATATACATTTCAGCTCAAATATGAATCTCATGTCCTCATTACTCAGGCCATCTTGATACTCAGGGCATCTCACTCTCTTCTATCTTACATCTATGTCATCTTTTCATCAACTGATCACATCTTATAACATTTCTAGTTAGAGTTTGATAAACAGGCATCGAGATGTTCTAAACCCTGAATGCTGAAAATCAAGCCTCATTTTGGGGATGATTCGATAACTCATGATTGGATCTTACTATCTTTCATGGACTAGTATTCAGGTGTTCTATCTGGACTTTGTGGGATTCAGCTTTGTTCTGGAGATAATTCCAAATTTCTACTAAGGATTAAGCTTTGATCTAGAGGTAAACCTAACTTTTGCTAAGGATTAAGCCTCATTCTAGGAATAATTCTATGAATCATCTTTAATATTGTCATCTTTTAATAGATAGGTATTTGAATATTCTAAACCCTGACTCTTGAGAGTTGAGTCTCATTCTGGGAATAATTCTATTCTAGGTATTCTATCTAGATTCCCTAAGGTTAAGCTTCATTTTGGAGATAACCTTTAAATGCTTATCAATCTTTGTATCTAGGTTTTCTATCTAGATCCCCTAAGGTTAAGCTTCATTCTGAAGATAATCTTAAAAATCTTATCAATTGGTCCCCATATTATCAATTTCAAAACCAATCTCATTTCTTGATTTACGCTTCATACTTCTGAATTTCTTTGAATCAAACATGTTTCTCACACATTCATTCAAAGAGGGGAAAATTTAATACCCCAAAAATTGCACATTGCCATATTAACCAATTCTGGTCTATTCAACTATTCCTAAGTCCTATTTCACTAGGCAATTCTAATTCTTATAATCGCTACTTGACCTAGGTGTCAAATGCAAAAAACTCTAATTTGCATTAATCACACTATTTATTTAATTCTTAAGTATCAACTCAAATTAGCTACATAAACCTATTGATTTAACTTAACTTAATTATAAGTGTTCTACTTTAATTAACTTAAAGTTACCTCTTTAGATAATGTACAAAGGAATTAAATACATTTAATTTAATAAGATATCTCCTCTTTTTTATTATTGAATTTAATTATTCAATTAATTAAAGTTATCCATTTATGAGGTCATATTCTATTTTATTAAATTAAATATTCTCGAAAAGGGATTAACTTCTTTTATCACTCAAAAATGAATTAGCTAACTTCTTTTATCACTCAAAAGGTAGTAAGTTAACTCCTTTTATCACTCAAAAGGCAACTAGTTAACTCCCTTTTCATGAGGAAGTTTCCTTTATGATTGGCTCTCCTCTTTAATCTTGATCATCCATTCTAATTAATCTCAATCATCCATCATCTCTTGGATTCTATAAAAGAAGCTCTCCATTCCACATTACAAAGGTAGAATTTTTGGAATTTGCATCAAACTTATGTTAAAATATATACTCAATTTTCTCTTGCATTCTTAGCTTAATTTCTTACATTACAATCTTATATTAGCTTAAAATGCAATTATTTAGCATAATATATTTCTTTATTTCTTAGCTTAACAATGCATTCTCATCTAGTTGATCTTGCATATCTCATATAGCTTAAAATCCTTTGTTCTAGAGGTCTAGTTGCCCACTTCTCATTCTAAGAGCAAAGGCATAATCCTTCTAGTTAGAAGGCAACAAGTCAATTTGTCAAAATATTTTAGATAAACAATCCAATGTTCATTCTAGGATGGTTTCACATATAATGACCATGTTGAAGTGTGTGTGAGGATTTGAGGCCCACATTTCACATACACATTTATGATTACATCATTGAATCTGTATTTCAGCTCAAATCTAAATCTCATGTCCTCATTACTCGAGGCATCTTGCTCCCTTCTATCTCACATCTATGTCATCTTTTGATCAACTAGTCACATCTTATAACATTTTTGGTCAAAGTTTGATGAATAAGTATCGTGACGGTCTAAACCCTGAATGCTAAAAATCAAGCTTCATCTTGGGGATGATTCTACGACTCATGATTGGATCTTACTATCTTTTGTGGACTAGTAATCAGGTGTTCTATTTGGACTTTGTAGGATTAAGCTTCATTCTAGAGATAACTCCAAATTCTTGCTAAGGATTAAGCTTTGATCTGGAGATAATCCTAAGTTTTGTTGAGGATTAAGCCTCGTTCTGGGAATAATTTTATGAATTGTCTTTAATATTGTCATCTTTTAATGGATAGGTATCAGGATAGTCTAAACCCTAACTCCTGAGAGTTGAGTCTCATTCTATGAACAATTGTATGAAATTTGACAATCTGTGTGCTATCAACTTCAGTATCTAGGTGTTCTATTTGGATTCCCTAAGGTTAATCTTCATTCTAGAGATAACCTTTAAAATCTTATCAATCTTGGTATCTAGGTGTTCTATCTAGATCCTCTAGGGTTAAGCTTTATTTTGAAGATAATCTTAAAAAACTTATTAATTGATCCCCATATTATCAATTTTGAAACCAATCTCATTTCTTGATTTATGCTTCATACTTTTGAATTTCTTTGAATCAAACATGTTTCTCGCACATCCATTCAAAGAGGGGCAAATGTAATACCCCAAAATTGGCACATTTCCATATTAACCAATTCTGGTCTATTCAATTATTCCTAAGTTTTATTTCACTAGGCAATTCTAATTCTGATAATCACTACTTGACCTAGGTGTCAAATGCAAAAAACCCTAATTTACATTAATCACACTATTTCTTTAATTCTTAAGTATCAACTCAAATTAGCTACATAAACCTATTGATTTAACTTAATTTAATCATAAGTATTCTACTTTAATTAGATTAAAATTACCTATTTAGCTAATCTACAAAGGAATTAAATATATTTAATTTAATAAGATATCTCCTCTTTTTTATTATTGAATTTAATTATTCAATTAATTAAAGTTATTCATTTATGAGGACATATTCTATTTTATTAAATTAAATATTCTCAAAAATGGATTAACTCCTTTTATCACTCAAAAATGAATCATTTGACTCCTTTTATCACTTAAAAGGTAGTCAATTAACTCCTTTTATCACTCAAAAGGCAACCAATTAACTCCCTTTTTATGAGAAAAATTCCTTTATGACTAGCTCTCCTCTTCAATCTTGATTGTCCATTTAGATTAATCTTGACTATCGATCATCTCTTAGATTCTATAAAAGAAGCTCTCCATTCCTCATTACAGAGATAGAATTTTTGGAATTTGCATTGAACTTATGCTGAGATATCTACTCAATTTGCTCTTGCATTCTTAGCTTAATTTCTTACATTGCAATCTCATATTATCTTAAAATGTATTCATTTACAATAATATGTTTCTTTATTTCTTAGCTTAACAATGTATTCTCATCTAGATTAATCTTGCATATCTCATATAGCTTAAAATCGTTCATTCTAGAGGTCTAGTTGCCAACTTCTCATTTTGAGAGCAAAGGCATAATCCTTCTAGTTAGAAGGCAATAGGTTGATTTGTCAAACTATTTTAGATAAACAATTCAATGTTCATTCTAGGTTGGTTTCACATATAATGACTGTGTTGAAGTGTGTATGAGGATTTGAGGCCCACATTTCATGTACTAACTTATACTACTTGGTACAAGTATGTGAATGTGTACTAATGATTTTTTGGTTGCAAGCTCACAATCAAGGAATTACATAACATATGTATTGTGTGTTTATAATGTGTCTTCATTTGTTTGTATTGTGTATGCTTCGTGTCTTCATGCATCAATGTGTCTTCTTCATGTATGCTTCATTTCTTTGAGCACTTATATAATTATGTTGTGAACACTTCATGTTTTTCATGCATTAATATATAAACTCCATCCATAGTTGATGTATCCTATTGCATACCTTGTAGCTGACTTGAGTGTAAATGATCATTGCTTGAGGACAAACAATTTGAGGAAGGGTGGATTGTCATGTCCCCTAATCATGCTAGTATGGATAAATATATAAGTGATATAAATAGTTATTAATGAATAGATTATATTATATATAAATATATTTAACCATTATATGAGTTAATAACAAATTATATTATAAGTTTATTATGAATTAATAAAAAAGATATAATGATTATTAAAGTAAATAAGATTATATTAGTGGCACAATAATATGTTACCTAGATAAATATAATAATAAATAAAATTTATAATTATATCATCAATATATGATAATAATAAAATATAAATATAAATATTATATATGATCATATATAAATATGAAATATAATATAGAAATTATAAAAATAAATAGATTTATTATTTAAAATATATATGAATAAGAAATATATATATATATATAATTAATTAATTAAACATAATTTGGAAAGACACAACTTTCTTTATTTAAAAATATATAAAGGAGTAGTGAATCTCACAAAAAGCGGTGAAGAATAGAGAAGAAGGAATTGAAATATATAAAAAGGATGGTCTGATGAAGATTTAGTAGGAAGAAATCTAAAGGAATATATAAAGAATCATACATAATCAGTAGAAACATGGATTATACACTAATTTCCTAATTGGGGACATTACTAGCTCATTCTCTTTATCATCACTATCATTCAAGAATCTTTCCATACCTTCTTTAAATTCTTCATTATCATCAAAAATAAAATCATTTCTAGTTTTTCTTATTCTCTTAGGACTTCTGGATGAAAATGACCAAATTCTTTAAATTTCCAACAACAACAAAAATCCATACCTTCTTACTTTTTTTTCATGAGTGAGGAAATTATTTCTTCAATCCTTCTATCTTCTTCAAATTTGGATCTATCTTCACTTATGCTTGTAAAAGTAGGTTTATTATTTTGTACGCAACAAAAGGATTCTAGATCTGGAAACTCAATGTTTTATTTTGTACATAATTCTAATATCCTAGTGAGGAACTTCTACTAACATATCAGTCAAGTTTGTTATTAGTGACACACACTAATTCAATTTGTATATAGCTACCAACCTCATTGTATAGATCATAGTGTTTTCCATGTATTTTGATTGTACCTTGAAGTCCTTTGGACAAATCTTAGTGGTTAACAAGTAGATTCAGTTAATGTGAAGACTAGTAGTGTAAATTATGCATTTTAGTTGATTCCAAGTTTATTAGTGGTTATTGAGTAGTGCAGTATTCATCGAGTTCACAATGTATGTGATGAGATTCTAGTGTTAACTAAGCTTCTTGGTGTTAACAAAGAGACTCATTTTATACTAAGCTCGAGGTAAGAATGTTTACTAAGTCATACAATGTAAATCAAGAGACTTAGTTTATATGATGAGTTTCACAATGTCTACCAAGTCACCAATGCAAACCAAGTTTAGGACTACTTAGAAGTGATAAGTATGGACTGAGCTTCTACATTTACTGAGTGCATGATGATGTCAATTGTTGATAGTGGATGTCGAGTATTAGAACCTCACCGAGTCAGTCTTCAGAACCCAAATTTCTTCATGGGGGCCAACTTTGTAATATTTGTGCAAACTTGTATGATGGTCGATTTTGTAATTTGTATAATTGAATTGATATATATGTAATTCATTATTTCATAGCCAAGGATGTAATATGTGAAAATATGAAGATGTGAATGTGAATTACACTAGAGAAAAGTAGAAGGAGTGAATTGTAAAGGCCATAATAGGATAAGGAGAAATAGAGACATATCTATCATAGAAAGGTGATCAGTACATAAAGGAATGTCATTCAGAGGGCCAAGTTACAAATCAAAGATCATCTATTGTTTCATCCTAACAGGTGGATCAGTTGAATCCTTTCACAAGGTATACCTAACAATCTTTTGTATATCTCTTTACTGAGTGCATACTTAATTGTATGTTTGTAAATTCTTTCACAAGGTGGACCTACCAATCCTTATTGCTCCTAATAGGGTACATCATTAGAAGTGGTCAATGTAAGATTTAATAGGCTAACTTTATAATCAGTACTAAAGTTGTTAGTATTATCTCCACCCCAATTTTACTTTCTATTTGGAAGGTTTCTGGGTCACCAAATATTTGTGTCTCAGTGTTATGAATTCTTTCAGTTTCTTATGCATGCAATTAAATAAAAATATATATGATGGATTAAATGCTAATTGAATGGTTGGATTAAATATTGAAATTGTTGAAGTTTTAGAAGTTATTGATTCACCCCTCCCCTCTCAGTAACTTAGCTTAGTCTTGAATATCTCCAACAATTGGTATTAGAGCTTTTTGGTTCTCAAGAGAAAACTTAACAGCTTGAGCAAAGATCAAGGCCATGGAGATATTCAAACTTGAAAAAGCCATTGACAATGAAAAGCTGGATTTAGAAATGGCCTTTTCCGAACTCAAGAAAGTAAAGGAGCAACTCTCTCAATCATTGAAGAGAAGAAAAGAACTTGCAATTCAAATGAATGATCAACTCTACATTGAAGAAAGAATTGAAGACCTTCATTCAAGAAATTCAGATGAAGCCAATGAAACAATCAAAGAACTCCTAGAAAAGAATGGTTCCTTGCAAGAAGAAGTAAGAAAGCTAAGAAGAGAATGAGAAATTTAGTCAATAAAGTTATGTGAAGTCTTGGAACAGAGAAACGAGGTAAAACAAGAGATAGATGGAAGGAATAATGAAATCTAGAACCAATCACTTCAGTAAGCAGACCTTATTGATCATCTATCCAATGCAAATGAAGAAATCATGAGCCTAAGATTTGAAAATTAAAGAATGAGGAATTGTCTATATTTTGAAAGGAAAATCAATGAAAGAATAAGAAATGATCTGAAATCTGAAAGACAAGTCAATAAAATATTGAGGAATGATCTAAACTCTGAGAAGAAAATCAATGAAAGAATGATGAAATCTCAAGTAGGCATGAATCAATTGAATGAGAAAAACCTCTATAAGAAAAAAGGAAAATCAGGAATTGGATATACAGAAGAATGAGAATCATCCAAGAAAGGAGATCAAAAGAACCAAAGACCTACTTGTAGTCACTGTGGTAAGATATGTCATATATCAAACAAGTGTTGGCGTAATGGAAAAGAAAAGTTTAATGGAAAATGCTACAATTTCAATCAGCATGGTCATAAGGCTAATGAATGGAAAGAGAAACCAAGATTTGAAGGCAAATGTCACAGATGCAAGAAACATGGACACAAGTCATCAAAATGCAAAACCAAGGTATTCAATCTAGCAGAGCAAATTGTGAAAGCAATATTTGGATGGGACTACAACACGTAGTGTAGATGTCATTACTATGGAGAATCTGGACACATCGGCATGAATTGTGTTAAAAATCATATGAGGAAAAGAGATACCAATAAAAGATGTTTCATTTGTATAGAACTTGGTCATCTTGCTAAGAACTGCAAGAGTACTGGTAAAATTTAAGATGAGAAGAAGGAAAAAGTTGATAACATCTGAAAATAGATGAGATAGCAATGGGTTCTTAAGTCTACCAAGGATACAAGTCTGAATAATGATCAAGTCACTCAAGAATTGGGTGACTCTATCATTTCTACTTAAGTTCTCAAAGGAGAGCTAGAACTAGGCTATCAAAGATAACATCCAAATCAGTTCTATTTTAAAGGTGGCAAAGATCCAAATATGTATTCAAGATACAAAGGGATCACTGAGAGATATCAATATTAGTTACTACTAAATTAATTCTCTACCGAGTGAGGTTAGGTCATAGACTCTACCGAGTGAGGTCAGGAGTAATAAAGATTCATATGGTTACCAAGTCACAAAGATTTCATTGAGTGTTCAATACCAAGTAGTGGATGACAGTCTGTCAATGTGATGTCAATCGATCTACTTTTGTACTGAGCATTAATGGAAAAATTTCAACAAAAGGAATATAATCAAAGTCATTTCTTACCATGAAATTTCAAGTGCTATTGTGAAGAGCAATTTTCAGTGTGACCAAAGTGATTTGTGAAAATTTCTAGTGAAAGTTTTTTGAATTCTCTCAAACCCTACTAAGTGAAAATGGCATCCATTAGTAGCAAGGTTAAGTGAGGATCTAACATGTCAATTTGTGGAGTTGAGTGGAAGGCACTAGATTTCAAGCTCACCCCTGCTATTGCCAAAACCCTAGATCCAAGTAGTGTGTAATCCCAAATTCCTCCAAAGGTACTTCTTATCAATGATATTCGTACTCATTTCAAATGTGTTATTCAAGAGATTGGTACACTATAAATGGATGATTCCCTAGGTTGACTATGTGTGAATGGAATCCTAAAACCTAAGCATCAACATCTAGAAACCAAAGGGTTGACACACATCCCTCACATGCCCCAAGAATTTCAAATCAAATGGATTAGGTTTATCCTTGGTTGGGTGCATAATGAGAAGCTATGGTTAGAGCAACCAATTATGATAACCATGAAGATGATTCATCAAATCACTAGACTCCCAATGCTAGCTAAAGCCTAAACAAAAAAAACCCTAGGTTAGGCAGAACTAGAAAAGAAAACCCTAACTAAATGGGATGGCAGAGGAATGAAAATCAGCAGTGTCACTGATGTAGAACTGATGTTTGGTATTCATGTCATTTTACACAAGATATATAGTTCAAGGAGACTAAATAGTGTGTCATGTGGAGTCATGGACTTGGCTTACAAGGTGGTTAAGAACAATTTATCATACAACCTTGCCGAGCTATTGCTAAGATAGCTCAACAAGAACATGGAAAGCATAATAACTTCAAAGAACAATCCATGACAATAAATTCTCTATTGTGTACCATATGATAGAATTGTTAGTAGAGGTACAAATTGCACTTCATACATGTAAGGTCCTATAGGAAAATTTGGATAAAACCTTGGAAATCATTCTTAAGGTACATTCTAAATTTTTGTCTCATTTTGGTCTTTCTATGTAAATAAAATAAAATAAATCTTTTGTAATACTATCAAAAGGGGGAGAGAGACACATACTATGAAGGAAAAAAAGGAGGAGAGAGAAACATAGTATGAAGAAAAAGACATAAGATAGTATGGGAAAAATATGCTATGGGGGAGAACTTGCAATAAGTAAGACATGTACAGAAAGACATGATGTATATAGTAGGAAGATTTATAGTATACTATATATACCATACAAAATCAATTTTGAAAAGTCCCAAAAATAGTATACTCTACCGAGCTAAAATAACATGGTGATGGACATAAGGTATTCAGTTTTGGCTGATAAATGTTTTCATCACTAATTCCAAAGGGGGAGATTGTTGACATATCAGTAAAGTTTTTTATTAGTGACACACACTTATTTAGTTTTTATATAGCTACCAAGCTTATTGTACAATTCACAATGTTTGACATGTATTTCAGTTGTCACTGAGTTCTACAGTTGCTACCAAGTCCTTTAGAAAAATCCTAGTGGTTATCAAGTAGATTCAGTTAATGTGAAGACCAGCAGTGTAAACCATGCATTTCAATTGATACTAAGTTTATCAATGGTTACCGAGTAGTATAGTATTCACCGAGTTTGCGGCATATGTGATGAGAGTCTAGTGTTAATCAAGCTTCCCAGTGTTAACCAAGAGGCTTAGTTTATACTAAGCTTGAGGTGAGAATGTTTACCAAGTCATACAATGTAAATCAAGAGACTCAATTTACATGACGAGTTTCATAATGTCTACTGAGTCACCAGTGCAAACTAAGTTCAGGACTACTTAGAAGTGATCAGTATGGATTGAGCTTATATGTCTACCGAGTGCATAATAATGTTGAGTATTAACAGTGGATGTCGAGTATTTGAACATCACCGAGTCAGTCTTTAGAACCCAAATGTCTTCATGTGAGCCAACTTTGTAATATTTGTGCAAACTTGTATGATGGCCAACTTTGTAATTTGTATAATTGGATTGATATATATGTAATTCATTGTTTCATATACAAGGATGTAATGTGTGAAAATATGAAGATATGAATGTGAATTACATCAAAGAAAAGAAAGAGAAAATTATAAAGGCCATAACAACATAAGGAGCAACAGAGACATATCTATCACAAAAAGGTGATCAAAACATTAAGGAATCTCATTTAGCAAGACAAGTTGAAAATTAGAGATCATTTATTGTTTCATCCTAACGGTTGGATCATTCAAATCATTTCACAAGCTAGACCTAACATTCTTTTGTAAATCTCTTTACTGAGTGCATAATTAATTGTATGTTTCTAAATCCTTTCACAAGGTGGACCTAGTAGTCCTTATTGCTCCTAATAGGGTAGATCATCAGAAGTGGTCAATCTAAGCTTTAACAACCTTACTTTATACTACAATACTAAAGTTGTGGGTATTATACCCACCCCAATTTTAATTTCTATTTGGAAGGTTTCTGGGTCAGCAAATCTTTGTCTCGTAGTGTTATGAATGCTTTTAGTTTCTTATGCATGTAATTAGATCAAAATTTATATGATGGATTAAGTTCTAACTGAATGGTTGGATTAAATGTTTACATTGTTGAAGTTTTAGAAGTTATTGATTCACCCCTCCCTTCTTAGTAACTTAGCTTAGTCTGAAATATTTCCAACAACTTCGTCTTCTAAGTGTCATAATTAACTTCATTAGACTTTGGACTTTCTTTTCTAAAGTGACCCACCATTGATATCCTTAAGTTGTTAATATTTTTCTTCAAGGACCTAATATTCTACTACCAATTATTAGAAAGTAAAGTCCACCAAAAAAACTAGGTAAGGGGGGGGGGGGGGGGGGGATGAATCAATTATCCAACTATTGAAACACTTATCAACCTTATTAGTTCTTAAGCATGTGAACAATGGAATCAAAAACTATAAGAAGATATACATACACAACAATACTAGATCTATTAACTAGGGAAAGCCCTGATGGGGATGCTACCCACAAAATGATGTACTAATATAAAATTTCATTGTAATAAGATGGACTCTGTTAGGAGCCAATGAAATTAATTCAATACATATCAATCCCTATTAGGAGACTTTGAATCTTTGTTAAGAGATTCCAACCCTATTAGGAGTTGTAGAAGGTAGAAGGACCCACTATCCAAATAGCTTCAGGGAAAGACCACTAAACCTACTTCTCATATGGTCTCTATATTATTCCTTGAATAATAATAGACATGGAATAACTTTATCTCCTCTAACCTCATGACCAGACTTATCCTCTTTTGGTATCAATAACAAAACACCAATCTCATATCCAAATATTCCCTTGGATCACTTACATGCAATAACCAACTTTGCATATCACTTGCATAATTCACACTTCACACATCAAATCACATACTTCTCCACAAGGAAACTAACCATCCTTTATACTATATCTTCAAAATAATTCCTTGAGTCGTCCTTGAGGCTTTCCCAATTAATTATAATAGGATCATATTAAGATAAAATAATTATGTTACAATTACACAATATTATTATCTCATAGTCTTTGTAACTTTCCACACATGTGACTTCTAACCTTGTGCACTCACTGACATCATCATCAAATTTTCTACTATCATTGTCTAAATGCACTCATTATGAGTCTATCCTAGTTAAGAGATACAAATCAATCATTAGAAACCACTTATCATATACTTTGTCTTCTTAATGTCTTCTATAATTCATGGATATCTTCTACATGAATTTGACACTCTATATGCACACTTAAACACATCGTTAGGATACTATGTAGAACACATCTTCAACTATGCTTGACCTAAGCATTAATACATAGTCTACGTGACCTCATTCTCCATCTTCTACTCTGCCAATATTTACATAAACAATACTATTTTTCCATCGATGATCAACATAGTCATGAATGCAACATGTTAATCATAAATAGTCTCTTGAATGCTTAGGATACTCCCCCAAAAGAATGCAATCAGAATTCATGCTAATAGGTTTACTTTGGGCAAAATGTCTTGAATGAAGCCTCAAACTTGTTCAAGTCTCAAGAATTATGACATATCTCCTTCCACCCTATACCACTTATAGTAGAAATTAAATAGATGTCTTGTCGTTGTTAGAGATATTCACTCTTCAATTGGCCCATCATGCATTACACCTTTTTCAGTACAAACTTGCATTAATGTGGAAGATTTGTAAAGATTTAATCATTTAAAACAATTGAACTAAAAGCCAAATGAACAAATGTTTAGGGACCATCACTAGTATACTTATCTTATTTGTAGGAAATTGAGCTTCTTCTTTCATCATTTCTCATCTCATTTTTGGTAGTCACTAGTTTGGTAGTTGTACAAGTGTAGTGCTCATTAAATTTTGGCCTATTTTACTTGGTATGGTAGACTAGTAGTCATTGTTTTTAAGTTTGTAGTCATTGTTCTTGTTGGAAACTACAATTTGAGAAATTGTTATGTTGTCATTGATGCCAAACCTATTGCTAAGATAGAGTGTCAAATCTACTTGAGAGACATTTCCTAATAGTGTAGAATGCCATGTCATTTGATTGAGATAACCTAGTGAAAGCTTAACTTGAGATGTACTAGGTATCATGGAAATACAATGGGCACTTGATAAGCTAGTCCTTGACAAGATAATGTGTTGTCCAATCAATACATGAATTGTAGAAGATAGTTGGACGAGGCTAAGAGTTGAGAAAAGTCAAAAGGATAAGCTTGACCAAGTATTAGTGTTGCATGGTTAATAAAGGTGTTGAAGAAGAAGATTAAGGAATTAAAGGAGAAGCCCAATAAAATAATTCAAGCCGAGCATTAGTTACTACCATGACAGTGTAGTTGTAATAGAGCATAGTATTGGTTGAGCAACCATATTGATACCAAGTGAGATAGTATAGTGATTGTCAAGCTACATAATGATGACCAAGATAAAGAACATAGTGATTATTGAATGAAAAAAATGTTATAGTTTAAGAAAGATTTTTTTTTGAGGTTGATACAATTAGAATTTTGAATTAATCAAAGTGTGTGGAAGATAAGGATTGATGAGCTAGCATATTTAATACATAAGGAGAGTTTATTACATGGTCAAAGGAAAGGATTTGAATAGAAGTTTTAAGAAGGAGAAGGAGAATGAAAAGGTGAAAGAATTTGATGAATCTGACCTAACCCTAAGATCATTAGTGATTCTTAAGTGGAAAAAGATTGAAATTACCTATCTAAGGAGGCATAAGGAATGAATTGTAAGGTTGGTTCATTGTTGATTGGCGATCTTAAGGAGAAGTTGTGAAGAGGAGAACAACAAAGGTGAAGCGTGAAGAGTTTATGAAGGAGTGATTACTTGAGGAGGTGCTAAGAAGATTAGTGATGAATATATCAATAGAGGCTAGATAATAAACCAAAAGATGAGAAAATGCAGATCTAAATTTGCAAAGTGGATGGTATTTTATAGATTAAACCTATTTCTATATTATAGCCATTTTATCAGTCTAAAATCCTTTAATCAAGGTGACATTCTAATTGAATATTCTAAATTCCTCTAACTAGGACACTCCTTATAGGGTGATTAAGGACTTTAACAAGATTGCAAGTAACAATGTGTTTTATAACCTTTAATAGGGTTTTCTCTCAATTGAGCTCACTTTAGAAGATTGAAAAATTTATAGTATGTTACTTAGTGGTTTCCTAAATTGGGTTTCCATGTTAAATTCTGGTGTCAAAAGTGTTATCTTGATATGTGGATATTATTATTTTGCATGCTATATTTTATAGTAGCTTATTAAGTAATAGAAAACACACACACACACACAGAGTTAAAATATTGCATGAAATGTTAAATTATTGATGATACGCTATAGAGACCAAGTGAATAGTTGAATATATTTAAGTTATTTGAAGTATTTAAAAGTTTAATTGGTACAACTAAACTTGAGGATAATTGATTCACCCCCCCTCCCCCTATCAATTATTCTAAATCATTATAACAATTGGTATTAGAGCACTAGTCCTTATTAAGAAATTTTGAAGGGACTCAAGCCAAAGATAAAGATGTACAAGAGAGAGGTACCTAAGTTGAATAAGGATAACTTCCCAGCATGATAAAGGCTGATGAGATTGTACTTATTGAGATTTGGACATTCCACATCCTACTACTTGGATAATGACTTGAGGTTGTTGATCTTTAAGTCATGTTACCTATTGGTGTCAAACACTTGATCATTTCCTAGGAAGGGTTAGTTGGTCATCACTATGACCAAGCCATCCAATGAAGGCCATATGATTTTGGACTTGTTTACATTTTAGTTGAAGTCGAGAAAGTTTTAGGTTTTTGAGAACCCTAGTATGTACCAAATGCTAGTTTATGTCTAGTATGTCAAAATTTAGTAGATACTGAGATATATAGAGTTCTAGTTCATGTTGAGTCCCATAGTTAGTGTTGAGCATACAAAAGCCAAGGGACAACATGAGTATTAGTCATGAGTTAGTGTAAGGGTATTCAAGTGTTGAGTAAACCATTTTTGGTAGATGTGTTTAGAATGGCACAAACACTTATGTAAATTATTTTGGTCAACTCTATACATAAGTTAATGATGGTGGAGAATGATAAGGAGTTGTTTCTAGATTTTTTCAAAGGTCATCAATCCCTATGAAGGTAGTGTAAATAATCAGAAAAATGGAAGGACTAAGAAGCAAAAGAGATAAATTTGGATAATTGATTATGATCTAGAGCCTTCTCTAGTTGGTTATTTAAGAAGGATACAAACCTTAAAGTAATGTGGAATAAGAGATGATCAGGAGAGAGTGAAGAGACAAGTGTATGTGTGAAAGAGGCTATGTTTGATGATTAGAAGTAAAGATTAGGCAAAGCAACCTAGCAGTAAAAGACATAACAAATTTTATCAGATAAGGAGATCAGTTTCAAAATGGAAATAGAATATCCATAATCTAGCATTAGAGTGCTAATTGAAGGATTAGGTATTAATACATTCTTACAAGTGAATCGGGGTAAATCTCTTAACAGATGTACTAAAAGAAGGTGCCAAGGTTGAACAATGAGAACTTCCCTACATAAAAAAGTCTAGAGAGAATACATCTAGTAGGAATTGGAGATGGTGTAATACATTTTGTGGATAATGCATATGTGGAAATAACAGTTCTTCCTTTGATAGGTCAGCAGCTGAGAGAGAAGCAAGAACACAATTAAGCTATGTAGGAGATCGCATTAGTCATAAGCTATTTTGAGTTTGATGACAATAAAACTTGCAAGAATGCTAAAGACATGTGGAATACACTAGAGACCATCTATGGAGGAGACAAGAATGTCCTAAGAGAAAAATCAAAGATCTTCAGAGGTAATTTTGAGAAAATGAGAATGACAAAAGGTGAGAATATAGTCTAGTATTGTGGAAGAATCGAAGAGCTTGTAAATGCTATAATAGAAGCCAATAAAAATATTAATGATGATACAAGGAGGGGTCTAAATAGCTAGGGCTAGAGACACACCTAACTATTTAATCAGCTTGATGAGTAACACAACGAAAGAAAACAACATAGAGAATGAGACCATGGAGAGAAGGAAATTTAAAATGTTTTATTAATTCATCAAATTATTTGCAGGCATGCCCAGCTGTTGTGTGTGCTAAAATTTTGACACACGTCTATGAGTCATTATATCCAAGATTATTCAAGAATGAGATCTCAAATGGCAACTCATAGCTCTCTATTCATGGAGTGCAAGGGTTTGTAATGGAGGCCCTTAGTTTGACCTAGTTTGTGCCCATGCAAGTACACAATAAAATGAGAGATTCAAGGATCAAAATATGAATGCAAATGAAGATGCAAGCTAATCTAAATGATAACAATGCAAAAAAATGCAAGAAAGGAAATCTAAACTATGAAAGGAAATAACAATGCAATATTAATCTATGAAAATAAATATGACTCTAAGATAATATTAAAATGCAAGGATGAAACCTTATGATGGAAGCCATGAATACAAGAGAGAATAAGACAAGAAGAGAGAAGTTCCAATGAATCTCCAATGTCCAAACCATAATGCTCAAACACCTTCTCCAAAATTTCTCTCCAAACTTATAACATAATAATAAAATCTTCCTCTATATTTCTCTATATCTCTCTCTATATGAAAATGGGAAGGAGAGGGCTCCTTATAAAGGAAAACGTGGAGGTGGGAGGCTTCTCACAACCAATATGGGTTAATAGAGTTTGATCCATGTGAGACAAAATTCCACCACTGAGAAAAGAGGAGTGTTTGAGAAGAAAGTAGAAAGAGGGAAAAGAGGAATCTGATTTAGAGATATGTGCATTTAAGTGTAGAGAAAAAAGGATTTATTTATTTTCATTTATTTTCCTTTCTTTTTTCAAGTGGGATTTTACTTAATTAAAAGGGAACAAGTTCTTCTAATTAAATAGTAAGTGTTTAATTAAATTAAAAGAGGGGTTTTTCTCTTAATTAATTAATGTAGATTAATTATTTAATTAAAAGAGAGGTTTTTTTAATTAAATAAGACTTAGGATAAAATGATCAAACTTCACAAAATATTGAAATAATTAAATAAATTATAATTTGATCAAAGAAATTGATTTGAATTGATTTAATAAAATATTGCAAACCATTGATTCAAGAAATTGATAAATTGAATATGGGGGCCTATAGTCTAGGCAACCATTTTAGGGTGCATACATTTACCCCTCTTTGACTAATGTGTGGTCAATTTGGGAACACATGTAGTCAAAGAAAGAAATTGAAGTGTGAGATCAATTTGGGATCACAAAACAACCTAGATGTGGTCAATTTTCGAACACATTAGGACAAAGAATACAAATAAATTTTGACTTAAAAAAGTCAAGGACAAAATTGATAAAATAGAATCAAGGATTGAAATTGATAAGTACTACCCCCTCATGATTTAAATCAAAATGAGATAGAGGAGAAACAAAAAATTGATAAACTTGATCAAATTAAACAAAATATAAAGTTCTTGATGTAAGATGAAAGATGTAAGAATCACAAAACTAAGGTAGATCATCAAGCATGAAATATTATGCCCTAAAGTTAAATTAAAAGGAAAGAAGTGGTGTAAAAGGAAATGGAAGATAGAATTCTGGAAGATATGGAAAGAAATAGAAAGAAGAAAAGAAAATGTTCAGTAAGAAATAGAATGCCCCAAAATCAATCAACTATTTAAGATAAAAAATTTGATTGAGATCACGAAAGAAGATAAGGAAATGAAGATCAAAACAAGATCGCAGTTGATTAAAAGTCCAGAAGAAAGATGAAGGGAAAATTGTTGGATACAATTGATTAATTGTGCATTATTTTTGATGTTACACAAATGTCATACCAATACCAGTTAGTATATGTCGAGCTCAGTTGGGCATTGAAGACAATTTTTTGTGGCTACTGAGCAATCTAGAGCTTGCCTAGTTTAGAAGGCAGTATCTACTGAATTCACTCGAATGCCAAAAGGAAGTTAGCAGATGATGGGTGCTAACCGAGATCACTTGGTTAATGAAGAAAATATTTGATGGAACCAGTTCTAACCAAGCTCACCTAGTTAACAAAGGAATTTTCTAGTATATGGTATTGACCAAGCTTCACTTGGTTAGCACAGGAAAATCACTTCTAAGTCAGCATCTACTGAGCTAGGTTGGCTATCAAAAGATTTTCTTATTTTGGCATATCAAGTTTAATTAATTTATCTACTAGTTCTTGCTGACTCAAAAAATGAATATTAGTTATTCTAAGTCATATTCTAGTTGACTTGACAATGTGAATGATATTAGTAGAAGGTCAAGTTTGTGGATAGAATGTGTGAAGTGAAAATGTGAAATCATTGAAGATTTCATAAATGCTAAGAAGAAGTGAATCAGAAGATAAGAAGAATGTTCTTGTAGAGTTGAAAAGATTCATTTAATTAGGAAGGATCAAGTGCAAGCTAGAATAGAGATATGTAATCAGTAATTTAGTTGCATCAAAATGAGGTCATTTCATTGTTACTCTCTAACCATTGTAGTAGTGATATAAATATCTTAACAAAGTTGTTTTAATAATCATTTGTAAATCCTCTAACAAGGTTGCAGTTCTATTGAATTGCCTAAAGACCTTTGACAAGGCCACTCCTAACAGGGTGATTAAATCCTCTAACAGGATCACACCTAACAGTGTGTTTTGTAACCTTTAACAAGGTTGGCTCCTAACAAGGCTCTCTTTAGAAGATTGCAAATAGTAACTAGTTGCAATTGGTAATTTTTCCCAAATTGGGTTTTCACATTAAATCTTGGTGTCAAATGTGTTCATACTATTTCTTTTCAATATTTGCAACTATGTTAAAGTAATGATAATCACATATAACATCTTAAGATCTACATGTTAATTAATTAACAAGTATTCTCAGTGCTTATCAACTTACAACATTTCTTTGTTTACTGAGCATCAGTAGTGTTAAGTTTTATTTTTACTAACATCTAAGAGTTCTAAGAAATAATTTTTGTAGTAACTAATTCACCCCTCCTCTCTCAGTTACTCCTTTTGTATTTCCAACAATTGGTATCAGAGCTTTTGGTGCTTGTAGAGAAGGTTTCAAGAACCTAAGTGAAAGATCAAGATGTCTTACAAAAGAGAGATTCCCAAGTTGAACAGAGACAATTGTTTAGTATGGCAAGAACTTATGATGTTACATCTAGCTATTATTAGTGATTCAGGTTGTAAATAACTTGATACTAAATACAAAACTCACACTGGAACATTATCAATTGAAGATATTGCTAAAAAGAATAATCATAACATCATGATGATTGATATGCATATGCTCTCAATTATGCTGAATTTGACGAGGTAAAAGACTATAAAATTGCTCATGAAATGTGGATCAAAATGAAAGACATGTATGAAGGAGATGACAATATAAGAAGAGCCAAAGTAGAAAGTCTCAAAGGATAATTTGATCAAATGAAAATGAGAGAAGATGAAAACATTGCAAAATATGAGGAAAGAATCAAAGCTAGTGTAAGTGCAATCAAAGCATATGAAGGAGATATTGATGACATGACTATTGTAAGAAAGGTACTTAGAACTCTTCTTCCTATATATGTAATTAGATTGTCTATTATTCAAGAAATGAGACGTGATCCAAATAACAAAATAACCTTTGATGCTCTAGTTGGAAGATTGACAACTTTTGAATTAGACAACTATGATAACTATGTTGCTAATTCCAAAAATATTGAGTTTTCATTTGAAGCCAAACTATCACTCAAGGAAAAGAGCAAGAAATCAAAGACCAATCAATCAGGAAGTGAAAAAGAAACTAAAGGAAGTTCTGACAGTGATCTTGAAATTGTTGAAGCCCTACTTACAAAGAAATACTCCAAAGGCAGAGGAAAGTACAAAGGTAAAATTTTGCTAATTTTCTTTTCCTATGAGGAAGTTGGTCATATTGCTTCTAGGTGTCCAAATAGAGAAAGAAAGGATGAAAAGAAAATTCATAAGTATAAAGGCAAGATGGAATTCAAAAATTACAAGAACTACAAGGACAGGTAAGAAATCTTGTTTTATGGCTAAAGATTCTGATAACAGTAAAGATGAAATGGTGTACATTGTAGTAAAAGATGAATTTGATCATGAGGGAGATAATATGGTACTTATCGCTCATGTTAGCAAAAATGATACATGGATTATTGACTATGTATGTTCACATTATATGATTGCAGATAAAACATCATATGACTAGAGATAAAACCAAATTTGAACATTTGGAACATTATGATGGAGGTAGTGTAAGATTTGGAAACAATGAACCTTGTTTTATAAAAGGAAAGGGTCATATCTCATTAACCAATTAACTTATATGTGATAATGCTTATTGGGTTGAAGGACTAAAGCATAATCTACTAAGTGTGGCATACTTGAACAACATTGAATTCAAGGTAGAATTCACGTATGGAAAGGAAAAATTGCTGGATGAAAAAGGAAATCTAGTTGGATCTGGCAAACAAACAAAAGGTAACCTATTTTATCTTGATCTTAGTGAAAGTTCATGTTTGATTGCTTATATCAAAGAAATTTGGCTATGGCACAAAACATTATGTCATGTAAAATTTAATAATCTAGTTAAGATAAGAAAACACAAAAAGGTAAGAGGTGTTCCTAGTTTGAAGAGACTTGATATGGGTCTATGCAAAAATTGCCAAATTGGTAAGATGGAAAAAACTAGTTTTAAAAGAAAAAAACTATTATTTTGAAGAAGTCTTAGAGCTTATTCATACAGAGTTATGTGGACCTATTGGAATACAAAGTTATATTGGAGAAAAAAATTCATTCTTTTTGTTGATGATTATTCTAGAATGATGACTGTAATGTATCTAAAAGAAAAATCTGAAGCTTTTCAAAAATTCAAGTGGTACTTGGTAAGAGTAAAGAAAGAAACTAGAAATAAGTTGAAATTCTTAAGATTAGATAGTGGTTGTGAATTCATCTCAATTTAACTCAATAAATTATGCATTGAAAGAGGAATTAAAAGATAAGTATCAGCCCCTAGTGCACTAGAGTAGAATGGTATAGCTAAAAGAAGAAACAAATCCATCATGGATTGTGCAAGAACATTGATGATAGAGAAGAATGTTTCAATAAAATATTGGAAGGAAGTTATTAGCACTATAGTTCATACCTTGAACAAAGTATAGCTGAAGAAAGACTCCAATAAAAGTCCTTATGAATTATGGTATGGCTACAAAACTAATGTAAGTTACTTAAAAGTATTTGGTAGCAAATGTTATATCTTGAAAGAATCTAGAAAAGGAAAATTTTATGTCAAAGGTGATGAAGGCATATTTCTAAGATACTCCTATAGAAGTAAAGCAAACAAATATTTGAATTTGTCTACCCATAAAATCATAGAAAGTGCACATATGAGAATTGATGAGTTTGCAAAAAGAGTGAAGAAGAAAGCAACAAAGAGCCAGAGGATTACAAAAGATTTTTTTACTATGAACATGATACCGTACCAAATCTATATGAAAGAAAGGAGGCTTCACCTCTTGAGTCCCTAAAATATCCAATAGTTACTAACTCATAGTCTAAAGAACTTGAGTCACAGTCAAATGCTACCAAGCTACCTCAAGAGAAAACTAAATCTGACAGACCGGAATCATAGACAATGGGACCCAAGCCTAATGAAATCAATGAAACTCATTCCAAATCAAAAGAACCTATGTTAGCAAGATATGTTAGAAGGCATCATGCACCTGATCAGATCATTGGAGACAAATCTAATGGAACAATGACAAGAAGAAAATTAAAAGGTACATGTTTACTTGCTGAATTTGAACATAGAAATATTCAAGATGCATTGGATAATGAAAGTTGGGTTGAAACAATGAATGAAGAAATAGAACAAATAGAGAAGAGCAAAACCTAGACTCTAGTTCCTAGAGCTAAGGATAAAAATGTAATTGGCACAAAATAGGTGTTTAGAAACAAGATAAATGAAAATGGAAAAGTATCTAGAAACAAAGCAAGGTTGATATGTAAAGGTTATTCTCAAGAAGAAGGTATTGATTATGGTGAAACTTTTGCCCCTGATGCAAGATTAGAAGGTGTTAGAAATTTACTTGCATGTGCAACTCATAGAGGATTTAAAGTTTATCAAATAGATGTTAAATCTACATTCTTGAATGGAATCCTTGATGAGGAAGTCTACATTAAACATATATAAGGTTTTGTAGATCCTACCAAAAGAGATATGGTCAAAAAATTTCACAAGGCATTATATGGTCTCAAGCAAGCTCCCAAAGCTTGGTATGAAATACTTCATAATTACTGATACAAATTGGTTTTCAAAGAATAAATGATAACAATAGTTTGTATATCAAAGAAGGACTAGACAAGAAGATTGTGTTGGCTGAAATATTTTTTGATGACACATTATTCACTAGAAATGATGACTTGTGCAAGGTATTTTCAAAAGAAATGAGCAAGGAATTTGAGATGTCTATGTTTGGAGAGATAAAATTCTTTGTCGAATTATAGATTTAGTAAAAGAAAGATGGTATCTACATTACTCAATCCAAATACATCAAGGACATACTAAATAAATTTGGAATGGAAGACTCAAGACTAGTTGGAAACTCCATGTCTACTAGACATAAGCTTTCCAAAAAGGATGATTCCAAAAGGGTAGATCAGACCACATACAAATCAATGATTGGAAAATTGCAGTATGTAGTATATACAAGGCTTGATATTGCATTAGTAGTCAATATGGTAGCAAGATTCTCAACAAATCCCAAAGAAAATCACATGATGGAAATCAAAAGAATCATGAGATATTTGAAAGGTACTGAAGAATATGGCTTATGGTACAAAAAAGGAGACAATTTAGACTTAAAAGTATTTACTGATGCTAATTGGGTAGGAAGTATTGATGACAAGAAGAGCACTAGTGGTGGAGCATTCTTTCTTGGTAAAAGACTAGTGTCTTGGACAAGCAAGAAATAAAATTGCATCTCTCAATCCATAGCAGAGGCAAGATATGTGGCAGCAATAGTCAATTGTTTGAACATCGTTTGGTTCAAACAACTAATGAGAAGAATGAAGATAGAAATTAAGGATCCAGTAGTCATATATTGTGATAATACTAGTTCAATTAATATATCAAATAATCCAAATAATGCATACCAAAACAAAGCACATTTCTATAAAATATCACTTCTTAAGAGAACTGGTGCAAGATAAAGAAGTCAGATTGGAATATGTGAATATGAAAGAATAAATTGTAAATATATTTACCAAGCCATTACCTAAGGATGCATTTCTATATCTAAGAGGTAAGCTAGGGTTCATTCCCCTATATGAAGCTCACTAAATGAAGATTAGTGATGCATCAACTAGACCATGTTGAAGATCAATCAGTTGGTACAGTATTGACAAAGGCACATTGCGAATGAATTTGTACTTGAGGTACATTATTATTCACTAAGAATTGTTCTTGGCATGAGATGTCAAAGAGGGACAAGTATACTATCATATCTCATAAAATTTTGTTAAAAAGAAGGAGAAGTTTTCTATTATAGAAAGTTTGATAAAGAGATGAAGAAAAGAATTGTCAAAGAGGGAGAATGAACTTGATAGAAGTTCTAGCAGATAGAGGGAGGAAACTAAAGGCATAGTTCACACAGATAGAGGGAGTTCTCATGAATAAGAATTTGAATGAAAATAAGGATATGTTCCTTACTCTATTCTTGCTCCAAAATTTCATTGTCTAATGACATGTTGTGTTGCCATCTATGCCAGAGGGAGATTATTAGATACAATTGATTAATTATGTATTGTCTTCAATGATACACAAATGTCATACCATTATCAGATAGTAGATGTTGAGCTCATTTAGGCATTGAAGGCAATTTTTTGTGGCTACCAAGCAATTTGGACTTTTCCTAGTTCAGAAGGCAGTATCTAATGAATTCACTCAGGTGCAAAAAGGAAGTCAGTAGATGATGAGTGTTAACCGAGCTCACTTAGTTAATGAAGAAAATATTGAATGGAACTAGTGCTAACCAAGCTCACTCAGTTACCAAAGGAATTTTCTAGTATGTAGTATTGATTGAACTTCACTTGGTTAACATAGGAAAATTAGTTCTACGTTAGTGTCTACTGAGGTAGGTTGGCTATCAAAGGATTTTCTTATTTTGGCATATCAAGTTTAATTAAATTATCTATTGGTTCTAGCTGACTCAAAAAATGAATACTAGTTACTCTAAGTTATATTTTAGCTAACTTGACAATGTGAATGATATAAGTAGAAGGTCAAGTTGTGGATAGAATCTGTGAAGTGAAAATATGAAATCATTGAATATTTGATAAATTCTAAGAAGAGAAGAATCAAAAGATAATAAGAATGTTCTTGTGTAGCTAAAAAGATACATTCGATCAGGAAGGATCAAGTATAACCTAGAATAGAGATCTATAATCAGCAACTTAGTTGCATCAAAATCAGGTCATTTCATTATTACTCTCTAACCATTATAGTAGTGATCTAAATCTCTTAATAACAACAAGGTGGTAGTTCTATTGAATTTTATAAAGACCTTTGATAGGGCCACTCCTAATAGGGTGATTAACTTCTCTAATAGGGTGGGCTCCTAATAGGGCTCCCTTCAGAAGAGTGAAAATAGTAACTAGTTGCAATTGGTGGTTTTTCTCAAATTGGGTTTCCATGTTAAATATTGGTGTCAAATGTGTTCATAATATTTATTTTTTATCACTAATACATTAGGGGTCAATTTGCGACTTCAATTTACGACGGCAGGCAAATGTAATGTGTTTTTGGATTTTTTTTTTCAATTATAGCCCGATGACATCACAATTGCGACGCTAACAAGATATATAAAAAAAAAAAAAGAACGTTGCTCATTTGGCTCATCACTATCTTATTCTCTGCTACAGACACAATGTTGGATGGATGGATGCAGATTTAGGGCAAGTTTGAGGCGAGGCCATTTTTGAAGGCCATTCTAATACTGACAATTAATTTGGGGCTTTTGTAACCCTTGCAAGGCCTGGCTACTCATCCGTTGGCTATGGTGCGGTGTTGGAATTAGGGCCATTTAAGGTGCAAAAGAATTTACCTTCCTTGTGGTTAAACCCATATTCGTGGAACAAAGGTTATTATCATTTCTCAATCCATTCTATTTCTCAATGAATGGATTAACTAGTCACTATAGCTTCTAGTAATTGTTCTTCATACTGTGCGATGTTGACTTGATCTGAATGTTCTTAACTATGATTCTGATTTTATCATGCCCATTAATATCCTTCTTGATTGATATGTTCTTCATATGCCATTGTCTTTCCTTCAAATGCAGTCAGCGGTTTGCAAATTTCTACCTTCCAGCCATGTGCTTTGTCACCCTCTAAAAAAAATTTGACCCTCATACAATGCATGGTAAAGGTTTTGGCATTGCGCATGCAGCTGGAAAGAAAACAACGGCTTTCCAAGGGTTCCTCTCCTTGTGTGCTTTACAATGCAAATTTCCTCTTGCAAATGTCACACCTTCACACATCCATTGTTGTAGCCTCTTCACTAGATTCTCTTGATTTAGTCGTTGGCTTTGGGTGGATATTGATTTTTCATTATTTTACCCTTAATCTCCAGACACCTCCTCCTTGCGGTTGCTTGATTGAGATGAAACTATCAATTTCAATCATTTCTTGTGTAAGAGCTTCCTTCATTCTATGAAAACTGAATATATCGCAGCTGGAGAGTACCACCATTTTCTTTTAATAGGCAATTATAATAAATGGCTCCAAGTATTAATATCGTTAACATCTCCAATAGTTGGGTTGTTCAATATTTCCCAAGTCTACCCCAAAAGTATTTTTAGTATTCTTTCTTCATACGCTTACCCACATTCAGATTGATTCTCTCTTCATCTTTTATTTGCTAAGTGGAAACATTTTCCAATTGTGATTGTTAACTCCTCTTCCCTCAGTAGATATCTCCATTTCCATTCCCTAAAGGTGGAATGTGCTCTAACATGGCTAGCATCATAATTAGCATTCCATTTTTCTTCCATGGAGAAATCTCGATATGGCTTCTGTTATGGTCATTCAATGGGATGTATCTATAGTTTGCACCTCGAGATAAGTACCTTGAGGTATTCACTTATCAATAAAGTGTTTAGATTTTGGCTCATGATGTATTTAAGTTCTTCAACTCTGTATGCATCAACTTCTATTGTGTTGAATCCACATTCTCCATCACTGATTTGGATTAGTTTTGTATCTTTTCTTATCCTAGGGCCCTCTACATAGGCACTGGCTAAATAGCCATGAAAATGCACCTGGCTCTCCACCCCCATTCCGTCCGCTGCCTGTCACATCGGGCAGCAAAGTACCTAGCAGCAGTTAAGGTCAATAGCTGGTACAATTCTGAGTGTCAAGGTTTTAAGCAATAGAGATTTCAAATTCCCATGTAATAATTGTCTCTTTAAGAATTGTAGTGGCTCAGATTGGCCCTCGTGAAAAAATTGTTGAATAAAACAAAAACCAACAGTTATTGTGTGAAAAGAATTGAAGGGTTGTTGTATAAAACTACTTTGGAATTATATTTAAAGAAATTCTTATAATAGAGGACATGGGATATTAGGGATCCTACTGAAATGAAGTATTCAACATAGATATAAATTGGTTAGTTTTCGGTTTCAATTTAGAATTAGTTATTATTGGTTATAATACTATTAAGATGTATAATTAGGGTGGGATCTAATGGAATGAGGCTTCTTAAAATATTTAAGTGGGTGTTTTATATAATTTTTAAGAATATTTTAAGTTTGGGTTTCATGAATTCAAAGTCTAAATCTTCAAAATTAAGAAAGTAGGAATTTTACATATTATTTTTCAAATATTTTTAAATGAATTTTAATTGGTAGAAAACTTTTCATAGATTATTTTTAAAATAATTTTGAATGGAATTTATTTCACCATAACAATATATCTAATAACATCATTTGAACACTATATAAATTTTTACTATGCGTGCCTTGATGGTTTGCCATGTAAAAAGACAAATTGAAGAAATATGTATTCATAAAAATGGTAGGTAAACATAAATAACTCGAAGACATAAATACATAAGTAAAAAATAAATAGAAGTGTTGATTATAGGATAGTTAAATATCTAAGAAAAAATAAAATAAATTACTAGATAAAACAACAATATCAATGAATTTTATGCATAAAGTGCATTGTAAAAGTGGAGGAATAGATAAAGTTGATTTTTCCACTAAAATTATGTTTTGGCTGGAATATAATTTTTAAGATGTTTGACAAGTGATTTTTAGGCCTAGGAAAGAATTCTAGTTCATGGTTTGCCATGTAAAAAGACAAATTGAAGAAATATGTATTCATAAAAATGGTAGGTAAACATAAATAACTCGAAGACATAAATACATAAGTCAAAAAATAAATAGAAGTGTTGATTATAGGATAGTTAAATATCTAAGAAAAAAAAAAAATACTAGATAAAACAACAATATCAATTTAAACCTATTGGTAATTGGTTATTGGTTATCTTAAAAATTTAGAACTATTGGTAATTGGTAATTGGTTATAGACATAAATTTTTAGGCCTAGGAAAGAATTCTAGTTCATGATTTGCCATGTAAAAAGACAAATTGAAGAAATATGTATTCATAAAAAAATTTATGCAACTTTTTTTTACTTACATATTTGTGACTATCCATATTTATAGTTTAGGGTGAAATAATATTTTAAGAAACATGAAATTAGATTAAATAAAATATATTTAACTATTTATTACATGTAACTCAAAAATTTAATGAAATGTGATGTATATAATTTTAAAATAAATTATAGTAGAAAAATAGACTCTTAAACCCAGTATAAGATTAGCATGTTAATGTCATTCAATAATTATTTGTACACATTTTTTAAAATTCTTAAAAAAAATTTGTCCTTTATAAACTCCATCTAACTATTATCAACAAAAATATACAAGTATTTGAAACATTATATTTACAAACAAGAGGGAAATGGAGGTATAGTATATTTATCTCAAGGAGTTGGTGTATAATTTTCAATAATAAAATAAAATTGAAACTTCAATTTAATAATTATTTGTATAGAATACTATAAACTTATAAATGATCCAACATAAGACTTACCATTTTTTTATTGTTTAAAATCTATATTTTAAAAATATGTAAGCACAATATTTTATCTTCATATCCACCTTCTAAATTCTATATCCTATGTTTAATTTTTTCTTACAAGCCTATTATTTTAGTTTAATTGGTAATAAACAATAGTTTTAAATTTTTAAGATAATCAATTACTAATTAAAAATTTCTTTTCTATAACCAATAACCAATTACCAATAGTTTTAAATTTTTAAGATAACCAATAACCAATTACCAATCGTTTTAAATTGATATTGTTGTTTTATCTAGTAATTTATTTTATTTTTTCTTAGATATTTAACTTTCCTATAATCAACACTTCTATTTATTTTTTACTTATGTATTTATGTCTTCGAGTTATTTATGTTTACCTACCATTTTTATGAATACATATTTCTTCAATTTGTCTTTTTACATGGCAAACCATCAAGGCATGCACAGTAAAAATTTATATAGTGTTCAAATGAGTTATTAGATATATTGTTATGGTGAAATAAATTCCATTCAAAATTATTTTAAAAATAATCTATGAAAATTTTTCTACCAATTAAAATTCATTTAAAAATATTTGAAAAATAATATGTAAAATTCCAACTTTCTTAATTTTGAAAATTTAGGCTTTGAATTCATGAAACCCAAATTTAAAATATTCTTAAAAATTATATAAAACACCCACGTAAATATTTTAAGAAGCCTCCTTCCATTAGACCCCACCCTAATTATACATCTTAATAGTATTATAACTAATAATAACTAATTCTAAATTGAAACCAAAAACTAACCAATTTATATCTATGTTGAATACTTAATTTCAGTAGGATCCCTAATATCCCATGTCCTCTATTATGAGAATTTCTTTCAATATAATTCCAAAGTAATTTTATACAACAACCCTTCAATTCTTGTCACACAACAACTGTTGGTTTTTGTTTTATTCAATGATTTTTTCACGAGAGCCAATATGAGCCATTGCAATTCTTAAAGAGACAATTATTACATGGGAGTTTGAAATCTATGTTTCTTAAAACCTTGGCACTCAAAATTGTACTGACTATTGACCTTAACCACTGCTAGGGACTTCGCTGTCCAACGTGACAGGCAGCGGATGGAATGGGGGTGGAGAGCCGGGTGCATTTTCGTGGCTATTTAGCCAGTGCCCTCTACATATCTCATCTCTAATCATATTTATGACTAGATAACTATGTTAGTCTTTGTTGACTATATATATCCTCTCATAGTAATGTTCGATTATGTATTGTACAGTAATACATCCTTACGTTGGATTTTCTATTGCCCATATTGCTACTTATCCCTATCGTCAATTATTGTATGGAGTGTCTGTGGACTTGTTTACTATTTACACATATAACCTCACTGCTTATATTTATTTGGATTGGCTCACTGTTCTGAAATTGATTTGGTTTATTGTCCCAGTTGTCGACTTGATTGTTGTTTGTGCTGATAGTATTAGTATTAGTTTTTGCTAATGTCCATCTTATAAAGACTCTTGAAGATATGACATCTTAACTAACTTACTTTTAGGTAAAGTTTTAAGTACATTTTATCCATTCTCCCATTAAGAATGATTAGAGCATAGTTCTTCCTCAATATTTTTAAAAATAAAGCTAAAATTACAATATTCATTAATGTATTATACTAAACTTCATGTGTATGTGTATGTATAAATTTTATTGCATGGGGTATTAGTCACACTTATTGATACATATCTCATGAGAGGTATTTCACATGAATCCATCACATGTAAGAATGATGAGAAACTTAACATTCATTACATCTAGGTGATGCTCACAAGAATTAAACATCAAGTCTTCTTGAGAGGTCATCTATACTAATACTACTTCCATTCAAGCATGTTTAACTATGGAGTATTCCCTCACATCAAGCTCACATAGTTTCAACAAGTGTTTTCGTTTAATAAATCATTCATTATCTCTAGTGCCCACTTTTTGGTTATCAATTGATAAATAAAAAATACGTTCCATACAATGTTAATATCACAATTGAATTTTTATATGTATATAGATACATAAATATATACTTGTATACAAATATGCATACATATTCAAAGATCTAATTGTGTATTTTGAGAGTCAGAATCAATAAACCATATTTAATTAATAGTAGTTTGAACAAACTTATTTCCCATGAGAATGAATAATCCACTTAACACTAGTCATTGTATTTCAATACTGCTCATAAAGATAAAATAGTACATTTACTATTAAAAAATTCCAACACCAAATCTACTTAACTTACAATTTTAGAATCCACTTGAGTTACAAACCCATTTATAAAATATTGTACCTTATAAATTATTCTTTATTAAAACTTATTTAACTCATTAATATGTAAGAACTAACAAGTATGTTATACATTAAATGCATTGACCTACTATATAAACTAGAATAAAATCAGATTGGATGAAGTAGCCAAATTAATTGATGATATGAAATTAGAAGAATGCTAGCCATGTGTTGTTACATACAGGACTACATGGCAGAAAGTTGGCTTGGCAACTAGTATATTGATTGATATGGTTGGAGAGGGATGCAAGCCCAATGAAACTACTTATCCTACTCTTATTTAATGTATAGGGATTGAATGCATGACAAAGGAGGCTACTATGAAGCTTCACAATGAACTAACTGCTAGAGGTACTATCGATGAATCATTTTTCATTTTAATCAATAACAAATGCATTTTCAAAACAAAAGATTATGCAAGTGACAAGGCTCACTGATAAGGTTTGAGCTATATCCATCATCTTCCCAGATTAAAAAAATCATAAATACATTTTCAAAAGAAATAACTTGGGAAGTTGAATTCAGGACACTTTATAGTTTCACTAAGTTTTCACATATAAATCTACAGGCGTATTCAATGCAAGAGTTCATGGTAAGGACCATGGTTGTGTGTGTTGTTCAAAAATTCTAATAAGCAAGCTGAATTGAAGATTCTCAATTAGATTCATATCCAATATGACTTGAACTTGTTTATAGTAATTAAATATTCAGATCGCATAAGCTGTAGGGAGATGTGAAAATTACAACATTGAAAATTATAAGTGGGTGTAATTGCTAGGGTAGAATCGTACAAATTGAAAATGAAAAATAGGGCCAATTTTATGAGGCAAGTTTACAAGGGGCAGGATTTTAGGCATGATAATTATGGAATGCTAAACTTTTCTATAGGTCTTTAGTCTTTTGTATCTTAGGGAGTAATTTTTGGAAGTGAATACACTCTGAGATTGGGTGAATTCCTTTACTTTATATTATAATTTTATATGATAATTTAATGCTAGATTTTATTTTCATTTTGATTAAATAATGTTGCACAATGCTTTCAAACGATAAAAATAGTTTAACTCTAATCTCAACTAATTTTTGAGAAACAATTTCTTCCATAATATAATGAAATATTCTTTTGCAAACATTAAACAAGATTTAAGCAACGATAGTACCTATACAGTAGAATATCAAACTATTTACCCATATTTTAACTGTGGAGAGGTTTCACCATTTTCATCATTGAGGCCATTATTTTATCCAATGAAGCTAGTAGTTCACAATAACTAAGACCCACAAAATGTTTTTACTTCATCCTTATTGAATTTGTAAATGAGCTTCACCATTGGCAACTTCTTTAGGACTTTAGCAATGTATTACATGTTTTCCTTCTTTATTTTTTCATACAATTAAATTTTACAAACTTAATTATAACCTTTCTAAATAATGTTACCAAAAGACATAACACATGGTGTCATACTGTCCAAGTCTTAGTTACTTAGATGTCAATAATAACCATAGTAAGGTTGCATCATACAACTTGGGTTATTAACATGTCAAACCATAAACTTAAGTGCCAACACAAATCATCACCCATCACTATCATCAAGAACAAATCAAAGGTCAAAAAAGTCCCCCTTTTTCCTTGATGGAAAAAAAAATCTATCAAGAGAACCTAATAGTAACATTTTCATGAACTATAAACACAACATTAATCCATGATACTTCATACCGAATATAATAAAACAATATCAATTCCATCATGCTTGATACCAAATATCATAAATAAAATGAATCAAACCTGATACCACACATAATGACATTGATATCAACTTCATTATGTATGATATCAAACAAAATGAATTACAAAACTTTTCCAAAATATATGCCAAAATTGTAACTATTTCTCTTGTATAATCATTAGTGAAATGCCAATTCAATAAAATCATTAACTTGTAACATTCCATTACAAGTAATCTATAACCTTCCATTAATATGATCATAGGAAATATACTATCAAATTGTGCCAAACATTGTTATCTTTTGGTCAATACCATGTATGTTGTCAAAAAGAAGATCAAAGCTGACATGTAACAAAAAGTTTCCATGTAACTGAAAATTCATAGTCACAAATACCATGTATGTAACCAAATACTTCCACTAGAAAATTCCATCCATGTAACCAAAAGCTTCCATGTAAGAAAAAAAGTTGTTTCATCTCCCCATTTTTAACTCAAGGAAAAATATATTATTGACCAATTCAAGGGTATATACTCTGACCTTATAACTTTCAACAATCCTTAGTTATGAAGCAAAACAAAGGATTTTGTCATCCTTTGGGCCATGGAACCCCTGGTTACAACCCAGCACACCATTCTTCTCCAATTCAATCTTTTAACTAGGGCTTTCTCACAAATAACCGTACACTCACTTTTGGGATGCAAACTTCGATTTCTTTTCTTGATACATTCACTACTCCCTCAGCTATTAGCCTTGTGTCTTATAAAGACCTTACTTTTCTAGACTTTTTCCCATCTAACTGACTCATAAAACTAAACCAAAGACCCCTTGGTTGCCAACTGTCCCTCATAACTATCACATGACAGTAACAAACACTTTTTTAATAGCACTCATTATTTGTTTTGTTATCCTTTGTGACAAGGACTTATAAAACCTTGTTTTTCATTCCTAGGGACTTCCAAAAGGCTTTTAAAACAACCTTCACACCCCTATAATCTCAACTAACCCATTCAAGCCTTATTTGGCTTATGTTGCCAACATTGGCAATTTACAAGATCTTGCACTTTTAGTGCATTTTACACCAGTTAGAGCCTTATTACATTATGTAAACAATATTATTCATTGCCATCAACCTATAACTCTTCCTAGCACACTCTAGGACTTCAAATGACTTCACAATGACCCCTTACATCACATTGCCTATTCTTGGCAATACATTACAATTTGACAAATTTATGAAATTCGTTACATTTTGATTGCCTGTTCTTTTAATTGCATATAATAACTAATTTATGTATTTTTTTCATGACTATGTTTGACTCATATAATTGTGATCTCTCTAGCACTATGATGTCATTTAATATGTCTTGCTAAAGCTTGTAAATTTTGTTCCTTTTGCCATGTCATGTAATATGTCTTTCCTTGTAGCTTATATGTTTTGAAATTGATGTTAGGCCTTGTAGCTTGTATAATTTGATTGTTGGAGAGCTTCTATAACTAAGCAAGAAGGTCGTTGCACGAGTTATAGCCACCTGCTCGGGTATGAAAATTTTATATTTTAACTAGACTTTTAGTTTATATGTTTTGAAATTGCTTTTAGTGGCTTAATATTGTAAGTTCTCTTGAAACAAGACCTTCAAGTGGTTGGTCAAAGTTTTACAAATAATCTTATCCACAAATTTTCCTAGAGCAATTGACTGAATGTTATAAAAGGTGATTGGGTTAAATATCTTAGGAATAAAGTCAAAGAAAGTATTTTTAAATTATTAAAGTATTTAGCTAGGTTTAAGAAGATTTGTGTACTTTTGACAGTTTTTCTTAGTTTGTGAAAGTTGTAGACCAAAGTTTTCATAGCCCAATTTTTGCTTCCTGCGAAGAACGATCATGTTAGATAATATAAGTGAAGAACAAAATAGGGAGAAAATCGATAGATTGTGGTCTAACTTGAAAAGAAAAGGTGATGGAAAATGTTATTGTCCTTGCAAAATTTGTAAGGACTTAAACCATAGAAGACTGCTAATCAAAACAGTTAAGAGACATTGTAGGGAGAATGGTCACATTGAAGGGGGGCATGACTATCATCCACTGGTAAGTTGTTCATTATATCATTTTAACAATTTATATACATATAAAATCACTTGATGATTAGTTGATGATCATGGTTTATTTATGTTAATCAATTTTATATAGGTTGATCTCCCTAAGGAAGTACATGATATGAACCACAACAATCTGAAGAATATGGTTTTCGAAGTGGAGGAACATGGAGGTGCGAATATCCAACGTGAAGATAATGATCCCATGGAAGATGATGATCATGTACCAGAAAACACAATTGAAGATGATGGTATAAATATATTGATTCATGACACATTTAGTCCAAGCGTATCTAATCATGATGATGATGATAACCTTGATGTACCTCTACTTGAGAAGGCATACAAGCCCCTATACAAAGACTCCCAAACAACTCTTCTCTCTGCTATATTGTTGTTGTTGAACTTGAAGGTTATGAATGGATTATCCAACATAACAATGTCACATATGTTAAGGTATGTCATATATGTCTTTATAGTTAAAAAAGGGTGAATAATGTACCACGACTATTATTTATATTAACAACTTATATTTTTTGTTGTAGATTGATAGGTGAGTTTCTGTTACCACCATCAAATATTCTACCTCGCTCATATCGAGAATTATCTGTTGTTATGAAAGATATTGGAATGGAGTATGAAGCAATACATGCTTGTCCCAATGATCATATTATATATTATAAAGAACATGAATTTGCAACACAATGCCCTGTATGTCATACGAGTAGATATCGAACAAATTGACTAACAAAAAAGGTGCCTCAAAAGGTTCTTCATTACATCCCCATTATTCCATGGATGTGACAATTATTCAGGTGTAGTAGCTTGTGTAGTGCCTACCCCTAGTTCACATTTTTGCTATCATTGTCAAATTCGTTTAGGTCAATTTCATGCATTGATTTGTTTAGAGATACTGGATTTATAATATTATGATATTATTTCATGAAATAGATTAGTGATATATATCAGTGATGATTACTTAGTTGATTTCATTTCACGTGTTGTTAATGATGTTTTGATGATTCCTAATTAGTAAATGTGGTTTCTTTTATAAAAATGTTAACATGATGTCTTTAAGGATGATTATGTTCTATTGATAGAGATGCATTATTATACGTACGCATTTGATATTAGACTTGTGATTTTTATGATACTTACCACATACTTGCATGTGTATGGTGCGTGTGTTTATTTTATCTTTCTGTATGACGTGTTTGATGTGGTTAAGGGAGGGAGTCGTAGTCACCTGCTAGTTGGGATCTACATGATGCACCACTCCCTACCATTGCCTGTTTAGTTTAGATATAATTATATACATGTACATGCTCATCTTTTATGTAGGATGTAGGTACCAAGCATCGACTTCCTTGAATTGCCAGGATGAGCGTGCCCTATTACAAATACTCAAATGGTGAGAATGGGAAGACAATGATCAGGTCCAATCCTAGCCATAACCTATAATACTTGTCCTGTAAGGAGGACTCGTAACAAACTGTCTACCCTTTTTAAACCCTGTGAGTCCTTTGTGCATATGTTGTTTTGTGAGTCTTTGGTGAATTTTCTGTTAATTAAGTCTAATTAAAGGATTAAATTAATGATTTAATCTAATGGAAATTATTATGACATTTTCAATATTTAATTATATTTAATTAATTGAGAAATTAATTAAATAAAAGAATGGAATTTGAAGATAAAAGTTTTAAGAATAAATTTAGAACGTGATAACATTTATTTAATTTAATAATAATATATATTTAGAGTTCATTTTTAAATAAATGCTAGATATTATTGTTATTTAAGTTAATAAATATTTATCAAATTAAACGTTCATTAATAAATTAAGAAGTGAAAAGATATTAATTTATGAAAAAGATTTAAGTTTGGATGATGCGTGAATGAGATATAAAAAGTTAATAAATTAATTTAAAGCAAAGTCAAGTGGAAATTAAATAAAGTAATTTAATAATTCATTTGTCTTAATTAAAAAAGGAAATTAATTGTGCATGAAAGAATTAATTAAATAAATTAATTATAATTTTAGAATTGTGGGGATAGAAACCCTAAAAGGTAATTAGATTCTATATTAGAGGGTTTTCGGGTCATTACTGCACACACAAGTTTCAGGGAACACACTTTTGGAAGGGGAACAAAGGAAATTTTTATAGCTTGAAGGATTTCGCTTGCGTAGGAATTTTCATCTAGCTGTCAGAGTTTAGCATCAGCATGAGGTAGGATTTGAAATCTCGTGAATGCATTTTCAATTGGAAAATATATGTTTACTCCGTGTTTGTTTGGGTGGTTGAAATTCTGTTGTCGTCTTGATTTTTTTCCAGATCCGATTGATTGAAATTAGTCTCTCATTATTTATATTTATAGAAGAAAATTGTAGAGAAAATTAATTTAAATCACGTAGGGTTTGAAAGAAAGGAAAATTATAATATGGAAAAATTCGATCATTGTCCATGTTCATCCTATCAGGTTAAGATGGCAATTGTTTATAAAAAAAAAATTGAAGTAAAATAAAACCGATTTATTTGTTAAAAATATTAACTGTGTTGGTTATTTTTATTAATTATGGAATTAATATAAATTAATTAATATTAAAGAAGAAGAAAAAAAATGTATGCAAAATGTAATAATAATAAAACAAAAAAAAAAATTATAAAAAAATTTAATGGGGAGGGACATACCCGTACCCCCCCCCACTTACCTTCCTAGCGGCTGACATACGCCTGCGATTTCAAATCGCATGGCTTGGTTTTTTTTTTTAAAAAGCCTACGGCAACCTTTTTAAGGTTGACCGCATGGCTAAGCCAGCGCTCTTACTTTATGTATAACATGTGATTTTTTTTGTAATTTTTATTATAATTTAATGTTATTAAATTTTAATTATATTTAAATTTTAAAAAAGTTATTAAATTTATATTATATCAATTTTTTTAAATTATTAAATGTTAATTATGTTTACTTTAAATTGTTAAATTTAAATCATATTTAAAAATAGATAAATAAATATGAAATATTAAATTATTAAGTTTAGATTATATTAAATTTAAATTATTATTTGTTAATAAATTTGTTGATAGATCTTATTAGCATTTAATAATTTAATAATTAATTAATGATAGTAATGTAGTTGTTACTTTATTATAATCTGAGTTTGTTAGATAATGGAAATTATTTAAGATGTGCATTGATTAATGACATCGATTTTTTTTATAAAATCACAATTATTTTAATCAAAGATCAATAGGTATTGCTTTAATAATTTAAGTAAATAGATATGCTCAATTATTACTGAAAATTGATTTAAATTGATTAAGGGTAATTCTATACTTTACTCAAGAAATGATCGGGTTAAATTATAAGGGTAATACTAAGAGTCTTATACACTTGAAAATGTACATTGAACACAAAATTAAAACTTTACCTTTGACTCTATTGTGTAATTTCAAATCAAATGCAAACTATGAAACTGTACTGTTCTACTTGTACTGTCTATACTTTTGGATTTTGAGGTTGATTAGATGTTGGCCAATCTAGGATGTATGCCAGAGGTTTGTGAGATTTCTTGTATACCATTTTGTGGTTGGATGTTATGATGTGCCTTGTGATTCAAATTGAAATTATATTTATGAGGTTTACTCTATGGAACATTTATGTGTACTTGGGTTTGGGAAACAACTTGCTTTCAGGTTGCCTGTTAAGGAACCGAGTTTGATCTTTACGAGTGTTGTGGTATGGGACACAACTATGGATTTATGTGCTTAGGAGAGGTTGTCTAGGTACATGACTTTGGGAGTGGCTTGCATGGGGGTCTGGGACCCAAAGTGGTCAGTGCCAGGGTAACCTAATGCAAGTTATGTAATAAGTGATAATCTAGTAAGTAAAATTTATGGGGGGAAACACACTAAGAAGATAAGTTAGAGATATTTGATCCACCCATGCCTTGAGTGCTTGTATAGACTAAGGATGGGAATGGGATGAGTGCCTTGTCTTCTTAAGAGGGCTTTTTGGTTTCCATATGTGTGATGTTGAGGGTCTGGGGTTCAGAGTAACCAATCCAGGGTAACTCAGCGCTTGAGGGTCCAGGGTCTATTAAGAGACCAATCCAGGGTAACTCAAGAAGCCATGTGATGACACTCCCTAGTATGTAGCCTGAGTCTCCTCTATAGATTTTGTGTACCTCTGGTGGTGTACTTATTATTGGATGTGTTTATTATAGTTATTTACTTTCATAGATGATGATTGGTGATTAATGGATGTTGTAATTTTGACATGTGGCTTTTGACTTGAGGTGATTATCTTTCATTGACTTTATCATATGATCTTGGTATTTGGTTTATACTTGGTTCGTGTATGATGTTTGGTTATGTGGAGTTGGTATTGGATTGAGTGTTCTTACTTTTGGATTATTTTATCTTCTTGAGTAGCATGTGTTACCTTTGAGGTAGTTGTGGCTATTAGGGGTACCTTGCCTAGGAATGTTTTATGTTTGATTAGTCGTATGTGGATTGTTCATTATCTTCCCTGCATGGTGAGAGTGGAAGCCTGATTAGGTAACCACACGATCGTGAGGTAGTGTCTTCTTACCATTTGGGTCCCCCTCACATTGACAACTGTTGGATGTTCATTGCAGAAGATGTACCTTTATCATTCTTATTTCTTATCTCAGAGACTTCTTTTTAGATGATGTATATATGTTATCATGTATTATGATGTATTGTATCTATTCTCACATACCCTGTGACATGTGCAGTGGATGTTATTAATTAGATGTACTTTCATTGTATTAGTTATACTTATGTTTTGCTTATGTGATTATGTATCTATTATTTCTTTATGATCATGTGGCATTGTACTTGAAACTTAAACTAATTAATTTAAACTACTTAAATGTGACTCAACATAAAGGAACCCTTGAGGATTTGAAACTATATTTTTAATTGCAAATGTGTATTTGATGTGTATGTTCTTATTGCTTCCGCATTAATGTTATCTTGATTTTGTTTAAACTTTTAAAAAAAAATAGTTCAGTAAACATTGTAACATGTTAGGTTAATTTCTCTTGGGTTCCCGAGTAGGGCATTACAACTTGGCTCAATTTATGGATTATCATGCATGCAATAGAATTCGAGATGACATTATTCAAATCCTTGTGGATGGTTCAGAATTTAGGCACATAGAGGAAAAGTGGAAACACTTCAAAGAAGAACCTCGTAATCTCAGGCTTTCATTGGCAGCGAACGGTGTCAATCCATTTGGAGAGATGAGATCTATTTACTCGGTGTGACCTATATTTGTTATCAACAATAACATTCCTCTGTGGATTTCAATAACTAGGGAGCACATTATGTTGGAAATGACTGTTCCAGGTATCTTATCATTTGATAGTTATTAATTTACATGTACTTACAAATCTTGCAATAAAATGGTCACAATAATTATGTAATGTTATTGTTCATTTGAGTAGGTAAATATCAAGTGAAAGATATGAATGTATATATTGAGCCTCTTATTGACGAGTTGGTGGAGTTATGGAATGGTGTCACCATGTATGACGTGTCTAGACCAATAGGACAAAGACATTTTCAATTCCATGCAATACTTGCATGGACAATACATGATGCCCCAAAGCTAACACATTTTTGTGGTATGTTATAGTGAATTCAAATTGTGCATGATAATTCTAATTATAAAAATCAACATATTTAATAATCTAATTATATCATTATCTTTTAGGTCTTCAAATAAAGGGAAAATTTGCATGTCCATTTCCTAGTCCAAAGATGAAATCTCATCATTCAAAAAGTTTAGGAAAGCAGGTGTTTGATGAGTGTAGACACTTCTTCCATAGGAATCATAAGTATTGAATTATGGAAAAACATTTCTTCAGTGGGAAAGAAGAGACTACATCAAAGCCACGAAGAATGACACCTCGCCTATGGAAGTTGGAATATAATAGAATTAACCGTCGAGGTAATGTCGTTCCACCTAATGGTTTATGTTTGTAATTTATATATTTCTATTGTGATTTTTGTTTACTAATTGTGTAATTGATGATCATGAAGGTCGTCAATGCAATATTGACAACCTTCCAAAGGGACTAAAAAGCTATCCCAGACAATTTAGTAGGTTTCCCTACTACGAGCACTTACAAATTGTGCATTTGTTTGATACTATGCATATTGGAAAGAATATAATAGAGACATTGTGGAAAATATTGGATGGAAGGCGTGACCAAAAAAAAATTGTCAAAATTTGTAATGACATTCATGAATCCAATCACGCATTGAAGAATTTCATTCACTCAAATAGCAACAGAGATCAGATTAATATAAGTGTCCTTCCTTGCTTATTAACGGAGCAACAAAGTGATGCCATAAAAGAAGTCATACAAAAAAATTGATTTCCCACAAAATTTTCTACGGACATAAACAATCTCATATCAAAAAAAAGTGAATTTGGGCAAGGGCTCAAAATGCATGATTGGCATACTTTCATCAAGGTAAGTTTTTGATAAGATAAACAGGCTTTGAAGGGACCTTGAAACCCTTTACGAATCAAGATTTTTCAATGAAGCCCAAACCAAACAAACTACAGTCCTAACAAAGAACGGGTCACAAAACAAAAGTGAATAGAGTGGCATCACAAATAAAATAGTACACCTCAGCCACACAACCAGGTTTTGAAGGGTGCCTGAAACCCTATATGAAGCAACAAAGGAGAAATAATTCACCAAACAAAAGGTGACCAAAGTGGCAAAACATAAAACAAGATAATAATAGCCAAAAAAATAGGTTTCTATTGGGCTCCTAAAACTGCAAAATGAAAAACACTACCAAGAGAAAAAGGCCAAAAGAGCCAAGGAACAACTAGCCAAAAGTCAGGTGAGTCAGACTTTCCCTTTTGAGCCTTTCTTGGTAGACCTCAGTGCCATGTCAAACAAGGGAGTGGGTGGCTTTTCCTTTTTTCCTTTTACTATAGCCCATCCATCCTCCACCAAAATAGCAGCCTTCTACCACCGAAAATCAGCACCATCACAACCAGAACCTAAAACCCCAAATGTTAGGGAAAAGGACAAAGAAGAGGAAGTGACAACAGAAACTTGAGACAGAATAGTGGCACCTAGCAAAGGTATCATAGGAGGAACTGCCTTGGAAACACCAGAAGAAAGACCAGCTACCACACCTGAGGGAGCCAAAGGTGGATCCAATGACAAGAATTCATGAGAGGGCAGATCAATAGAGATAGGAGCAGAGTCCAATCTAGAAACCAGATCTAGAGATAAACTTGTTGTCACCATTGAAGGAGCCAGAGGAGGGGATAGAAAAGAAACAGAAGCAAAATCCACCCCATAAATAGGGATAGCAGCAAGAAAACTAGGAGCAGGAATAGAAACCAAAGACTGGCCAGCAGTCACCACGGAAGGGGTAGAAGGAGGAACCTTCTTCAAGATGCCAGGAGAAGAAGGAATCTGAGAAGAGTTCTCAGCAGCCTTCTCATATGTGTAGTGGGCATCTGAGACCCCATTCCACCAAGAAGGGGACAATTTCTATCTAGATTTACCTAAAGAGCACCTAGCAGCCAAGTGACCATTCAAGTGGCAATTCTTGCATCGAAAGGGGATACCCTCATAGTCTAGAAGAATATTCCAAGAACCAAGAGGAGAATCCACCAAAATCATATCCAAGAGTCCCTTAGAAATGTCGATCTCAACAAGAATGCAAGAAAAATTTGATCGATACAAGCCAACAGAATCTAAATCAAATTTCATGAATTCTCCAAGCACATTCCCCACCTCCTCCCAAAAAGGATCCAGCCAAAGAGGAAGGGGAAGGTTTAGTAGCCTTACCCACATAGGGATCTTATTAAAAGTTTCAGTCGAAGTGTTGAAATCCTTATGCCAAATTTTTGCCATCAAGGGAAACTTCCCATCCCAAGAGAAATTATTGCTGAGGATGGCATTTCTATCATCTACAGAATCAAATTTCACAACAAAAAAACCCCTTGCCATAGGGTAAATCTGGGCATTCTTCAAAATGAATGGTTCCCAAACACGAGATATCCATGCATGCAAATTTGAAAGAGAGGGCCAAAAACCCTTAAAGTGAAAGATAGCAACAAAAGCCATGAAATCCTTCAAATTAATAGAAATCTTATCAACTATAGAAGAATTTAGATGAATCCTTTTTGGGTTACATACCACAACCGGCATAGCAGCATGGAACCCCGAAAGCACAGTATCACGAAACCTCTACTGCACTGTCTGACCACCAATACATGCCTCAAAAGAAGCCACATCAGAATAGAAAATGGTTGAACCACCCACAACTCTAGGTGCAACCCTTGCTCGATCAACAGAAGCAGAAGTAACTACCACAAAGCCAGACACTGGAGAAGAAGTTGAAGCAGCCATCAAAAAGAAACTAGATGCAGGAGACAGAACAGGATAGGCTGGGCGAAAAGCCAGACAAGAAGCCAAATCCAAACACAAGAGCAAAACTAAGGCCCAACCCAAGCCCAGGTGTAGAGGCTGAGTCTGAAGCCGAAACCAGTCATAGGATCTAGGTGCAGTAGACGAAAAGAAGCCAGGGGCTAAAGCCGAAGCCGAAGCCTGATGCAGGAAGCAAGACGGGAAGAAAAAACAAAAAAAATAGCTTAAAACAAGCAAAAAGCCAAACGCAGAGACCAAAGCAAAGCCAGGGGTAGAAGCTAAAGACAAAGCCATGGGCCAAAGCTGAAGTCGAAGCCAGGCACAAGGAGCTAGGCGGGAAGAAAAATTCAAGTTTTTCATCAAGGTAAGTTATGTTCTATATTTACAATATATTCATAAACTACGTGTACTGTTCGTTATGTTATGTTAGAAAACAATGAAATGATTGGTTTATAATTACTACAATATGTGCTTTCTCTATCTCTCCTAGAGCACTTCAACAATAACATCAAACAAGTGATCTAGTATCTTGGAAAATACATGAGGTAAGCAATAATATCTGTTCAATTTGTTCTATATTTATTATATTCGCGATTTGTTTTTCTTGCTATGTAATCTATTGTATATTATTTTGTAAAGTCTTGTATCTATATATTTTTTGTGACTTGAATCTCTTAATGTAGGTGGTTTTCATCTAAAGAAATCCATAAAGAAGATATAAACTATTGGAAGAGAAGAATTCCTCATTTACTATGTGAAATGCAAAAGTGTCTACCTCCAACTTTTTCCAATGCACAAGAACACTACCTCATACACCTAGTTGAGGAGATTGAATTGTGTGGACTTGTACACACTAGGTCAACGTGGATGGTTGAGAGGCACTTGAAATCTTTGAAGGCTTTGGTTCGACAAAGAGCACATCCTGAGGGTTCTATGGTAGAGGGATATATGGTATATCAGACTATGGTGTACATTACTGAATATCTTCCTAAGTTTGCATCAAATATCCATGTAGATCGCATTTGGGATCTCGAGCCTTTTAAAAAATTAGAAGGGGAGTACTTGATTAGGAAAGGAACATTGAGGAAAGTGAGAGGTAATAAATTATAAGATGTTATTGTAATAAATTATTTCTTAATCTTCAAAATAAATCAGTTGTAAGTTGTTTATATTTTTTTTGTACAGGTGCTCAAGAGTGAGATTCACTACATTTGTATATTGCAAACAATCTTGATTGGATGACGGTATGGATTGAAAAATGTCAACATTCTAGTCACACATTAACATGGGAAGGTGTATCTTCATTGGTTAAAGAAGCTCATCATAATGGAGATTCCAATGTTACATACAAGGAAATAGATTTAGCATGTGGTTTAAGAGATTTTTAGGTACGTACAAATTTATTAATCACCTGTATGTTTATCAACTCACAATACAATAATTTTGACATGTTTCACATATAATTGTAGGTTAAACACCACAAGGCTATGTTCTGTAATGGTCAGAAATTTTGCGTCAAAGTGTTGGATGACACAAAGAAAACTTGTGATTCAGGAATAAATGCAGTCTTTCAAGTGACTAGTATTTCATCTAGAAATAAATTACATCCTCGAGACTCTAAAAATCAATACTATGGCATTTTGGATGATATACTTGAGTGTGACTTTAGTTCCTTCAAATTAGTACTCTTCGTTGTCAAATGGTACAGGCTATGACTTAATCCAAATGATCCTGATAAAATTGTTATTAAACATGATAATGGATTTACAATGGTTAATACAAGGTCATTTGAGCCAGTTGGGGATGAGCCCTATGTTCTTCCAAGCCAATGTGAGCAAGTATTTTACTCAGAGGTTCCACATAAATCAGGTTGGTCATTTGTTGTTAAACATGAACCGAGAGGAAGGCCAATAAAGTATAATGTGATGGAAGAAGAAGATGTCGAAGAAGTAGAAGATGATGTAGATGGTGATCACAATCGACAATTATTGGATGATGTTCCTGACATAAATTTTCATGAAGAAGAAGAAGAAGATGATGATGATGATGTTGCTACTAATGATGATGATGAAGATGATGTTGATGTTGATGATGATGATGTTGATGATGACGATGATGATGACAACGATGATGATGACAATGATGATAGCGAGGATGATGATGATGATGATGACGATGATGATGATGATGATGATGACAATGAGGATGATGATGATGAAATTTAGAGGTATGCCATCAATCCTTAATCTATTTAATATTCATTTCTTGATAGAAATATATTTGTCTTATATATATGGTTATATAGTTTATTCATTATCTATTTAAAAGCTACAAGTTTCAACTACAAATAGAATACTGCTAATCTAAATTAACTATTAATCTAAATTAATTAAATAAAACTATTTAAAACACATATTGATGCATGAATGTATTGAGCCTTATTTTCTTTCAGGTCAAAAGCATTTGTAAGTGTTTAGTTTAGAAAAGGGAATTCATTAAATATTTATAAAAGGGAGTTGTACCTAGAATAAAATTCATAGGGAAAACATAATATAAGTGCTTACCCAATTTGTTGGTTAATAATTTTGCCTCTATAGGTGATGCAGAGACCCTAGGTGGACTTGCAATCATTAATAACAAGAGGGACTTCCATAGTGTTCTCACAACACCAACCAAGCATCTTTATAAGATCCGTCTCCTTGATCCAAGCCAACTCCATAACCTATCAGAGTGCACACCAAATCCTTATGCCACCTTAGGTTCTACATCTTTGGAATAATCCCATGAATGTCCCTCAATCCATCCAATGGATTCATCGAAGCAATTTAATCAACAAACTATCAAATGCTCGCAATGCCTCAATAGGTGCCAAACTTGACTTCACCTTAACTAGGTGTTTCCTCCACCTCCACACACATCAAAAAACTTCAAATAGCATGTCCCCAAGGTGACTAAGCCCTCAACTCATCAGATGATACAAAAACCCAGTTTTAGCCCTTCATTAGGCCTACTTCCCTAGTAGGCTTATAATGTGAGCCTGATTTAAGTTTTATATTGTGTATGTTTTAATGTTTTTAATTTTTATGTGATGCTTATTATGGATGTGATTATGATTATGATGTGATTATGCTCACTATAATTGAATTACATTTGCAGGAAATTGAACCCCTTTCAGGAGCATCCCGCACAGTCTCATGGATCAACAAGTATAAGTCAATACTCCTTATAGATAGTCTATTTAATACACTTATCAATAGTAAGATTGATGTCTTCTAAGATCTCTCCCATTTGTAGGTACCAGCAAATAGGTATTTGTTAAAAGTGTCTTCCTCGAGTGAGGGAAATATAGGAATAGAAGAGGAAAGTGAGATGTGTAGTTTATCTAGAACAGGGAGATTAACTAGAGGTCAACGGACTAGAAGGAAATTCAATAATAGAATGAAATTTTTCCTTGCTAAAGGGGGGTCATGTTCTTATGATGATGAGAGGAAAGGTGACATCAAGGTGCCCTTGAGGTACCAACATCTATAGAAACATTGGGTACCCAAGGAACTTCCTCCAATAAACACTGATTTTTGTGTTAACGAGAGGATATATCACACAGCACCATCATCATTACATGGTTTGGGCCTATTTTCTATGGATGACATAAAGGTGTCTTACAAAAAAGTTTTTGAATTGATGGAGTATGTTGGACCATGTTACGATTACAAAAGTTGGATGCATATTGTTCAATATAAAAAAAGTATGCATAGGTATGCCCTCTTAGAAAATTATATACAACAACAAGACAATAATCAAAGTAAAAGTGTGGCTATATACATTGATGGAAGGCCAAAAGCAATAGGGAATATTGCGGGTTTTATAAATAGTACATAACCTAGGTCAACTGTAAAGCAACTCAATTTCATATTTGAGGCGCGCGAGGGAAATCGTGTATTCATCTGTTTGATAAAATTAATATGTGCAGGGGAAGAGCTTCTTATTGATTACAATTTGAACCACATAGATACAAATGAGGCTACTATCATGGGGGTGGTACATACTATTAAACCAACTTCTAATCAATGACTCCAACATACCATTTAGTCAATAAATTTTTGGCTAAAATTTTTATACTTGATCTTTGACACAGGGGCACAATATGGAGCAACCGCCTGGAGGGGATGCTGGCGATGTTCTTGGCTCATCTACACATGAGCAAGTAAAACTCATTGTAATTGTGCAAACTAGATAGAAGCAAAATGTTATTTTTTTAATGTTGTTTTCTTCATTGTTTTGGAGTAATTTTGATAATACTAATACTATTGTTGTCATAGAGGGCTAGTGGTCAGAGGGAGGGAAAGGAACCTATAGTCCCTCAGCAACCCTACCCTGAGGAGGACCCTTTCTATATTGATTTAGCAGAGACCGATGACCCGATCGGTTCGATTAAAAAGTTGCTAAAGAAAATTGGCAGAGAAATTATACATTTGGCAACCATAAAGCCTACTACTCAGGAAATAAAAGATAGGGGATCTGAATTGTTGCACACCTCTAAAACCTTAAAAGTAAGTATGAATGAAAATTTTAATTATAACAAGAGTTCAATAATGGTTTTAATGTTATGCTCTTTTATGGCATTAATTATAATATGGATGCGTTGTCTTTACAGAGTTTTTTGCATGATTTCGAGCCTCATTCCCATGATGAGGGTGCTACAGGTGGTTCAGGTAGATTGCATGTTCCATTCCCCACTTGTGTTTTCCACTAAATATATATAGGAATGATCATAATCATTGACAATACATGCTCGAACAATCCTTTTTTTTAATGCTCTAACAATCTTGTACATGCTAGTCCACGTGTTCTATATTTATGCATGCTCTAACAATTTTATTCTTTAGCTTCAAATCAATTGAATCCTATGATGATGCCGCCTCCATCCAGGACAACCACAAATCTCTTTCTAACTACTGAGTTGACAACACGCAGCTTACAGGCATTGGCTATTGCACCATCTACTGATACACAAATCCCTCTTTTTCTCTCTTATGACAGCAACAAATAGTTTGTTTTTTTACAACTTTTTAACATAAATTATCATTTTTTTTTTATACTTCATGACAAAGACTTATGAAACTTATGAAACTTTTTGCAATAGGAGCTGCAGCATCATTTCCTAGATGTTCCTATGTTCCTAGTACGGGAACGGTGAAGGATGTCATATTGATCACCAGCGACAATGAAGGCATTCCATTAAAAGTATCCAAAGTTCTAGGTACTTTAAAGTTATTATTATTCTATAGTGATATAATAGTAATTTAGTTTTTGATCACTCTTCATCGACTAATGATCCCATGATTGTTTTGTAGGGAATGATGTTTTTTGGAGAAAACTTGGTGATGAGTGTTTGTAAATATTCGGGCCCACCCTGCGTACCTGGTGGAACATCATATCCTAACTAAAACCCCAAACCACTATTTTGATTTCATATCATTGCTAGAATAGTTTTCCTTTTCATCCATTTCTTGAACTATATTAAAGGTAGCTTCACTTCATTTATGAGTCTAACATGTTTTTTTTTACTTAAAAGGTGGAATAACCAAGACAAACCGTTGAAGGATGATCTTATATAGAGCATGACCCAACTCTTTGGACCTCGTGCATTCGAGAGAAACAAGCTCCTTGAAAAAGCTAGTTTATGTTTGAAGTATATTAGGGACTAGTACAGAAAAAATTTACGGGATAACCCCAGGTACGAGCGTCTGCCCTATGTTCCTGAGGCTGAGTGGTAGGCTCTGATTTTGGATGGAAAGTATAAAGCTGACAAGAAAAATAATATTACGCCACTAGAGAGTACAGCAAGGTATGTGATACTATTGAGAATGTAATTATGTACTAATTAACCTCTATATTTATACTATCTAACATATTTCAAACTTTTCATAGATTTCCTGACACATCAAAGGCAACAAAGGCAAGACTAGAAAAGCACGAGACACACAAGCTCGGCTCTGGTGTTTTTTCAAAACTTCAAGCACAAGTTGTAAGTATTAGTAAATGAAAAATTGTATCAAATTTTTTATATAATGTGATGGGAAATGCTAGGATAGACTAGCTTGTCTATGCTCCTGATCCTCAACTTGGATCTCAGTGTTCCTCCACACCAATATATGATGCAGAGTAACACGCTTTAGAAGCACCAACAAACTCCTAGCACCTTGGAACAACTAAGAAATTGAAGTTCTCACCCCAATCCTCTATTCTCCACAAGAACATTCAAGGCTTTATTCACCTTCAAACAAGGAACTAATCTATTGTTACAACTGCTCCTTTAATTCATGGACCCAACTCATCACATAAGGCTACATACTAGTTACTTCTCCCTTGTACCATTCAAGGCCTCATACACCCAACCTTGACACCAAGTGTTTTGGACAACTCCAACCCTCTAACATAAATGGAAACCAAAACAAACATCAACACAACCCAAAACAAATTAGGTCTAAGGAAAACTTGCTATTACCAATCACAGGGCAGATTGCAACACTTGACCTTTATTCTACACACCCAACCAAGAGTGCAATTGGATCCTCTACGACTCCCAAACACCAAAGATAGTTTAGAACAACTCCAACATGACCAAAATAAGGTGTAACAAGGGTTGGAAACCCTGCTAACTATTTACCATTTCCTTTTGATATTTTAACTACCCTCTATTGGTTGATGAAACAATGCAAGTAAAATTCACCATACCACGCAAAAATGCAGGGCTCAGAGTTCAAGAGATGCCTTATAGAAGAGGATAAGAGAATTAGCTTCCAACAAGGCTATAAAGTCATGGCTGAACGGCTACAAGCTGAAATCAGTGTGGAAGGTTCTAATAATGATGCATCTGAGCCACAGGTAAATAAGCTAAATGAAATTTATTTCAAATTGAATACTTTACCAATTAGTCTATTTGATGTTAAGTTCCAATATAAAGTGAGTATATCTTTTTTAAGCAAGTAATGATAACAATGCGTAGGATGTTGGAATGCAGCCTGACAATCCTTCTACACAATTTGTGGATGTTGAAGGTTTGCATGATGTGCATCCCAGTGGTGGAGTTATACATTTTCTATTTTATTTTTATATGTAATTGCAATTGGTGTTTGGATTAACGTAACATTTTGTATAGCAGCTATAAAGGATCGAGGGGTCGATGTTCATGAGCATGTTGACATTGAGTCCAGACAAAATGATGTGGTCAAATCAGGTAAAGAGCGCCACAGTTATGTTATTTAAAATAATTAAATAATTGTAACAATTATAATAAATTATTTTTAATTTAACTCTTTTATTTGTTATTACAGAGGACCCCCCTTTGCAACAGCATGGGAATTTGAAATCATCAAGAATAGAGAACAGAACAACTGATGAGGGGGGAATTGATGATGACACTAATGCTCCTCTTAGAGCTTACATAGAAAAAAGAAATAGAAAGAAGAAAAAGAAATGATTGTCATCTACATACCTTAATTGATAATGACTGAATTTTATGTCTCAATGAATTTAATTATGTGCTAATGAATGTTCATGAATTATGTGTTAATGTAGGATATTGATGAATGTTGCATGTAACGAATCTAATGTGTTAATGAATGTTATCATGTGATATTGATTGAATGTTACATTTTTATTAATGGTTGAAAGAATGAATGAATGTTAGATGTTAACGGGGAATGTAGAGTGATGTTAGGGGGAGGGGGGTGGGGCCAAATGAGCTTCCACCTTCACATGTTTGGCCCTGTTTAGTAGAGAATATTAAACTATTCTTGAAACAAAGTGAAGCTCAATAAGATACTAAATATTTCTCTATTTTGTCCTATGTTTAGACTGTTGTCCTATGCATCTAAAGCTTCATGCTTTGAACTGTCATGAAGTTCTAAACTTGTAGCTTTTTTATTACATCCTTGGATCTCAACATTGTCTTAGGACTGTGTTATCACCAATGATACGATTATCATAATTAACTAGGGAAATAATGAGTCCCTATGTTTCATTGGATCTCACGCAACGATAGAAAAGCAATGAGAGTACAGATACTTGTGATGACACTTGAGAAAACCTTTGCATGTCTACCCTGCATTATCATACAATCAACATAAGATTGATGCATGTGTACAAGTTCTTAAAATTTACAGTACAATTTCCTCACTATCATGATCAGCCTCCCTTTTCCAGATGATGCCTAACTCAACAAGAGAGAGGGGAATACTATGCAGGTGTGCACCTTTGGATGTGTGCACATGTGTTGTTTATATTAGTAGATGAATGCTTATTACTTTTTATAAGCTAATTTTTTATAGAGGTAGAAAGTTTTTTAAGTTTTTCAACTCTCACTTAGATGTTATTACTTATTCGTTAGTGTGCAATCAATGTGCTCTCTATACCAAATGCAAACACCCTCTTGTTGTTGCTTTTATCAAAAATATTTTGCCGATACACTTCAATATTTTTTCCTTTGAAGACAAAAAATTTGCCCAATACATTATATATTTTTCCTACGATAATGATAGATTTGTGAAGATTTTCTTATTTTCATATTTTAAAAATATATATTAATGCAAATTAATATTTTATCTTTTCAAATTAAAGAAATTAGCCAACAATATTCATATTTATTTCAAACTTAGTCTAAAAGATGAATTCTAACAAAGCTAGTGATGGGATGAATTTTAATAATTAGAATATATAAATTTAAAGTAATAAAAATATTTTTTTGACTAATCTGAAATAATAGATAATTAGCTAACGGCCAAAATTAATAGGGCGAGGGCAAGTAGAAAAACTCAAATTAGAAAGTAGAAATTCTTATATCTTGATCTTAATTAATCCTAGACCATGTTTCCCTTCATAGAACATAGTACTCTGAAAAATAGCTCATCAAATTACATTATATCCGAGTCTTAAATTTACAACCACAAGAAAATTGATTACAGGTAGGTTCGACCACCAGATCTAGATGTTTTCATCTAAATTTCTAATTCGACCCTATTCATTTGTGAGGTTTTCTTCTTCTGTTCTATTGTCTGGTGCAGTGCATTTCTTTGAAAATTAATTGTACTCTAAGATTCAATAATAAAGCATTTTTTATAGATAAAGTTATGAACTGTCTATTCATGAACTTCTGTGAATCTTCTTTGCAAAATACTAGATCTAAATTTGCTGGCTAGTGGCCTTTAAGAAGAGTTTCCTACCATGTTCAAAAGAAATATATTCAGAGTGCTTGAGGATTACTTGAGGCCATGTTCAGAAACAAACAAGTAGTGTTCAAGTATTTTTCTTAATGGATTTCAAGGGGAGGGTTATAGAATCCAATAAAGCAAGCATTCAGACAGGAAGATAATAGCCATGGAGAATCCAACCACTTTTAATTCAAAATAGCTTCGGATTCACTCTGTTCCAATAATGCAAAGATGAAGTGGCAGATATTAACAAGGTGATTATAAAAGTCATATACGATTAGAATTCATCAATGCATCTTAAGAACTCATCGGTGTATCCTAGGAATTGTCATTTCCAATCTTGAATCATCTTCACATAATCAAAATGAAGTAAATCATCTTAATATTTAATCAAGATGAAGGAAAAGGAAAAAATAATTTGCTATGTTCTGTTCCCAATCTAAACTAACCCAATAACTTTGGGTGCTTTGCATTTCGTATCCTGATCTTGACTTCTTCCCTTCTTTTCTCTCTGCTTTTGCCTTCAACATTAGTTGTAACAGACCAGGTAATAGGAAGGGATTGTATAGAATCATTGTAGGAAATTTGTATTTGTTGAATGGGTTGTATTACAAGAAACTGAGTCTTATGAATAATAGAATACGGATTTCAACATTTTAGATTGTCTTTCTCCCTACCATATTTGATATAGCTATTCTTTTAAGTTAAAGGCTTTATCTTACCTTTAAAAACTTTTAGTTTTCGTCATATTAGTCTATGCTTTTTTATAAGAAATTTTATATTCTTTAACTAAACTATTTTACAAAAATATCTAAGACTACCAACTTTTTCACATTCTAAAACTTAATAGTTTTAAATTTGTCTACCATTAAAAAATTAATAACCAGACATAGGCTTAAAAAGGCCCTTTCGTGAAACCACAGCTTATGCCCAACTTAATTCTACCTATTCATTCTTTGAATATGGCCACATACCATTGTTTGCACTTGATATTTTCAACATTGCAAGCTTGCTAGGTTTCTAAGGCTTTTAGCTATTACTTGCTTTTGATCTAGATAATTTTGTATACCTTTTCAGATACGTACTGCCACCGGTACAGCTGGTCATTCTAAGGCACCTATGACATGGATGTTCAACTTAAATAGATTTGGAGTTGAATTATTTAGGAAAAATGTTGCCTTCAGTAGTAGATAAAGATATTGATCAGGCTCAGGGTGGCTCTTCCATGGAAAGAGTATTTGAACAAGGTGAAGACTGCAACAAATTCGCTCATTGCTACGACAAATGCATTGAATTTTTCCCACCTACACTTCTTCAAAAGGTATAAAAGCTTCACATCTACATTTCATAAAACATATATAAATGATGATTATATTGTGAAGTCAGAAATGCCTTTATGCAGGTTGTAGTAGAGATCATTTCTACATATTTTTTGGTGTTTTTTACATGTGGCTCATCAATGCTGAGTCAGAAAAATGAGAACTTGGTATCAAAACTTGGAAGTGCAATGGCTTCTGGACTAATTGTAATGGTCATGATATACTCTGTTGGCCACATTTCTGGAGCTCATATGAACCCTGCTGTTACGCTCTCATTTTCAACAATGGGGTATTTTTCATGGAAGAAGGTCTGCAAGTAATACTCTTCTTCTACAATTCAAAATGCTCAATATACGATGATTAAAAAAAAATTATTGTAGATAAGTAGGGTTTGATTTTGGAGAGATTTTATGGTTAAGTGTATTTGAGTTGGAGTATTATTCAAACAGGTGATCACCTAAATGAACTGAGTGCTAAGTGTATCATTCATTCTTATAAGTTATAGATTCTTGTAAATTACTACTCAAGAAACATGGGTCAATAAATTTTTTTTAAAAACTGCACAATCGAATTCTAATAGCAACATCATAAATTTAATTTAGTACACAGTCTCTAAAGTCTGATGTAAATAGAGCCTAAAAAATTAGATGAACAATTTTTTAACTCAGCCATGTATATTATTTTCTCTAGACCTTTCCAACCACACTTTTTTATATAATCATATTTTAGTATTATAATTATTGCACTGTCAAGGTTTTTGAAATACTTTGTGTGAACTATTATCAGAATAATAAAATTTATAGAATAGGAACATGAATATGATTATAGAATGTGATGTTGAAATTATGATAAAGATAAACATACACAATTTGAAGTAGGAGATATTTTCTACAAGTAAAATTGTGCTATTGATATCAAGATTCAATTGTGTAGTTGTTGAGTCAAACTTATTCAGCCATGTTTCATGAGTAGAGGTTCACACAAACCCATCTCTCATAAGAATGAATGGAACACTTAGTACTCATTGGATCTAGGTGATGCTAGCAGAGGTGAAGTACTAGGATTTAGGAGGTCACCATCTTAGTACTACTTCAGCTCGATCATGCTTCACTACAGAGTTTCCTCTATGGTTAAACCTACTTGGGTGATATGCCAAAAAGTTCCAGTGCTTCACCTATGTAAGCATCACCTAGATCTAATGAGTGGTAAGTGTTCCAATCATTCTCATTAGAGATGAGTTTGTGTGAACCACTACTCATGAAACATGAATCAATAAATTTGACTCAAAAACTACACTGTTAAATCCTGATAGTGATATCAAGATACACAATCTAAATTAGAAATAGCAATAATACCTACTTTTAAGTTGTAGAAAAATAGTTAAATAGAAGCAATTCATGTGCAGGTTCCAGCCTATAATGGAGCTCAGTTGGGTGGATCAGTAGCAGCTTGTTCTACACTTGCACAATGTAAACTGAAATATCAAACATTGGTACAACCAGGCCTTTAGGCCCAGTGCTGCAGGCTATCATTATGGAAATCATCGTATCCTACCTCTTAATGCTCATTAATTCTGCCCTTGCAATTGATTCCACTGTGGTATTTTCATCTATCCCCCTTTTCAAAGATTTAGCTTGTTAGTTAATCATTCAGAATATGACTTAATTTGTGTTTGTTCCTTTCCCCTGTTTTCGTCCTGTTTTCCTTTAATTTTATGCAGGGTATGTTGTCCTCAAGGCATAACCCAGCTTCTCTAGCACATGTCTTTGAAATCTAAATGCCAATTGAGTCATTCTTGGACATTGATACTTCTATTTATGGGACAATAGCTTTTATTACTAAGAATCTTGGAATGATATGATTTTTTTAGCCCATGTTACGAGCTTAAGTTTTGTGTTTTTAATCACTATTATTTTTGTTGAGTTCTTCATTTGCTAAAAGATTATTGTTCTGGTATATAAATAGCACATAATTCTGGAATATGTGATCTGTAAGATATGGTTATGAAATACATAGTTTGTTTTTATATTGTGATTAGAATTAAATTGGTTAGTTTTTTAGTTGAATTTATTGATAGGTGGTTTATATGAATTAATTTATCATGAGAATGAATGAAAGGAATATTTAGTCTTTATTGTATTTACTTGATGTTCAAAGAGGTGAAACATTAGATCTTCAAAGAAAGTCACCAATCCTAACACTATTCCAACTCTATTCTATTTAATCATATAACTTTTCTAAATCCACTTAACATACTACCCTATTTACTTATGTAATTTTTTTATCACTATTTTGTGTCTATGAACCTACAGTGAAAATAGCTCAAGCCCTGTTGTTTTAAATATTTATCAGAAGTTTTCTTTTTAGTCAGTTTAAAGCTTTGCCTATAAAAAAAAATGTTTTACTTTGCATCCGTTGCAATTGCAACTTCAGCCTACAGCATTGCGACAAGGTTGTTGTAGCTACGATGCCAACAGCCATCACAATTGCCTGGGCGATCGTCGCAGTTGTGACATCCACCACAAGAATTACGACAGGGTTGCTATAATTGCGATGCCAACTGTCGTTGCAATTGCGATGTTAGACAAAAGAATTGTGATGGGGTTTATGTCACAATAAAGTGGCTGCATAGCAATGGATAGGCATCATAATTGTGACAGTTTAGGGTAGATGTCATAATTTGCAACTAAAAAACAACGACGTTTATTACTGTCGTAGTGGCGACACATTGTTGTCGTAATTGCAACACACAGCCATCGCAAATCAATGCCAAATGTATTAGTTTATGTTTGAAACTAAGTTAAAGTAATGGTAATCACAAATAACATCTTAAGATCTACATGTTAATTAATTATCGAGTATTCTCAATGCTTATCGAGTTATAGCATTTCTTTGCTTACCAAGCATCAGCAGTGTTAAGTTTTATTTTTACTGACATCTAAGGGATCTAAGAAATAATTTTTGTAGTAACTAATTCACCCCTCCCCTCTCAGTTACTCCTCTTACAACAAAAACCCTCTCAAACTCATAATGCAGCCTAAAGATGTAAACTAACATGAAGTCTAATTATGCAAGCTACATGAAAATGCAAAAGTGTACTTGTAATAGAGCAACTATAACATAGGATTTTGTGTTCATCATTCATTAGTGAATTTAAAAGAATTTATTTTCATCATTGGGAAATTATTAATGGACATCGTAAAATCACACAATCATCACTAGTCACAAGCGCAACTATGAAGATATGAATGTGGTTTATATTGGATTGGAATATGGAAAGATTATAACATAAGCATCAAAGATATAAAGGTCAAGATGACTTTGATGTTATCTTACCCAATTTAATTTAGAAAAATCATGCTTGAATCAAGGCATAGGTGCTAGGATGACCATAAGAATAGTTGTACAAAAGCAGTCAAGGATGGTGCCTCAAATCTACTAAGTGTTTCAAGGGAACAACAAGAGACACCCTAGAGTTTCAAGACCACACCCATAAGTAGAAAACAAATAAAAACATACCACATGCCCCAAGTCCTCTACTCCATGACATCCTTGAGAGACTATTAGGGAGGGAAAACTCAACAAATAAATCATCGTAGGCAACACACAAAAGAAAAAATAAACCAACAAGTCTTAGCTAGTTTTAAGTGGTTGTGTGTAAGTCACATGACTATTTTCCTTAGGACATAAAATCTACCAATCAGAAGCATCACAACATCTTAGACTATAGAAAATGTATCCAATAAGTGTTGAGAAACACTCAATGTCAAGGGGAAGTGTTGAAAAACATGATTTGTAAGAGTTGCCAAAGAAATGCAAACACAACAAAGAGACCCTAGAAAAAGACAACCTATGCCCCCTGGACCTAGACTAGGATCAACTCCAAACGAAGAATACCAAAAGGACATATGAAGCAAAATGGATTAAGCTTAGAGTGCAAAGTGATATGCTAATAGACATAAGTACAAGGGTATCAAGTAGCACTTGTTTCTAGGTTTTCACCACTTGGCAAGATTTATTTTTTATTTTTTAGAACTTTTTATAATGTTTTTTTGTATTTTTAAGATTTTAAATTTTTTGGTGATACATCAAAGCTCCTATTTCTAGGGTTATTACTAAGATGATCAAATTTTTAAGGCATTTTATGCTTTCTAGGATTTTTTCTTAGCATCATACATGAATTTTTTTTTGGATTTTTAGAATGACTTAGAGATTATTTGCTCTCAAGAAAGATTACATCAATGTGTCTCAATGTCTAGAAAGGTGTAAGGTATGATGGAACAAGAAGTTGGTGGATATGATAGATAAGAAAGGAGCGTATGAAGCAAGTAAAAGTGATCTTCAAGGACTGACTCCTCAAGAGTACCCAAGCTAGGGAAAGATAGCCATATGAAGCATGTGATGGACAAGCCAAGAAAGACAAAAAAAAGGAGATGACATGTGGGATAAGTAGTGGAAACTAATAAGCAAGATATCATGAAAGCATGTAGTCCAAAAGAATAGGCATGTCAAGAGGCCTATGAGAGCCATACTTTTCATTGTGTGATCAAGACCAAGGGTCAAATGGATAGGATAGTGATAGGATAAAGTATTTTTTTTTGTTTTTTCAATGCTTAGCTATATTTTATTTTGTTCTCTTCTAGTTGAGTATATACTTAAGACTTTTTTATATGTTTGGAACTGAAGGGAAATGAGAGCACCCCAAAAAGTCATCTAAGATTAGTATGCACATCCTATATCCAATAGTTCTTTGAATAGATTCTAAGAAAATACAGTGCATACTATTGTGCCATAAAAGTGGAAACAAACATAGTTGATTTCCCACAATTAAAACCTTAAAGGAAAGTGATTGTAATTTACCAGTCTAAATAAATTTCAGTAGCATTACGATATACATATTATTATTCTACAATCATGAAACTAGAAGAATGAGACGGAATAAAGAACACAGATATACATAGGGAAAACCTTTCCAGGTAAAAAACCCCACCCTCCAAACCATCAAGCTAATGTATTATCCAACAACAAGTTACAATACATTTTCAGCCTTCACATGGAGATTTACATCTTTCTCCATTCTATGGAAAATATAATAGCATAACCCTATGCAAATAACTTCTCATCTCTCTCTTAATTCTCTACAACAACGCTTTGTACTTATAGAGTTTTCATACAAGAGGAAATAATTTCTAAAGTGTCTACATTCAACGCATCTACAAATTATTTTAGAAACTTCCTTATGCACAACCCTTGCATAAAAACAAAGCATAAGAGAAGAAATCACCAAAAAATAGAAGCTTTCTTTTTTTCTACTTCAAGTCTTTTCTTGTGGAAGAATCTAGCTTCATTTAGAAACTTTCCAAGCAAGAAAAAATAAAGCAACAAATCTTGGTAAGGCTGAGTCACCTTATCCCAATAATGTCCCACTTGATGAAGACCTTACAAGATTCAAACTGATGAAATTATATCATCCTAGCCATCTATGAAACCACATAAATCATAACATATGCTCTCTTGCTCCAACTAGACAACTATCCAAATAACATAAGCATAAGATCCCCATGATAACAAAGGCTCTACACTACTACCACCACTCCATTATGCTCATGAGATACACAAAAGCATAAAAAAAACATCAACTTCTTATCCCAACATAAATGTGAAGTCATCCTTTAGAGAGAAAGATAAAACACTAGCTAGAACAACAACCAAACTAATTGGTCCAATCTAGCTAATAAATCCATGAGATTGAAAATAACATAAACAATAAATGCTAACCCATCCAATCATGCATACCTCAAAGGTATCCAACATCAGAGAACTTATGCCAACAACATAACCAACGCATAAGTTGCAACCTCAAGCTCTATGTGCAAACTAGTTGATGAAGAGCAAACACATACAAGAACTCCCATTGTGTAGTGCTTGCCCCTAGTTCACATTTTGTTTTAATTGCCAAACTCTTTTAGGCCAGTTTTATACTTGATGTTTAGTAGCATTACTTTCAGATTATCAGATGTTGTTTTACACTCAATTTATTATATGATGAGATGACTTGGTACTCTATATTTCATGCATGTATGATGATTATTCAATGTTTTCAATTATCGATGATGATTAGTTAGATGGTTTATTATCACATTTGCTTTCTTATGGATACTTACCCCATACTGCATGTGTATGGTGTGTGTGTTTATTTTCTTTATGTATGGTGTTTCTGATGTGGTTAAGGAAGGGAGTCGTAGTCACTTGCTAGTTGGGATCTACACGATGCACCACTTCCTGCCATTGTCTGTTTAGCTTAGAATATTGTGTCTGTACATGCGTGGATTTTATGCAGGTTGCAGGTACCAGGTATCGACTTCCCTGAATTGCCAGGATGAGTGTACCCTATCGCATTATCTCAATGGTAAGAGAGGGGAGATAAACTCTTAAGTCCAAATCCTAAACCCTTTAGCCAATTGTCCTAATTGATAATTAGGACAAGTATCTGAGTTAAGTACCCTCCGAATGCATCAAATGATGTAATTTAGTGATTATAACCTTTTTTGTTTGATTTAGTATGTGTTTTTCTATGATGGGTTTTCGTATGTTTCTTTATGAGTCCTTGATGTGTTTTCTATTAATTAAGTCTAATTTAAAAGATTAATTAATGATTTAATTTAATGGAGAATTAATATGATATCTTTAATATTTAATTAATTGAGAAATTAATTAAATAAAAGAATTAAATTTAGAGGTTAAAGTTCAAAGATAAATTTAGAACAGGATCATATTTATTTAATTTAATAATAATATATTTGGAGTTCATTTTTAAATAAATGCTAAATATTATTGTTATTTAAATTAATTAAATATGTTATCAATTAAGTTCTAAAATAAATTTAAAAGTTGAAAGATATTAAATTATTAAGAATTCTAGATCGCATGATCTAAGCATGAGTTTAAATATGAGAATTAGATTAAAAGATTAAATAATAGAAATTAATAACGTTATTTTAATTTCATAAAGTGCACATGAGATTAAAGTAATAAATTAATTTAAAATAGAAGTCAAGTGGAATATTAAATAAAGTTATTTAATAATTCAACTTAATGTGCATGAGAGATGAATGCAAAATAAAATAAAAGATAATAAAAGTTAAGTTGGAGTTAACTCAGTTGAGCAAAGAGTCCTCTTGGGTGAACGCTCAATTAGTTCCCCGATTTGAGGAGAAAACTCCTTATCACAACTTTGGGGGTTCATTTCTGGGGGACATGAATTTGGACGGAGAATTTGGGGGAGACAGGAATTTTGGAGACATCTTTTGGTAACAAATTTCAGAAGGGGAATTCGAGGAAAGTTTTCAAAGGAAAGTTATTGAGAGGAGCGAACTCTCTCACAGTTTTTTCAGAGTTTTTGAATTAGCATCAGGATCAGTTAGGGTCTTGTGATCACTGAATAACTACACAATTTTCCTACTTCATGTCTTCTTCATGCTTGTAGATTCTCTGTTATGAAAGCTTAAATATTTCAATATTATAATTTATTAAATGCTTGTCAATATATTCAGCATACGTAAAAACTAGAAGGGTGATCAGGAATTCTTATTTGATAGATTAAAGAAATTTGGATTTAATCAAGGAAGGGTTGAATTTTAAATTAAATGAAAATTTTAGATTGAAAATTTGAATGGTTCAATTTATCTTTTCTATCAGATTAAAATGATATTTATTTATTTATTTATTTATTTAATTAAAAATAATAATAACAATAATAATAATAATGATAATAAAATATACATATATCTATGCTTATGAAGGGAAAGAGAATTGTTTAAAACAATTATTATAAAATTAAATATATTAAAAAATAACCATAATAAAATAACATGTATATATTTATAATTATGGCAATTTACTGAAAGGAAAATTAGTTATTTTAAATCTTCATAAAAAAATTCAATAGGGAGGGGTCTTACCTTTCCCCCCCCCAGCAATTGGAGTCGTCGACGGCGACCTGCGTCAGCAGGGGACCGCACGGCTTTTAAAGCCTGCAGTACCTTGTGACAGGGTCGCACGACTTCTAAAGCCTGCAGTACCCTGTGACAGGGCCGCACGGTTATTAAAGCCTGCGGTACCCTATGACAGGGCCGCACGGCTCTGTTTCTTTTAGGGCGCCAGTTCCATGTTTTTTTTAAAGGGTGATTTGTTATAATTTTTAATAATATTAATTGTATTTAGTTATTATTTTAATTGATAATATTTATTAAAAGATTTTAATGATATTATTAATTATTATTAAATAAAATTATTAATAAGATTATTAATAATTCTTAATTATTATTTAAATGAAAGTATTAACAAAGTTTTATTATTGTTTATTTAAATAATAATGTATTTAAAATAAGTTTATTTTATTTAATAAAATTATTAGTAATTATATTAATTATTAATAATTGATAATTCTAGAGTTGTTAATATAAGAACTTAGTTGATTATCATTAGTTAATTTAATTAAACATTAGTTTAATTAAAATTAACCATTAATGAATATAGTTAAATGAAAATTGTAAATTTATAAATTACTTATTTATTTTGATAAGTATCTTGTCTTTAGATCATTTTAGAAAATTATTTTAAAATCAAATTAGGGTTTTAGCTTGATCCTAATTAAATATAAGAATAGGTTAAGGGATATATTGTAAATCATAAGTACCTAGATTATACACTAGAAACGAGAATAGAAACCCGTACATTTGAATTAACATTATATTATTAAGATTAAATCAAATTGTGAGACTATTCTATATTTCTATGTGTTATCTGTATTATGGGGGTTTTAGGTTTTGTCCTAGCATTGACCAGTCCTAGGTTATTACCAGAGGCTCGGGGATTATGTGAATGTGATGTTATGTTGTTTTTGATCTCGATCTTTTAAACCCAACCCTGGTGATGTGTTGATATGCTCTATGACATGTTTGTGATTACTAGTTGTTATTGCTTTCAGTCTTCTTGTGTGAAGCTGAGGTGTATGTTTATGAGATACCTGACTTAACCATTTTTGAGTCATCGATCAGTTATATTGGATAACCATTTTTGAGTCATCAATCAGTTATATTGGATAACCATTTTTGAGTCATCGATCAGTTATATTGGATAACCATTTTTGAGTCTCGATCAGTTATATTTGATAACCATTTTTGAGTCTCGATCGGTTATATTTGATAACCATTTTTGAGTCATCGATCAGTTATACTTGGATTGCTTTTCGGTCGCTTGAGAGGACTGAAGTGTTTGTTATGTTCTTGATGATGTCATGGGTTGACTTGACCATTTTGGAGTCTTTGATCAATATTGTGATTTATCATTGATGCCTTCAGTTGCAGATAGAGAACTGTTGTGATCATATGATTATTATTTGATGCTTATCTGTTGCTCATGAAGAACTGATGTAATTTTTGTGGCTTATCTTTTATGATATTTTTCAGTCGCTTGTATAGGACTGAGGTGATTTTATTATGATTCTTTGATTCATGATTTCATGAGCCTAGGGTAGGTTATCTATGTGTAGTGTTGGGAAGTGGCTTGCAATGGGGATCGGGGCCCTAAGAGGCTTCCTGGAGTAACCCATTGTAAGTTGTTTTAACAAGTGAAAACATCTCACCTAAATACTGACTTAAATGAACCTAATAAGATAATTGTATGTTCTCTCCCACGCCTTGAGTGCTAGTACAGGCTAGGATGGGGTAGAGAGAATGCTTGGTTGCGACCTTGCATTCCATAGTATGCCTCGTCAGTACGAGAGGATATTAATAGCCGCAGGATTACTGGGGACCTGAGATTCCTGAGGGATTGCTCGGGTAACTTCCAATGTGATTCATGTGATGACACTTTCCCACTTGCATAGTAGGTTTCCTACGTGTCTTTGTAGTGCCTCTGGGTCTAGATGTCTGTCTATGTTGGAACTTTTGAGTTAGTATACTTTTAGGATTTCCCAGACTTAGAGAGTACTTGTGTTTTGTGTTTGATACCTTGTTTGGGACTTGAGACTATCTCCTCAGCACGGTGAGAGTGGACCATTTAGGTTCCATGCGGTTGGGTGGTAGTGCTTTTACTCTTACCATTTGAGATCCGTCTGGTGCTACCATGGTTGAAGCTTCTTGGGATGGTTGTTCATAATGTTTAGGTGATGTGTTCTACTTTGGAGGATCATTTTATGCTTTATTCTCGCATGTTAGAATTCTTTATGCGTATGTGGTAGCATGTTAGATTTCTTTATGCATATAAGGTAGTATGTTTTAGGAGTGATGTCCCTATTACTATACTACCGATGATCTCTTCGGTGACTTGGGATGTTACGTGTGGGGGATGGCTAGGGCCCATGATGGTCTAATGATGTTATTAATGGTTGGGAGGAACCATGCACTTAGATTGGTTGTGTTTTATGATAGATGGATAGTTGTATTTCATGTTGGATGTTTATATCTTTTATGATGGATGGATGTATCAAGTATGGTATATGGTTTCATTTGTTTTACTGTACTTTGTATCATGGAATTGAGGATGATGTATCTTTATTTCTACATATGTATATTCTTTTAAGCCTTTCATACCCTGTGACATGTACAGTGGATGATTGAGCATTCCGAATTAATTTGCCAAGAGGCATTCGGAGAATATGTATATTATGGACATTGGACTTTCTGATTATTCTTTCAGCTCTGATACCACATGTAACGCCCCGCTTGAGAACCCAAGAGAAATAAACCTAACATTTTACAATGTTTACTGAACTATTTTTTTTTTTGAAGTTTAAACAACATCAAGGTAACATTAATGCGGAAGCAATAAGAACATACATATCAAATACACATTTGCAATTACAGATACAGTTTCAATTCCTCAAGGATTCCTTTACGTTGAGTCACATTTAATAATTTTTAAATTAATTAGTTTAAGTTCCAAGTACAATGTCTCAAGATCATAAAGAAATAACAGATACATAATCGCATAAGCAAATGCATAAGTATAAACAATACAATGAAAGTACATCCAATTAATAACATCCACTGCACATGTCGCAGGGTATGTGAGAATAGATATAATAAATTAGAATACATGATAAAATAAGAGGAAATTATAATGTTATTTTAATTTCATAAAGTGCGCATGGGATTAAAAGTAATAAAGATTAAAAATAGAAGTCAAGTGGAATATTAAATAAAGTTGTTTAATAATTCAACTTAATGTGCATGAAAAGATGAATGCAAAATAAAATAAAAGATTAATAAAAGTTAATTTTGGAGTTAACTCAGTTGAGCAAAGAGTCCTCTCGGTTGAACGCACAATTAGTGCCCCGATTTGAGGAGAAAACTCCTTATCACAACTTTGGGGTTCATTTTTGGGGGACACGAATTTGGACCGTGAATTTTGGAGACGGGAATTTTGGAGAGAGTTTTTGGAAGCAAATTTCAGAAGGAGAATTCTAGGAAAGATTTTCAGAAGAAAGTTATTGAAGAGGAGCGAGTTCTCTTATAGATTTTGGGGATTGCGTATTAGCATCAGGTTCAGGTAGGGTCTGGTATTTTGACCCCTAAATAATTTAAGAAATTTAATATGTTCTGTCTACTTCGTGATTGTAAGAATCTTGTCTTCTTGAATGTATCATTTCTTCGTTCTGGATCTTTTGCTATTCGATTTCATTTATAATCTAGATTGAAAAACTGTTTAGGAACATCCTTCAACAAAATTAAATCGGGATTTAGAATTGAATTAAAATGGAGTAGAGATAGAATTAATTGGGGAGAGTTTTGAGATTAAAAAGAAAATTCGTAGGGTTGGAATTATTTTCTCTATCAGATTATAATTGTAAATGTTTCTAAAAATAAATTAATTAATTAATTAAATTAAAATATATATATACATATATATATTAATAATAATATTAAAATTTAATGTCAAGAAATTGATTAATAAACAAAATTATATTTTAAATGAGTGAATTTAATATAAGTTAAAAGTTTGTTTTAAAAAAATTAAATTAAATTAATAATAATTAAATTAAATTAAACTAAAACAAAAATAAAATATGTGTTATATGGGGGGGGGGTCGTTGACCCACACCCCCTGCCACTTGCGTATCGCAGTATGTACTGCTGCGGCAGTAGTACTACTGCGACAACAAGTACTGTTGATGCAGTAGTACCCTACTCTGTAATACCATGCACAAATAGCGATTTATTAAATCGCTAGTAATCTTTGTTTTATAAAACTTTATTATATGCCTTTGTTATATATAATTCGATTTTGTTATAAGTTTTAATAATATAAACTTTGAAATTACTTTATATAAATTTTAAATATTAATTATAATTTTATTAATAATTTTTATTATAATAACTTTTATTATTATTTTAATAATAAGTTTTATAATAATTTTTAAGAGGATTAAACTATAAATTTTAGTTGTTAATTAATTAAGTTAATTAACAATATAAATATATATATATATTATTTTAAAGAAAATTGTTAATGATTGTTGATTAATTAATTAATAATTGATAAATAACATTTAATAATGTTAAGTATATTTATCTTTTAGAAAATCGATTTCAAGAATTATGGGAATAAATCCTTATTTTCATTCAACAAATATATGGGTTAACTATAGGGTAATAAGAGAATCTTCTTACTTAAAACATACTTTGAAACGCAGACTGAAACTTTACTTTTAACCCTACTATGTATTTGAAATCAAATCCAAGATATGAACTGTACTGTTTTATTGTTCTGTCTGTGCTTTTAGAGTTTTGGGGATTGTTCTAGTGTTGACCAGTTTAGGTTGTTACCAGAGGCTCGGGGTTGTGAATGTGATGTTATGATGATTTGGTCTCGATCTTTCTTAATCCGACCTAGTAATGTGAAGGAGTGCTCTATGACATGATTGTATTTACTGTTTGTTATTGCTTTCTAGTTTCCTGGTATGAAGCTGAAGTGTATGTATATAAGATACTTGACTTAACCATTTTTGAGTCATCGATCAGTTATATTGGATAACCATTTTTGAGTCATCGATCAGTTATATTGGATAACCATTTTTGAGTCATCGATCAGTTATATTTGATAACCATTTTTGAGTCTCGATCAGTTATACTTGGATTGCTTTCGGTCGCTTGAGAGGATTGAAGTGTTTGTTATGTTCTTGATGATGTCATGTGTTGACTTGACCATTTTGGAGTCTTTGATCAGTATTGTGATTTATCATTGATGCCTTCAGTTGCTGATAGAGAACTGTTGTGATCATACGATTATTATTTGATGCTTACCTGTTGCTCATGAAGAACCGATGTAATTTTTGTGGCTTATCTTTTATGATGTTTTTCAGTTGCTTGTATAGGACTGAGGTGATTTTATTATGATTCTTTGATTTGTGATTTCATGAGCCTAGGGTAGGTTATATATGTGTAGTGTCGGGAAGTGGCTTGCAATGGGGATCGGGGCCCTAAGAGGCTGCCTGGAGTAACCCATTGTAAGTTGTTTTAACAAGTGAAAACATCTCACCTAAATACTGACTTAAATGAACCTAATAAGATAATTGTATGTTCTCCCCCATGCCTTGAGTACTAGTACAGGCTAGGATGGGGTAGAGAGAACGCTTGGTTACGACCTTGCATTTCGCAGTATGCTTCGTCAGTACGAGAGGATACTAGTGGCCGCAGGGATCACTAGGGACCCAGGATTCCTAAGGGATTGCTCGGGTAACTTCTATGTGACTTTTGCGATGACACTTTCCCGCTTGCATAGCAGGTTTCCAACGTGTCCTTGTGGTGCCTCTGGGTCTAGATGTCTATCTATGTTGGAAGCTTTGCGTTAGTGTACTTTTAGGATTTCCTAGACTTAGAGAGTACTTGTGTTTTGTGTTTTGATACCTTGTTTGGGACTTGAGACTATCTCCTCAGCGCAGTGGGAGTGGACCATTTAGGTTCCACACGGTCAGGTGGTAGTGCTTTTTACTCTTACCATTGAGATCCGTCCGCGGTCACCGTGGCTGGAGCTTTCTTGGTTGGCATTTACCTTCACTATGTTCTTGGATTATTAGGATGGATGGATAGATTTTATGATAGATGTTTTATCATTATGGTTGTATGGATGTATCAGGTATGTTATTAGTTTCATTTATTCTACTATACTTTGTATCATGGATTTGAGGATGATGTATCTTTATCTTTACATATGTATATTCTTTTAAGCCTTTCATACCCTGTGACATGTACAGTGGATGATTGAGCATTCCAAATTAATTTGCCAAGAGGCATTCGGAGCAAATGTATATTATGGACATTGGACTTTCTAATTATTCTTTCATATGTATGTGGTAGTTGTTAGACTTAGAATTTATTAAATTTAAATGTGACTCAACGTCTTGGGATCCTTAAGGAATGTAACTTGTGATGTATGTTTGTTGATGATTACATGTTATTGCTTCCGCTACTATGTGTTTGATGTGTATGTTATACATTCTTACTTTAAAAAAAAAAAAAAAATGTTTAGCAAACTTAGTGAAACTCTAGGTTAATTCTTTTGGATCCCTTGGCGGGGCGTTACATTTGGTATAATGCGATAGGGTACGCTCATCCTGGCAATTCAGGGAAGTCGATACCCAGTACCTACAACCTACATAAAATCCACGCATGTACAAACATAATATTCTAAGCTAAATAGACAATGGCAGGAAGTGGTGCATCGTGTAGATCCTAACTAGCAGGTGACTACGACTCCCTTAACCACATCAGAAACACCATACATAAAGAAAACAAACACGCACACCATACACATGCAGTATGGGGTAAGTATCCATAAGAAAGCACATGTGATAATAAACTATCAATATCTAAAAACATTGTATAATCATCATGCATATATGAAATATAGAGTAAAAATCAACTGAATCTAAGACAATATCTGATAATCACCAAACAATACTACTAATCATTAAACATAAAATTGGCCTAAAAGAGTTCGACAAAAATAACAGAGATGCGAACTAGGGGCAGGCACTACACATTGCATGGGTAATGTCAAATCTGAAATATCAAAAGCATATTGAGCCTACTAATAACAACACAAAGAAAGTGTAACTATGTAGTACCAAGGACCATCCACAAAGATATGCAAATCTTGTACCAAAAACACTACAAGAAACATCTGTCTCATCGAGTCTCCACAACTCTCCCATGTTCTCCACATCCAACAAAGAAAAGAAATAAAGGAACCACCTTGTCATCACAAAAAAAATGAAGTAAAAGTGATAAAAAATGACCACAAAAGAGTGACCACCATAGCTCCAAAAAAACTCAAAAAATAATGTTATGTGAACTAAAACATCCAAGAAGATAGCTAAGACTAGAGAAAGATACTACAAATCATAAGCATGTAGCATGTCCTTCTACAAACACTTCTAGATATCAGTTGTGTAAAGTAAGATCTCCTTTACAACCACAAGAGGAAAGCCACAACATCCAAAACTGTTCAACCTCAAGAGATCAAACATAACATGATATCATGAATGTATATGGATGTAAGCATCTCAAAGAAGATCAAATAATTCCATTTCCCATTTGAAGAATTCCACCCACTACCATCTCCTATTGTCATCATAAATGAAAATATACCTCAAGGAGATAATCATGTTACCTATTTCTCATAATGAATCCTCTAGAACCCTCTCAGTATAGCTTAAGATCCTTTCTTTCATTGCATCCATCCAATGAACTAAATTTATATCATTACCTACTTTCTTAAATGTTTGTGGCTCTTCCTGATTATAACATAAAGAAAATAAAAGTTCATAATCATCAAATTTTCTTGGATTATTTCTCTTTCTAGTAGATCTTCTTGGTTGTGTATGCTAGTCATTTATACCCTCTTTATTGCAAGCAAAAAAACTAGGATTAGTTCCCATTTGATTTTCATATTATGGTCACCAAAAGTTTGATTAAATGTTGAATGAAAGAAGAGCATTGGAAATTAGAAGTTCCTTATGCAATGCACAAGCTTGGTTGCATAGGCAATAAGTGGTCACCACACTAGTCCATGATGGAGGAAGAGTCCAATCATGTGTGGCATGTAATAGAGAGAAAATTGGGAGAGTATGAGCTGCAAGGAACTTCTCCTTGTGCAGAGCCATTATTTGTGCATTGAATACACAATGACGAAGGAATAGAAAGAGCATTGGGTAGTCTATCTATCATATGTACCCTATTAGATGTAGTATTACATGATTGGAGAGTGTATGCTAAATTTTGTGTGGCTGACATTGAGGCTTGAGTGGTGGAGTGAGATGTAATTCTAGGGGCATGTGAGAATGGTAGCATTGAAGGCACAACTTTAGGTATTGGATTCAAGTCACCATGTAACATGGTCTTGTTGATGAATGGAGGGAAAGGCAATTTATTAAACAAATGAAATTATCCCTTGTGAATAGTGTTAAGCAGTGGTGAGGGGAAAATTTGTATAGAGCTCCCGAGTATGGGTAGTATAAGTTGGGTTGTAGGGGTTGGGAAACATGACACATTAGGAGTGAAACTGACTAATTTTCCATGGCTCAAATCGAGCCTATTGATGTAGAATGTGAGCCATTAGTAAATAAATCGTATTTAAAATAAGTACTTGAAGTAGTGACCAATTTTTACATACCCAAGAATGACTTCTTATTGAAAATAACATCCTGAATGCAAACCACCTTATGAGCAATTAGATCCCACAATCAAAAACCAAATTGATCTTCACCATACCCCAAAAGTACACATTTTTGGATTTAAAATCCAATTGCTTGCTACTCTTTAAGAACGTGAACATAAGCATCATAACCAAACACTTGTAAATGAGAGAAAGAAATCCTTTTACTAGTCCACCTTTCTTCTACAATATCAAAATCCACATGTGATGAGGGAGCTCAATTTATTAAATAACCAACAATATTACACACCTCTACCAAAAATTCCTTCCCCAAACCAGCATTTGATAACATACATTGAACCCTTTCAAAGATAGTCTGATTCAACCTCTTTGTTGCACCATTTTCTTGAGGTGTATAAGGGACTATTTAATCCTCTTATTACAATGATCTACACAAAATATATCAAACTCTTAAGAGAAAAACTCACCACCATTGTCTATTAGTAGACATTTAATCTTCTTCCCAAGTTGATTTTCAACCATAGCCTTAAAAATGTTAAATTCTGAAAACACTTCTGATTTTTTATTCAACATATAAACCCAAACTTCCCTAGTGCAATCATCAAAAAAAATTACAAAGTAATTAGCACCTTTGATCGAAGTTACTTTCATAGGACAAAAAATATCAGAATGCACAAGCTCTATAGAGAAGATTTATTCTCATGACCCATCCTTACGAAGTTGGTGTGACTTTTCTTTTCATTAAGACAATGCTCAAATAAATCCAAATCAAGTGATTTGAGACCCAAAAGTTGGCTCTTTGAATAATGACTTCAAGACCCTTCTTACTCATATGACCAAGCCTATTAAGAAAAATTTTAGATGCAGGCAAGGGGGTGAATAAATAGGGCCAAATTCTCATCCGACTATCCTAAACAACTTGCAAGAGTTAACACAATGGAAGAAAACACAAGGAACAACAACCAAAGGAGGAGGAAGAGTGAAATACTTTTATTGATTCATCAAAACATCTTCATACATGCCCAGCTGTAAGGCCTTCTGGGTTATGGCCAATCACAAATACATTCACATTCAATGATCCAACAAAAAAATTGCACCTTCGGTTTAGCTCTACAATCTTCTTCTTAAACACTCTATATATACTTGCCAAAATGGTTTACAGATCATTCTAGAACATTACATAAGAGGAAGGCCAACCCAACAATGGTCTGGACACATCCCAAGAAAAGATCTTAGCATAAATGTCATGACCAAAATAAATTCTGCAAGTCGGCTCACAGAAATCATGTGTGTTACATAAAAATGTAACTAGGGAAATAACACTAAGCAACTAATGCACATTCCTATATTATCATGCAAAACCTCAAAATATGAAAGAAGACGTGTAAATAAACAACATGAAATAAATAAGAGCATAAAAGCATTCAAAATATCACTATGCAAACCTCATGAAACCATCAAGTGACTGATGATTTCACATTGTTGTGGGATGTGGTTGCTCACAAATCCAGCAGCATAACAATAAGGTAGATAGTGTTTTTTTGAAAATGAGGAGAGGGCTCTCCATTTATAGGAAAATGGATACAACGGACGGTTAAGATTGAATGCAAGATGGAGGGCTAGGATCCCTTAGGATTGATGAGGTGTCAATGAGGTGGAGGACAAGTAGAGTCCACATGGATTAGGGTTTTGACCATTCAAAGGGGGCAATATACTTACACATGTGTGAGAAACCTTTGATGGTGACATGATCAATGAGGTGTGAGAAGCATGGCTTCTCACACATGTGTGAGACAAATTGATTCTCATGCAAGAGGACAAGTGTGCAAGAGGTGTGAGAAGGAATGGCTTCTCACACATGTGTGAGACACCTTGACTCTCATGCAAGAGGACAAGTGTGCAAGAGACATGCAAGACATGAGGGATGAGGTAAAGTGTGAACATCTCTCACACATGTGTGAGGATTCCTCACACATGTGTGAGAACACACTTAGGATTAAGAGGTGATTAGCTAGGATGATTATGCAAAGCAAGCATGATTAGGAAGTGGGTAGGTTTAGCAAGATGGGTTAGGTAGGCTAGTGAGGTTAGGTGAGGGTTAAATGTAGGAGCCATGTGCTCAAATAAGATTAAATGCAATATTTAATTCCTAGTGGGATTAGAAAAAGAATTAATTAAGTAAATGACATACTTAATTAAAGTGAAAAGGGTTAGATGCAAGTGGGAATTGGTTAGGATTTAAATAAACCTTAGTTTATTTAAATCAAGGTAAGGCAAATGTAATTAAATAAATGCAAATTTATTTAATTAAGTTAGGGGAATTAAATAAATAATGAATATTTATTTAATTGGTCACGAAATGGGTTTTGGAAAATTTTAGGTGTCTACATCATGTCCAAATGCTGACACTCAGCATAAATAGGAGAACTCAGCACATGAAGGGTCACTTAGCATACACTAGGTAACTTGACACATGAAGAGTCACTCAGCATACACTAGGTAACTCGGCATATGAAGAGTCACTCGTCATTCACTAGGTAACTTAGCATTTACTGGATAACCCACCACATACTAGTACTCGACACACACTAGAAACTGGCACTCAGCAATAACTGGAAATTGGCACTTGGCAGTAACTGGAAATTGGCAGTTGACAAAATGAAAAAAAGGTGAAGGGTTACAAGGAAACCTAGGATGCTCCTACATCAGACAAAGAAGGTTGGAAGAAATGATTATCTTGAATCATTGAGATGTCACAACCTGAGCTGAATCCAACTCAAATTGAGAAATCCATGAAGCATCTTCAATAGGTCTATTCTTCCACTTTACCAAATATTCATAATAATATTTTCCTCTTGTGCTCTTTCCAATTCTCTGATCCAATATCTATTCAACTTCTTCAATCTACTTCTTAGGATAATCATCTGATACAATAACTTCATCCTCTGACTCATGATACTTATATAAATTAGTAATATTAAATATAGGAGATATATGCATGTCATCAGGTAACTCAACTTCATAAGAATTACCACTATCAAACTTCTTCAAGATCTTACAACGTCCAAATTTCTTCATCTTCAACTTGCTATATGTTTAGATGAACCATCACCTCATCACCAACTTTAAAATCATGGTGTCTTCTAGACTGATCAGCATTCTCCTTATACTTTTGATTACTTTGTTCCAACCTCAACTTCACTTCCTTATGCAAAGACTCCATAAAATCAACAAATTCTTCTCCTGTAGCACTTCTCTTTTCTTCACCAGCAACATCTCTCAAATCTGATATACCTCTAGGATGCATTCCAGTAACAATCTCAAAAGGTGTCTTCCCTATACTCCTATTCATAGAATTGTTATATGCAAATTCAGCTTGTGCCAATACCATCTCCCAATTACTTGGCTTATTCCCAACTAAACATCTTACCAAATTGCCCAAGCTTCTATTCACAACTTCTGTCTATCCATCCATTTGTGGATGGAATTTAGAATTAAAATTCAATTCAGTACCCATCTTCTTCCATAAAGTCTTCCACAAATAACCAACAAACTTACTATCTCTGTCAGAAATAATGCTTCTTGGTAATCCATGCAATCTCACAATCTCTTTAAAGAAAAGTTCAACAACATGCTCAGCATCTGATGTCTTATTACATGGTATAAAATGAGCCATCTTAGAAAATCTATCCACTACCAAAAATATGAAATCATACACTTTCAATGTCTTAGGCAATCCAAGAACAAAATCCATACTAATGTTAGTCCAAGGTTTCTCAAGAATAGTAATGGGTGTATACAAACTAGTGTTTTGACTCACCCCTTTTGCAACTTGACAAACTCCACAACTATTCACAAATTTATGAACATTCTTCTACATTTTTGGCATTTAATACTTCTCTTTCATCAAATTCAATGTCTTATCAATTCCAAAATGTCTAGCCAATTCACCACTATGCTTTTCTTTAATCAGATTCAACCTCATAGAACTTCTAGGAATACACAATTGAATACCTTTGAACAACATACCTTCTTGAATGAAATACTCATCATACTTACTTATGTGCTCTATTAGATTCGGTGGTCTATACTCTCTCCATGCCTCAAAAAAACCAGGATCAGCATCATACAACTCTTTCATTTCATCAAAACCAAGAACTTCAACCTTCATTTAAGTCAACAAAGAACGTCTTCTACTCAATGCATCAGTAACTCTATTAGTAACTCCACTCTTATGCTTAATAACAAATGTAAAACTTTGCAAGTACTCAACCCACTTCATATGTCTCTAATTTAATTTATGTTGATTTCCCAAGTATTATAAAGCTTTATGATCAGTATACAGCACAAACTCCTTAGGAATTAAATAATGTCTCCACTTCTTTAATGCTTGAACAATAGCATAAAACTCTTGATCATATACATAATACTTCCTTTTAGCATCATTCAACTTTTCACAAAAGAAAGCAACATGTTTACCTTCTTGACTTAATACAGCTCCTATTGCATTACCACTCACATCACATTCAATTTGAAATACTTTGTTGAAATTAGGCAAAGCCAATACAGGTAATTCAGCAACCTTTTATTTCAATGTCTCAAAACTCTTATCAGCTCCATGTGTCCACTTAAATTCCTTTTTATCTCCCCTCATTGTCTCATTCATAGCATTACAAACAACACTGAAATTCTTTGTAAACTTTCTATAAAAACTAGCCAAACTATGAAATGATCTTACCTCACCCACATTCTTAGGTGTAGGCCATTCCAAAATTGCTTTAACCTTCTTAGGATCCATCTTCAAACCATCAGCTCAAATCAAAAATCCCAAATACACAATCTCCTCTTGCATAAAACAACACTTTTTTAGATTAATCAACAACTTTTCCTCTTTCAACCTCTGCAATACTTGTCTAATATGCTAAAGATGTTCTTCCTTAGTCTTACTGAATATCTAAATATCATCCAAATAAGCAATCACAAACTTAACGAAAAATCTTTTTGAAACTTCATTCATCAACCTCATGAAAGTACTAGGTGCATTAGTCAAACCAAAAGACATAACCAACCATTCATACAAACCATCTTTTGTCTTGAAAGTAGTCTTTCATTCATCACCTTCTCTGATTCTAATCTGATGATAGCCACTCTTCAAATCAATCTTGGTAAAATACTTTGCTCCAATCAAAAAATCCATTATGTCATCCATCCTCGACATAGGAAACCTATATTTCACTATTATCTTGTTAATGGCTATGGAATCAGTGCACATTCTCCATTCTCCATTGTCTTTGGGTGCTAATACAATAGGTATAGCACATGGATTCAAGCTTTCTCTAATCAAACCTTTCTGCAACAACTCATGCACTTGTCTGTTAAGTTTTTCATTATCTATAGGTGTCAATCTATATGGTGCTTTGTTTGGCAAACTAGCTCTAGGAATCAGATCCATACAATGACTTATACTTCTTACTAGAGGTAAACCATCAGGAATATCATCAGCAATAATGTCTTTATACTCATTCAGCAATTTTGTAATTTCTATTGGTACTTGACTATCACTATCTGATGTCACTCGATCATTACTAGCTTCTACTACTTGGCCATTACTTGGTCCTCTAGTAACTATAGTAAAACAAACTTGATTCTTCTTTACTTCCTTTTCAAATTGTTCCTCATTAACCATGCAAATTTTTACAACAGTACAATTAACCTCATCTAGACTTTCAATCAAAGGCATCAATGTTTGTTTCTTTCCATTTACCCAAAGAGTATATTGATTCAATCTTCCATCATGTATATCATATCTATCGTATTGGCAAGGTCTACCTAACAAAATTTGACAACAATCCATGGGCATAATATCACACAAAACTTCATCAAAAAAATGTCCAATTTTGAACTTCACAAGGCATTTCTCACTTACCAGTATCTTATGCTCATCTTTGATCCATGAAACATGATAAGGTTTGGGATGTTTCAGCCTCTACAACTGCAACTTGGTAACTAGCTCTTTTGATGCTAGATTTGTAAAATTTCCACTGTCAATGGTCTCTTTTCAGCATTTTCCAACCATCTTACATCTTGCCTTGAAAAGACTTCTCCTTAAAACCGATTCTTCATCACTTCTCTTATTGCATAAGGTTATTCTCACCATCAGACTTTCTCTAGCCTCAGGTCCACTTGGTGAACCCTCATCATCTCCTTGAATCACAACTTTTTTGTTACCTTGCCCACTTTTAGAGGATCTACATTTAAAAGATCTATGTCTCTCTTTACCACATCTGAAACAATTACCATGAAATCCACCTCTAGAATAAGAATTACCTCTTCCTCAATAAGAATTAGTACATCCTTGGTAAGAATTACCACTTTTCCATTTAGTCTTACCTTTTTCATCATTCTTCCATTCATATTTTCCTTTATACTATACAAAATTGTTAGATCTGCTACCTTCACCATAAGATCTACCTCTACCTCTCTGGAATCTACCACCTCTACCTCTTTGTCTTTGTTCATGCTTCTTTGTCAAGATCTCTTCAACTTTCAAGGCATATTGATATGCTTCTTCTACGCTTTCCTACTTCACAAAACTTATTTCATCTTGAATTCTAGATCTCAATCCATTAATGTACCTTGAAATTTTCTCAACATCATCATCCACATGTCCAGATCTGATGTCCAATCTATAGAATTCCTCGGTATATTCTTTCATAGTTATGTCCTTTTGTTTCAAATTTTAAATCTTTCTCAACAAGCTAACTTGGTTATCAGCAGGGAGGAATTTGTTCTTTACCTTGTTCACCATCTTTGGCCAAGTTCTGATCTTCTCCTTTCCTCTCCTTTGTCTATCAGTTTGCAAATGCTCCCACCATAGTGATGCATGACCTTTCAACCTAGTGATTGCAATCTTCACCTTTCTATTATCATGAGTGTTTTCATACTAAAATAACTTCTCCATATTAGATATCCAATCCAACACAACATTGGTATCCAATTTTCCATCATAAGGAATAACTTCTACATTAGGCTTTGAATTTTCCCTAGACAATACTCACAACAATCTTTCCTCATCTCGATCTTCTTCAAGTTCTAGATTATGGTTTGGTGATACTGCTTCATCATCACTTACATCATCAAGATGTGCTCCTCTCCTTTGGGTTGTCTGCACAACATATCATCTAGCTGCAACTTGTCTTAACTAATCCAATACAGCATTATCAACATTATTTCCTCTACCATGAACCATCTTTACAAATCAGGTTCCTACAAGATCGTAACCCTCTGCAAGTTATAGGTGAAATCCGTAGATCTACCACCCTACAACCAAATCCAAATCAGGGTTCTACATGATCCAATCTCCACAAGGATGAACCTTAAGCTTTGATACCAACTAATGCAAGAAAGGGGGTGAATAACTAGGGCCAAAGGCTCACCAGACTATGCTAACCACCCTGCAATAGTTAACACAATGGAAGAAAACACAAGGAACAACAACCAAAGGAGGAAGAAGAGTGAAATACTTTTATTGATTCATCAAAACATCTTCATACATGCCCAACTATAAGGCCTTCTAGGTTACAGCCAATTACAAATAAATTCACATTCAATGATCCAACTGCAAATTCGTCCCTTCGGTTCAGCTTTGCAATCTTCTTCTCAAAAAATTTTTAAATCTAAGCCTAAACACTCTATATATAATTGCCAAAATCGCTTACATATCATTCTAGAACATTACATAAGAGGAAAGCTGACCCAAAAATGGTCTAGATAGATCCCAAGAAAAGATCTTGGCATAAATGTCACAATAAAAATAAATCACAAAAGTTGGCTCACAGAAATCATGTCCAAATGCTAACACTCAGCATAAATAGGAGAACTCAACACATGAAGGGTCACTTGGCATGCACTGGGTAACTCAACATATATTGGATAACTCAACACATACTAGAACTTGACACACACTAGAAACTAGCACTCAACAATAACTAGAAACTAGCACTTGGTAGTAACTGAAAACTAGCACTCGACAGAATGAATAAAAGGTGCAGGGTTATAAGGAAACCCAGGGTGCTCCTGCATCAATTTCAATGTTACTATCTATAATTGCCATGGTTGCTCCCACTTCACTATTACAATCTAAAGTATAAAGACTGCCTAATTTCTTTCCTTTAGCCAAAACTAACTCACCTTTGGACACTTTCCATGAATCAAGATCAAAGTTAACATTACAACCTTGTGTATACAACTGACTAACTAAAATTAGATTACACTTGATTATAGGAATGTGTCTAAAATCTTTTTAAAACTATTGACTACCATTTGTCAGCGATAATAAAACATCCCCTTTACTAATAATATTACACTCTTTGCTATCCCCAAGGAAAAATTTATTGTACATACCTTCGTGGTAATTTATGAATACACTTTGACATGGAGTAGCATGGAAAGATGCAGTAAAATTGAGAACTCACAAACTTACATTTGTGTCACCAACTACAAGTACCAAAATTCTATCATCTTTAACATGTTGGTCAAATAAATAGTATTGACAAATGAGTGTCAACACACTTAACCATTTTCACTATGTATGCCGAGTACACAATAGATGTCGAGCCAGAATTTTCATTGGTGCCAAGTCACAGTTAGTGCCGAGTAGATTATAGTATAGTATGTGCTAAGTGATCCAAGAATTATTCATGTGTCGAGTAATAGAATCATTTAGATGCTAAATGATATAGGTTACTATAGGTGCTCAGCAAACCAAGAAACGTAATTGATGCCAAGCAATCCAAAAATAGTATGTGTCGAGCATCAACAATATTTCATGTGCCAAGCAATGCAGGATCGCCATAAGAGTTTGTATTTGCACAAACTAAGACGTAAACCATTTTCGGAGCCAACTTAGAGAATTTTTGAAGGAGAAAAAGGATTTGCCTGAGAGGCCAAGCAATAGAAGGAGATCAAACAAGAGGAAGAGGGATAAGGAGGATTCTTCAGATGGCATTCATTTATGACTGTCGCTATAGAAACCATGGGAAAGCTAGAGCTCAAGGCTATGAAGTTGGTCAAAGAAATAGTGCCCTAATCAACATTCTTGGTTTTTTGTCTTGCCCCTAGCTTTTGGTGGTTTAAGCCTACCTATTCCTCTTTGTGGTTGTTTTTTATTTTGTTTGGTTATGGAGGCCTATTATGGCCTATTCTTAACTAATGTTAAGCAACTAGCTCTGTACTTTTTTTCGTCTTTTGTTGTTAACTAGTGGGTTTTAGGCAGCCCTCTAAAACCTATTTTAATTAATCAAAAACATAAATGTATATTATTAGATTAATATTAATATCAATTTCATTTCTAAAATATTGATTTGACTTCTATTTAAGTTCAATATTAATATTTACTTTTCCTTTAATTCATAATGCACCTATAAATAACTCAAATTTGAAATTTTAATTTTAATTAAGTTATTTACAATTTCTCCCATACAATTAAATATTAATAACTAGATGATTATATAGTAACTCTACTATAACTTCTCTTAAAATATAACTCAATCACAATTATATATTTATTAATCTATAACTCCACTTGCATTAATAAATATATAATAAGATAATCCTACTAAGAGTTTTAAAAATAATTGATATTAAAATCTCACTTATAAGAAAATAAATTGTATTTGTTTATTTAAGTTTTCAAAATAAATAAATAATACTTTTTTTAATTTATTTATTTTTATAAAAAATTAATTTATGAAATTAATAATTAATCAATTTTTTCATTTTTAATAAAGAATTTTGAAAATTAAATCATATTTTAATAAAATAAAAATTAGCAAGCAATAAGCATTTTCCCATTCCTTTGATCTCTCAAATCATGCAACTATAATATATTTATTTTTCTATTTTTAGTATATTTGTTTTCACATGCATGTATAAGTTTAGTTATAATATGCTTTCCTCTAAATTAATCTTTTGTTTTCCCAATAAATTTTGTAATTAAATTAAATTAGATGTAAGAAGAATGTTTATCTTAATTCAGAAAATCCATGACAAACACATGGTTCAAAAAGCAAATTCAAAGTTAAAACCCTAGCGGTTCAATTTGTTGTCTTCTTCCAATTTTCTATAATTGAATTTTTCTTATGTTAGAAAGGGGTTTGAAAGAATACAACCATAATAGTCTTCTAGATTTTTCTACAAGTTTCCTCAGACAAGTTTTCTTGATCAATAAGTTTTCCTTTTTAAAATATACAACATAATTCTTTATCCAAAAATCAATACCTAGGAAGACACGAAGTAGACAGATCTTTCAACAAAATTCTACAGTGAGTTTTCAATCCCTACCTCAAAATCACAACTAAAATCTGAGACAATCTATGAATGCACGCAAATGCAAACCCTCTAAAACTTTCAACAATTATTGTGATCCTATTCTAAATTTTGCTCGCCAAAGCCTATGTGTTTTTCAAATGAACTACTAACCCACTAATAAAGAACCATAACCCTATTTAGGGTTTTTGTTCTCCAATATTTCTATTAAATAATAGTTACTTTAATTATTTAATCCTTTCATGCACACTTAGAAACTTTTTAATTAAAATATTTTTTTATTTCTGTTTCCTCCACTTTATTAATTAGTGCAAGTACTATTTAAAGTGTAGTTTATTATTTAAATTAATAATAATTAAAGCTCATTATTTAAATGTAACTCTAATTTAATTATTATTAAATAAATAATTATAATAAAACAATATTAAATCTTTAATGTTTTAATTCTTTTTATCCAATTTCTTAAATTAAACTTTTAAATCAAATCTTTTAAACTAAAGCACATAATTAATTAAATATCATGATATTTTAATTTCTCTTTAACCAATTTTCCAAATTAAACTTCCAAATTAAGTCATTTGAATTAAAGTACATACTTAATTAGTTTTAATTAATTAAATATTCTAATATTTTAATAGTTTATTTTTAATCAAATAATATTTTATAATTCTCAAATATTATATGATTAACTCAAATCTTATAATTAAATCATTTACCAAATAAATCATATAGCCAAATCCACATAAAAGTAACATTACCAAAACTGACTAAAACTCAAAATTAAACTACATTAGCAAAGATAAACTCATGGGTTTAAAAATGGTGGAAAGTCAAATACATGTCCTCCTTCTTAGGACAAGTAATTAGGCTATGGTTGGTATTGTACCTGAACATTATCTCCCCTTTCTTACCATTTAGTTATTGCAACAACCCATGCTTATGCTAACAATTTAGGGAAGTCAATGCCCAGTGCCTACAAATATGTATAAAAGATGAGCATGTATATGTGCATATATATCTAAGCTAAATAGGCAATGGTAGGGAGTGGTACATCATGTAAATCCTGACTAGCAGGTGACTATGACTCCCTCCCTCAACCATATCAAGTATGTAAAACACACACACACACACACACCCCATACACATGCAAGCATGGGATGAGTATAATAATAAATCCTAAAAATAAATAACGTCATAGTATAACATGAATATCTCATTGCCGTGAGGACATAATAAACATCTTTCTAAGACACATCATATGACATCATCATAAAAGCAATTTCATTAACTAACTAAGAGCAATTAAATCATCATCACTGCAAGTAGGAAATTGTTACAACCTAACATAATCACTTACTCAACATATCAAAGTATTACATTTCAAATATCAAATAAGGGCTAACACATCTATAGAAGAATAATATAGAACTTTAACAACTAAGTCTACAATGATAATAAAGGAGGGCTATTACATTTAGTTAGTTTTGAGAAATATCTTATAATTATAGGCCTATTTATGTGCAAAATAAATTATATTTTACCTTTGAAGAAGACATTTGAGACATCTATTATTATATTTAAGTACTTAGTAAAATTAAGACTTTATAAATATTTGATTAAAATTTGTATCAAATTCTTCAAACTTTTTTAAAATTATTAATACCTATATACACTTCCTAGATTGATTTAATTTTAATGAATAGTTATGACTACATTCTTTGATTAATCGATAATGTCATCAACTCATAATGAATATAAATCTAAATCTACTATCACACTTGCCATTTTTTTATTAAATTCATGTTGAAAAAAAAAGAATCGTGTATATTGCTAAAGAAAATATTTAAGTGTAATATAATTATAGTTAATATTGTTTATTATTTAATTTAGTTATGCTAAGACAAAATTTGGAATATAGAAAGGAATTGCATGCTATCTCGTAAGGGCCATAAATTATTTTATGGTGGTCTACTAAGTTGTGATATATAATTATAATTTTTAGTAGAGAAGACTTGCTAAATACATGATAGTGAATGATAATTTAAAAATTAAATAGCATAATATGTTTGTTTAAAGTACATTCATTATAATAAATTAATAAAATTTAGATTATAAATAAATGAAAGAGATGAGAATATATTATTAAAGACCAAATTGATAGCATTATAAATGAAATTGAAAGAGATTAGGACTTGGACTTTTAATTACAAGATGTTGTACTAGAAAGAAGAAATGAAATGTAGAATTAGATAAAAATTTATGAACATATTATAAGTCTTGAGGATTTGAGTGTTTAATATATGGTCAAAGCCTATGATTTGGTCTTGTTGATGTGTTCTATTTTAATGATGCAACTTTATCTCACACATAATTTAATATTAAATACTTGTAATCTAAGGCACTCATGTAAACAATATTTGTGTATGAAAAATAACATGGTATTAAAGAGAACTATTGGGAGGCTACTGTGTAAATGTTGAAATGATAGAATTATTGATTATTCAAACCCTTGTGTTGATAATATATAAAAGAGATCTATAGAGGATACTAATTACTGTTGATGTATATAGTTAGCTATTTAATTATCTTACCTACATTTAGATTTGATCCAACTATAGTATAACTCATCATGAGATACACCAAGAAGACCAAACCCAACCATCCAACATCTAAATTTTAGTAGGGGTATGGTCAACCTACTACTACTATAGTGATCAAAGAGAAACTTAGTAAAACAATAACAAGGCATCGCCCCTTACTATAGTTGGCTATAAGGTCCTTCACCTACTATAAATAGTAGGGGGAAAGGGACAAGAGTTGTTTTGGGATAAAAATTATTATACGAAATTACTCATTAATGTTTTTTTTTGGCAAAGTGGTAACACCACATATCTATATTTAAATAAAAATCTAGTTCAAGAGCTCCTTAGGGAAGGAACTAGTAAGAAAACCTTAATTCCTTACTCGAATACAATTTTGAAATGTCACGAACATTGAAGATACCATTGTGACAAGACTAGAGGAATCATTTGACTCAAATGATGCTCTAATATGCTCAAGATCCTTAAATATCCTTATGCCCCAATCATTGGTAGAATGTAAATAAGAGTCACATTTCCCTTGACATTGAGAGGGAATCCAAATAATATTTGACTGCTAGAGAACAACAAGATGGAGAAAAATATTGCAAAGGAAAGCTTAAGAAGCAACATGGAGATGGAGAATGTAGCAACCTCTGCCCATCACCACATTGAATTCATCCTTTTCTAGAACATTTGTGATGGTTGAGAAGTTGGGGAACCATAATCTATGCTGAGTATACAACCAACTATTGGTGTACTCAAGAAAATGTGTATGAAGTTACTTTATTGTGCATCAACCAAGTCACCACTATGAATCTAAGTGATGCATCTACAGTCAACTTGATAATAAAATACACAATTAAAATTGATGTTTTCCTACTCTCTAAGTGGACACATTTAACAAAAAATTTAGCTCCTAGAGATGTATTCATTTAGCCTCCTAAATAGCACTATTTCTAACAACAATTAGGTATATACCACTAAATATCATGGCAGGCTTCCTACCACTCAATCAATGGCTTTTTTTGTGGATAGGGTTGTCATTCTAGTCCACAATCCCTACCAACTCATTCTTATGCATTCTAATATCTACATAGACTCTAGACTGATCTACAAAGATTCCTCCATCAATTCAAAAAAGTGTAGAGGAAGAACTGTAGAATGTAGATCCCATAGCTTTGGCGAATGTAAAAAACCACTCCAAAACATTATGTAGGGTAGTTGATGAATGGGAGTGTCTAATTGTTTGTGTGTTTAGCTAGTACTGTTGAGACTAGCATGAACACTTTGAGGCTTAAATTCTTTAAACTTTTGAATATGGTGGGATGTTGGTTACCATCTTACCCTAGATTTACAACATTACTAACAAGTTTATAACCTTTTCGCATACAATTATTTCCAAATGCACTTTATGCATTCAACTTGAGTTTCCATGACTGGCATGAACTGAGTGAAACCTAGAATATACAAATTTTAGAATGGGATGGGTTCCTATCATCCATATACATGCAAGAAAAAATTGTATCATATGTTCACATGCCCTTGCTTCTCTAAAGATGTTAACTCCATGACCATTGGGTACTGTTGACATAGATCAACTAAACTAAGGGAGCATACTTATTCTCCATCACACCCCAAATTTGAAAATAGATCAACAATTTTATTTCATTCCTACAAGGTATGAGATATGTTAGAATATATAGTCCACCAATATAGCTAAGAGGGAGTTGAATCAGTTATCCAACTATTATCAAAATTATCAACCTTAAACAAACTTAACCATATGAGCAATATAATTAGAAACCATAACAAGATACTCATACACATTAACACCAAATATGTTAACTAGGGAAACCCTTGATTAGAGGGAAAACCCCAGTGGGGATGGTACCCATGAGATGATGTACTAATATAAATGTTCCTTGTTAGAGGATGGACCTTGTTAGGAGTCTATGAATACATTTAGCATTTATGAGTCCATATTAGGAGACTTTGAATCCCTATTAGGAGATTCCAACCCTATTAGGAGTTGTGGAAGACAACTAGACCCACTACCAAAACAGCTTCAAGTTTAAGACCAACAAACCCATTATCCAAATGATCTTTGTATTATTCCTTATAGAATAATAGAATTGAAATGTATTTCCTTCCACTTCCTCTGTCCTATCAACCAAAATTCTTCTCCTTCAAATCTTGTAACCAAATCGTAAATCTCACATCCAATAATCCCTTGGATTTCTCACATGCATTTACCACACACTTTGCTCCTTTTCGCACTTCGCACTTCATGCAACAATAGATACATTAAAAACAAGAGAAATATCTTTCCTTTATACCATATCTTCATTCCTTGAGTTAGCCTTGAGGCTTTCCCAATTAATTACAATTACAATAGCATTGTCGGCTCATAGTCTATACAAAACTTCACTCGTACGATACTGGGCTTGTGCACTAGCTGATGTCACCAATAGATTGTCCTCTATCACTAGCTGACTACGCATCTCAGATGTAAGATAGAAAACAACCATCATAAAATGCTTTCCTAATGCTTTGTTTCTATAGTTCTCTCGCTAAATTAGGTACAATTTGTGTATGTCTTTGACTTACACATTGCACATTGAACCATGTCATTAGGACATTGTACTAAACATGTCCACGACAACGCATCACTAGACAATCAAAACCTTGTTTGTACAACTACAATCTCACTCTATTACCCTATCAGTCATCACAAACTTTCTATTATGTTGACATCAATGAAAAACATAGTTATGAATGCAACATGTCAATACTCTCCAATGCTTAGGATACTCCCCCAAAGTAGTATCATCAGCATTCATGCTATGAGACATAATGTATAGTCATCAAAAAAATCCATGAGTTATCAAATATGATCCATAATGTATGATATCCACCAATTTAGCAAAGTCTAGTGAGATAAGCATTGATTATGATCATTAAATCACCCTAAACGTGCACCTTGGTATACCCACCCTTCTTAGCTAGGACTAACCTAGATAATAATGCCTATGACTTTTCTACATTATTAGTTTTGTGAGGAATGGAGTTAACCTTTATAGCTTTCATTCATCCTTCATGATCCCTAATGCATACTCTAATCCTAGATTTTCCTAGATTCCCATGTAATGATCCATCAAAATTAGTTTTATAGAATCTATGAGCAAGGGGGACATTTAACTAAAACTTTGTCCATCAAAATTACTCATAAAATATTATCAATATCTAATTTCAGTAGATATGTGATTATGTCCAATAGATGCCTCTGTAGTATTATTTGATAGTGAATTTGAAAATAAAATTCAATAAATGATTATTGATTATTGTTGATTTCTAGTGTTAGGATAATGCACTCTTATGTTAATTTAATTTCTTAAATTCCTCATGTAGAAGTATTTCAAGATCACACACACACACACGACACTTAAAAAATTTGATGCTTTAGTAAATTGATAATAAATCATATTTTGAAGAGTGGACCTTGAAAATTTTATATTTAAAAGCCTGAAAACTAGCTTACAATACAAGTTTCTTTTAAAATAATGTAATTAATATGAATTATCTAGACAAGTTTTGAATTGAAATATATTTATATTTGAGTGTTCAATTCAAGCTTGAGGATTATTTATTACAAGTGTAGTTTCTCTCATGATATTGCAAGTAAAAAAATTGGTCTAGACAAGTTTTGAATTTAGAGCATTTTATTGTTTTGAGTGTTCAATTCAACCTAAGATTAGTAAACATGCTAGATAAGGATTTTTTCACATCATAATTATGTACCAAAAATACTCATATGTGAATATATATATATATATATATAGTGTTTATACATATAAAGCGAAACACAAAATTTAAACTTTTTAATGCTTTAGCCAATTATTAAATATCATATTCTAAAGAGTGGATAATGAAACACTATATTTGGAAGTTTAAAAACTAGCTAAGAAGCCCATGCTTGTGATTGAGTGAAATAACATAATTGAAGTGTTATTTCAGTTCCAATGTTGTGAGTAATAAGAATTAGGCCAAACAAATTTTGAATTGAGAGATTTATGGTTGACTATTCTATTCAATTTTGTAAATTAGTAAACATATTAGATGAACCAAAATTCCCACTAGAATTATATAGCAAATCTTTCCATATGAAATGCTAAAATGTATGAAGATAAAAATAAAAACAATATACTTAGTAGATTTAGCAACTTGTTTAGTTTAATTTCTCTTGGATTCCCTAGTAGGGTGTTACATATGACGTCAAAGCACTAGTTTCTACACTAGGAACTCTAGAGTATTGTACACCTACTAGATGTCTAAATAGTTAAAACTTCAAAAAAAAAAACATAGACATATAACTCTCTTTTATTTCAAACTATTATTTATGACCCTAGTTACTTATAAGATTAAATTTGAATGTTTGGATTGTATTCTATTTGAGTGTTGCATATCATTTTGTGTTAATGTTGTCAAAAAAAACAAAAGGATAAGATTGATTTAGAGATTAGAAAAGGTAATTCATAATATTCTTATTCTTATTTATATTGAATTAGATTGTGCATGAATTTGAAATCATATATTATTTACTATGTGAGTTATGTATTTACAAGATGATGATGTTTTATTATAGTAGGTCAATTGGGTCAAGGACCTAAATGCCCAATTGAATTATGCATTGTATTCATAAGAGAACGATAGAAGCACCATTGTGAAAACCTTGTACTCTTTAGTTTTTTGTCAGCTTCCAAGAGTAAGCCTAATTCTAGGGAAGTTGGACATAATGCCCCTCTAATAGTTTACTTTTCAGTATTAATGTTAATATACTTTGAACTAATTTTCATGTGTTTGTTGGTTATTTTCATGAGGATTATGTATAAGTTATGATATTATTTATCATTATGATTACTTTCCCCATGCTTTCATGTGTATGGTGTGTGTGTTTGTTTTACATTTCTGTTTGATGTGCTTGATGTGGTTGAGAGATAAAGTCATCATCAAGTTGGGATTTGCATGATGTACTAGTTCCTATCACTATCAGTTATATAGAAATATATTTGTACATGCTCATCTTTTATACATATTTGCAAGTACTAAGCATCGACTCTCCTGAATTGCTAGGATGAGCATACCCTATCACAATATCTTAATGGTGGGTATGTGCAGGATCATGGTATGCCAAAAAATGGCAATGTGAAAAAAATAGAGTTTGAAGACGTCTAAAAGCACTTCAAAATCTACTTTGACTTTTTTTCACCTATCCAAGTACCAAACCTAGAAAGTAAGGCTAAGCCTTATTGAATATCCGATAATTAACATAATAATATTATCATAATATAATAATTATAATTATTATACTATAATATAATATTATAATAATTATTGTTATACTATAATATAATATTATTATTATTATATTATAATCATATAATATTATACTATAATAATAATATTATATTATAATAATATAATATAATATTTTATATTATAATATATAGTAATGTAATATAATATATATAAAATATAATATAATATAATATAAAATATAATATAATGTAATATAATATATATAAAATATAATATAATAATAAAAATGTAATATATTATAATATCATATATAATAAAAAAGTATAATTTATTATATATTATATATAATAATATAATATAATATTTTATATTATAATATATAGTAATGTAATATAATATATATAAAATATAATATAATATAATATAATAATAAAAATATAATATATTATAATATAATATATAATAAAAAAGTAGTATATTATATAATATATGCAGTGAATATTGGATATTTGATACCTGTGACATTACATTAAAAAAAAATCACAAACCCACAGGCGCTTATTTTGCATATTTAGGGGCTAGTATTTGCACCGCAATTGGATATCAGATATACGATCGGATATCGGATATCAAGGCTTTTTTTGTTTGTTTTTTAACCTAAATCCAATAGATTTTAGCATGATTTTGTTTGTTTTAGTTGAATCTAGGGTTTTTTTTGAAAAGAAATGTTAAAATTAAGGTTTTTTTTAATATATATTATGTTTTGCAATTCAATAGGAATGGCTGATCAAAATGATGACACTAAGGCCGGGAATAATATTCCTTGTAACCCCCCACCAAACGATCCAGTACCCCCACAAAATCATCCACCAAATGATCCTCTGCCCCCTCAAAGCCCTCCTCGAATCGAGGATTTGATAAATGAAAATCTTACCAAATTGAGAGGTTTGCATAGAACATATAATAATGTACCCACATTGGCTCTTATGTTATCCATGTTAAACACCATAGTGGATAACATTGAAACCTTTACGAACCAACAAAATGCTGCTCTTCATTGGCGTGATGAAATGCACGAGATTTTTTATGATGGTTTGGACTATGATGAGGTTGCGGCCCTCAATATATTCAAAGAGGATTTGGCTAGCCTTTTTGCGAACCCAAAAATGGGTTTACCAATTGACCCAAAAAAATTCAAACTCTCAATTAAATGGTGCACAAATGATGCCATATGTGCAAACTTTTGGGATCGTTAGTGGATGGTCTTTAATATCCCTCCACATGGCAATTTAGACATACCATTTTATTTCCTTAGAAAATTATATGCATAATTTGTGTTGAAACTTAAAGTGAACTATTGGAGCATGAAGCCTAACATGGGCTTAGGACTAGGAGCTCCTCGAGATAGACCCTCTTCCCAGTAGAAGAAAGCTGGTACTTTTGTCCCCCCCACTCCTCGAGTGCAGCATCTAGATATTATGGAAGAGGCTAGCTCTCAGACCATCAGAGCCATTCATAGGCTAAGTAGCCTAATGATATCTCAGGCTAGGTCAGTCTTGCCTCCTCATGTTGATGATGTTGGTGCTAGTTCATCATCAGCTAGCTCATCACACATTTATGTACCTCACACTTGCATTACGTGCAAGAATATTTGCCTGGGTCCTATAGGTGATCTTCCTAAGTATCATTTTGTATTAGATGAGGATACACTAGACACATGCGTAGAGGCTACAGACCCTGATGCAAGAGAGGAGGGGAATGTAGAGGCATGGACTCCTTTGGTGTAAGTACATGTATACATTTTTTTGTTATGACATATGGGATTCAAAGTTAATTTTTATAATAGAGTAATTTTAATTTTTAATTCATACTAACTTTTACATGTATGTGATCTTCATTCATGTTTAGTTGATGACTAAGGAGGAGCTCAAACAGATTGATGATGCCATGCTCTCGGCCATTTCATTTGGCCTTGAGACATCTATGGTGCATTATGTTGTGTTCACATTTTTTTTTTTTCTATTTGATATTGTAGCATATATGGTTGCTAATCTTTCTTTTATCTTGCAGGTACCACCTATCCCAAGAGGAAAAAGTGTGGGGGGTGAGCCAGCATGCATTAACAAAGGAAAGGTAATTAGGTGCTTTCTATTTGATTAAATATCGATGCATTCTTGTAAAATTTTTGTGGTAATCCCATTTAATTACATTATTTATTATATATAGGGCATGGCTACTGGTGATGAGCCTATACAGATTCCACATTATAGACCATCAGGTATTTCCATTCACATTAAGAGCCCCATTGTATGTATAAGTATCATTTATTTTTTAATTTCTTTATCTTCATAAATAAATTCAAAACTAATTTTTGTGATATTAACAACTACTATTTTGTATCTCATAGGAGACTCCTAATGCACATAAGGTCCGATGGGAGAGTTATGTAGATTTGATGATGCAGCCACTCTCTCCTAAGGAGAAGCCTACAATAGTAAGTTGTAGTTTGAATTCATGATTAAATATGTTATAAATTTAGCATGCTATGAATTATAATGTTATAGTTTAAATTGTAGATTCATCTGACAAATGTATTTGAACATATACAACCCATAATTAGTGAGGTACAAGCATTGCCAAGCCATACGAGAGGACTCCTAACCGATGTAGGAGGTCAACAAGAGAGGTATTTATTATGAAATTTTGATAGTATAAATCTTCATTACAAAAAAGATCATTATGCATTTGAGTAATTCAATGTTATATATAAGAATCATATAAATTTAGTAGTCTAACTTTGGGTTTTCCTTTTTTGTTTATGTAGGAGGCATCTAATCCACCTAGTGCAGCAAAGATGCTATATTTTTATCATCCATCAGCACCCTAGGATAGTATAGTTATCGTAGGATGCACCATGAGACATTTTGAGATGGCATATGCCACATTGTATACAGAAATATTGATATTATGCACATTCTAATGGCATGATCAGCCACATTTTGTATATGGATCTATGTATTTTGATATATATTTGAGTACTTTGTCTATGGATACATGATCTTTGATATATATTTGTGTAAATTTTTTTCTATGGATACATGTATTTTGATATATATTTTTGTTGTTTGTGTGCACAATGATATATATATGTATATATATATATATATATATATATATATATATATATATATATATATATATATATATATATTTAGTATCTAGTATTGTTCAATTTATCGTGGATCATGTGTATTGTTCATGTTTATGGAATATCATTAATTTTGATTATGTTTGTTATATTCGATTCAAATGCAATAATTTTTGAATAAAATTTTAGCAACCTTTATTATCAAATTTGGATGCAATGTATAATTTGAAGTGCTATCATGACATAAACACACTTGTTAACCTCCTACAAAAGGTTCAGATAACCCCAAATCTAATTTTAAACTCCACCTTCAACCTTGAAATTAACTCTTGGCTTCAAATCTAATCTCAACACAGTTAAGGACTCCACTCCTCAACCATGGATTCTATTCTCAACCACCAAGTCATTCATTGATTCATAATCTTTGATAACTAGCACTTCACTTTGTTACTATCCTCATACTACAACTTTTCAATTTCAACATAACCTCAAAATATCTCAACTTAAGAGACTTGATTGGATGGTTCATTGATATCCCTCATGAGCTTTGATTTATTTCGGGCCTCAGCATCACCTTCCTATAGCATTCAACGGTTCATAGATAGCCCTCACGAGCTCCGAGTTATGACCCTTGGAAGATCAACCTTGAAATACACTTATAGCACCTTGGACACTCCTCGGTACGGGGTGGCTACGGATGATGGATGGTCTCCGTGGTTGGAACAAGGGTGTCACTAAGGTTCACCCGCCCACCTAGATCTAATGGCACTGATGATTCGATACCAAGATCAGTAGTTTCAAAGTTACACTGTGGTGCACCTATGAACTGAGACACACTGCGAGTTTTGGCATCAAGCAAGATTGATGTGTTGAATGCAAACGGAATGTGATCTCTCAAAAATGAGATAGGATATTTTAGGTCTTAGCATCACCATCCTGTAGCATTTAAAAATTCATCAATAACCCTCACGAGCTCCGAGTTATGACCCTCGAAAGATCAACCTCGAAACACACTTAAAGCACCTTGGAGACTCCTTAGTATGGGGTGGTCACGGACGATGGATGGTCTTTGTGGCCAGAACAAGAGTGTGACTAGGGTTCACTCGTCCGCCCAGAGCTAATGGTGCTGATGATTTGATGCCAAGACCAACAGTTTCAAAGTTACATTGTGGTGCACCTATGAACTGAGGCACACTACAAGTTTTGACATCGAGCAAGATCACTGTGCCAAATCCAAACAGAATGTGATCTCTGAAAAAATTAGATAGGTTATTTTAGGTCTCAGTATCACCATCCTATAGGATTTGATTGTTCATCGATAGCCCTCACGAGCTCCGAGGTATGACCCTCAAAAGATCGACCTCAAAATGCACTTAGAGCACCTTGGAGACTCCTTGGTATGGGGTGGCCGCAGACAATGGATGGTCTTCATGCCTAGAACAAGGGTGTCACTAGGGTTCACCCACCCACCTGGAGCTAATGGCATTGATGATTTGACCAAGATTAGTGGTTTCAAAGTTACGTTGTGGTGCACCTATGAACTGAGGCACACTGTAAGTTTTGGCATCAAGTGAGATCGTTGTGCAAAATCCAAATAGAATGTGATCTCTCAAAAATGAGATAGGTTATTTTATGCTTCAACATCACCATCTTGTAGCATTTAACATTTCATCAATAGCCCTCATGAGCTTTGAATTATGACCCTCGAAACGCACTTAGAACACCTTGGAGACTCCTCAGTATGGGGTGGCCACGGATGATGGATCGTCTCTATGCCTGGAACAAGGTTGTCACTAGGGTTCACCCTTCCACTTAGAGCTAATGGCACTGACAATTTAATGCCAAGATCAACGATTTCAAAGTTACGTTGTGGTGCACTTATGAACTGAGACACACTGCGAGTTTTGGCATCAAGCGAGATCATTGTGCAAAATCCAAAAAAAATTGTGATCTCTCAAAAATGAGATAGATTGTTTTAGGCCTTAGCATCACCGTCTTTTAGTATTCAACATTTCATTGATAGCCCTCACGAGCTCCAAGTTATGACCCTCAAAAGATCGACCTCAAAACACACTTAGAGCACCTTGGAGACTCCTCGTTACGGGGTGGCCGCAAACGATGGATGGTTTTCGTGGCTAGAACAAGGGTGTCACTAAGGTTCACCTGCCCACCTAGAGCTAATGGTGTTGACAATTTGATGCCAAGATCAGTGGTTTCAAAGTTACGTTCTGGTACACCTATGAACTGAGGCACACTGGGAGTTTTGGCATTGAGTAGGATCGTTGTGCCAAATCTAAACGAAATGTGATCTCTTGAAAATGAGATAGTTTATTTTAGGCCTCAGCATCACCATCCTATAGCATTTGATAGTTCATTGATAGCCCTCATGAGCTTTGAGTTATGACCCTCGAAAGATCGACCTCGAAACACACTTAGAGCACCTTGGAGACTCCTCGGTATAGGGTGGCCGCGGATGATGAAAGGTCTCTATGGCCAAAACAAGGGTGTGACTAGGGTTCACTCGCCCACTCAGAGCTAATGGCATTGACAATTTGATGCCAAGATCAGCGGTTTCAAAGTTATGCTATGGTGCACCTATGAACTGAGGCACACTACGAGTTTTGGCATCGAGCGAGATCACTATGCCAAATCCAAATAGAATGTGATCTCTCAAAAATGAGATAGTTTATTTTAGGCCTCAACATAACCATCCTGTAGCATTTGACAGTTCATTGATAGCCCTCACGAGCTCCGAGTTATGACCCTTGGAATATCGACCTTAAAATGTACTTAAAGCACCTTGGAGACTCCTTAGTGTGGGGTGGCTGCAGATGATGTATGGTCTCTGTGGCTGGAAAAAGGGTGTCACTAGGGTTCACCCTCCCACTTAGAGCTAATGGCACTAATGATTTAATTCCAAGATCAGCGGTTTCAAAGTTATGTTGTGGTGCACCTATGAACTGAGGCACACTGCAAGTTTTGGCATTAAGCAAGATCACTGTGCAAAATCCAAACAGAATATGATCTCTCAAAAAAGAGATAGGTTATTTTAGGCTTTAGCATCATCATCTTGTAGCATTCAACATTTCATTGATATCCCTCACGAGCTTCGAGTTATGACCCTTGAAAGTTTGAACTCAAAACACACGTAGAGCACCTTGGAGACTCCTTGTTATAGGGTGGCCGCGGACGATGGATGGTCTTCGTGGATGGAACAAGGGTGTCACTAGGGTTCACTCACCTGTTTGGAGCTAATGGGGTTGACAATTCGATGCCAAGATCAGTAATTTCAAAGTTATATTGTGGTGCACCTATGAACTGAGGCACACTGTGAGTTTTGGCATTGAGCGAGATCACTATGCCAAATCTAAATGTAATGTGATATCTTGAAAATGAGATAGTTTATTTTAGGCCTGAGCATCACCATCCTATAGCATTTGACAGTTCATCAATAGCCCTCACGAGGTCTAAGTTATGACCCTCGAAAGATTAGCCTTGAAATGCACTTAGAGCATCTTGGAGACTCCTTAGTACGAGGTGGCTGTCGATGATGGATGGTCTCCATGGCTAGAACAAGGGTGTCACTAGGGTTCACCCACCCACTCAGAGCTAATGGCACTGAAGATTCAATGCCAAGATCAATGGTTTCAAAGTTATGCTCTGGTACACCTATGAACCGAGGCACACTACAAGTTTTGGCATCGAGCGAGATCGCTATGCCGAATCCAAACGAAATGTGATCTCTCAAAAATGAGATAGATTATTTTAGACCTTAGCATCACCATCATGTATCATTTGATAGTTCATCGACAGCCCTCACGAGCTCTGAGTTATGGCCCTTGAAAGATTGACCTTGAAACACACTTAAAGCACCTTGGAGACTCCTCGGTACGGGGTGGCCATGGATGATGGATGGTCTCCATGCCTAGAAAAAGGGTTTCACTAGGGTTTACCCATCCACCGGGAGCTAATGGAATTGATGATTCGATGCCAAGATCAGTGATTTCAAAGTTACGCTCTAATGCTCCTATGAATTGAGGCACACTGCAAGTTTTGGCATCGAGCGAGATTGCTATGTTGAATCCAAACAGAATGTGATCTCTCAAAAATGAGATAAGTTATTTTAGGTCTTAGCATCACCATCTTGTAGCATTTAATAGTTCATCGATAGCCCTTATGAGCTCTGAGTTATGACCCTCGAAAGATCGACCTTGAAACGCATTTAGAGCACCTTGGAGACTCCTCGGTACAAGGTGGCCATGGACGATGGATGGTCTCCGTGGCCAGAACAAGGGTGTCACTTGGGTTTACCCACCCACCCAAAGCTAATGGCACTAATGATTTGAATAGTTCTAGCTGTTAGGAGTTAGATTTTGAAAAGTTGTTAAGAAAATTGCAAATGTTGCTAAGCAACTTTTTGCAATTTTTGCGCTAAGACAAGTTTTATTGTAAATTTGTTTGCAAATGGACTCTACAAACTCCTAGGGACCCTAATAATGTTCTAGACATCTAGACTTACCTAAAAAACATGAAATTTACCAAAAATCTACTTTATTGGACCAATTGATGGCCAAGGCTTATAGTTGCACCATGGGGTCTTGTGTCCATTACAATTGTGGATGCTCACAAGGAGATCATTAGATCTATCCCTAGACCTTATTACATCAAGAAAAGAAAAAAGATTAGGTGCTTTGCACTAGTGTTCCATGTATTGATGTGATAAAAAAGTGCATAGAATAGTTAGTGATTGTGCATACCTCATGTATGCGTTACTTCTTTTTTTTTTGATGAGATGTGGTTGGTATGTGATCAATTGACAAGCTTTCTTAGCATGAGAATTGTTGGATAACCAATCCATTTTCCTACTAATTCAAATGGGTGTGCCTAAGGGCTCAACATGTTTGGGTGATATTGAATCCACATGGAAATCACTTGCTTTTCTAGAGATGCTAAAGGGTGTATGCAAAGGGACTAGCATCCTTTAATATTGTAGAATTTCATTTTTGTGCATTTTTATGGATATACATTTGGAAACATGTCATGCATTCTTGAAAAATTTTTTTATTAGATGTAGTAGGTATGTGGATGATCAACAACCTTGTATTTCATTAATGTTATTGGACTAAGAACCAATTTTCCTCTCAGTTGGAAGGGTGGACCTAAGGGTTCAACACTAATGGGTGATGTTGAACCACCTTGGTAATGACTAGTTCAATTGGGGAGGCTTAAGACTACATGCAAAGAGATTTTTGTTGATTTTACTCTTGTTTCAAGGGGTGGGCCTAAGAGCTCAACATGTTTTGGTGATGTTAAATCACCATATTAATGAATAGCTCATTTAGAGATGGTAACTAACCAAAGCTTAGAAGATTATTTTTATAGTATTGTAAAAGTTTTTTGTGAGAACCTTGCTACTAAAAATTTAGAGTATATGCATTTTTCCTAATGATTCTAAACATGAATGCAAAATGGATCCATTTCTCAAGAGCATTCAACAGGTTGATAGTTGTTATGAACTTTGAGCTACCTTAATAAAAGGAGGGGACTCCTTGACCATGGATAATGCAAAGATAGAACAATGGAAGAAAGGATCAAGCCAACTCCTACACAACCTTCAAGGTTTTCACAAGGATTTAACAAAAGACTTGGTCTACTTCCTTGAATGGATACTCCTCCTAACAAGCACTAAAAAAGGTTTCTAGACTTACCTTCGACAAGTATGACCCAAAACCACATGTACCCAATTCAATGGAAATATGACAACCTCCCTCAAAATGGGCATAACGAGGATTTTTCTATTAGGAGTTACATTTTGAAAAGTTGTCAAGAAAGTTACAAAAGTTGCTAAGCAACTTTTTGCAATTTTTGCGCTAAGACAATTCTTATTGCAAATTTGCTTGTAAATGCATTCCACAAACTCCTAGGGACCCTATTGCTGTTATAAACACCTAGACTACCTAGAAAACATAGAGCTAACCAAAAATCCACTTTATTGGACCAATTGATGCCCAAGGCTTATAGTTGCACCATGGGGTCTTGTATCCATATAGGGAGATCATTAGATCTATCCCTAGACCTTATAGGAGGCAAGTTAATATCAGGGGGTAAATCAATTTTGTAAGCATTATTGCCACACTTTTAACCAATGGAGGAAGAGTTAGCATGGTTGTAATAATGCACGCTAACCATGATGAACCAACAAAAAGGAGAAACACTATGAACCATGATGCACTTGAACATGAAGATGATTATTGAGAGGATCAAATGCAACATGTTGCTTCAGTCCCAAATGTTGACAATATACAAGGGTTTGACTTTGACAATATACAAGATCACATTATTAGAATAAAATAATAAGTTAAATATACAATGGAAACCTCACACCATAAAAAATAATGAAATACATTGATAAGACTTGTAGTAAAAGGCTTACACAATAGTAGCATCATAAAATCACTTTTTGTTTCAATACCTCATTGTGAATGAGTATTCAAACTTATTGACACCTTCCCCAAATTATTTTTTAAGAAATCAAGTATTCTAATTGTTCATCTATACTTTCTAGATTTTTCTTATTTGATTAGTTTGATAAAAATAGTTTTAATAATCATAATGTCAGCTCTATGTCAAATAAGAAAAAATCCAAACTCGTAATAAGATATCCACAAGCAATTATCTTTCATATAGTTATAAATGCTCTTAAAATTGTCTTTATAGCCTTGTATCACATGGAAATATGATTTGCAAGAACTTTTTCAATATCTTCCTCTTATAATTCCTTAAAAAGAACCTACCAAAATACAAATTAGAATGTGCAACTAATTTAACCTGTCTTTTTCATTATTACAAAAACCATATACAAAAAAAGTTCACATTTTACATCATAATACATCATAAATCTTAGGAATTCTCCCCAACACCCCCCCCCCCCCCCCACAACTCTTCATGATGTACCTACATTCCAATATCATAAAAAATTAGTAACTTATTGTATTAAACAAGATAATAATCAGTTCATTGAATCATTATGAAGAAAATAACATAAGAAGTAAATATACCTAGTCGATTGTTCTAGTAGGGTCCTCTCTTTGTTTTAGGGTCTCCAACAGGGCTTCATGATCAACATTAGTAATAGTAGAAAGTTCTTTTACTTTTGGTCTTCCTTGATGTTTCAACAACTTTACATTTGTTGCTATAATAAGATGCAAATATATGAGAATTATTTTGTGCTTTTGATAGTCTTTGAATGCAGGAATTTTGTTCCTTCTAAGCATGTTTGTCCCCAGCCATGTTCCAATGACAACCACTAATCTAGTAAGATATGTGAATCCATCATCATCTGTGATCGGTTGTGCAAGTTTTTTCTTACCTCTTACACAACGTGCTAACCAATAATTGGATTTCTCATCATTCCCCTGTGGTGCAACCAATGCAAAGACATGTCCTGGCTAAAGTAGATCTGATAGATGGTTATACTCAAGTGAACTTTTCATGTCATCATTTCTGATAGAGGGTATGATAGACAATGGAGTAAGATAATGTGCAGCCCATGTGTCCACCCACTCACTTGACTCACAGTGATCCCAATCACATTGAAAACAACTAAGAAAAAAGAAAGCTAGTTGTCATGTCCAAATGGTCCATGTACTAGAATCAAAGCTCTGGAATGAATGCATTTTTTATGAGTCTCTCACTATAGCACAATCTGATCTATCAGCTATGGACCCTTCCTCAACCAACCAAAAGAACCTACATACCACTAAATCAAGAGTCCCCCCCCCCCTATGATAATGCTAAACTACACCAATCAACAATGCTACGAGCATCAAGAAGCTCTGCTACTAAAATCTTCAGTTGCTCCTTAACTAGAGCTCTCTTCACACATGCCCCTACTCCATCATGTTCCCCTTTTCCATGACCAGACTCAAAAAAACTCCAAATATGAGTCACCCCTCTCTCTATGTGCATCCTACACAACCAATAAAACATGCGAGCATTCTTGAATTGACCTGTACACTTATCTGACCAAAGGATATGTCTCTCCATAGCAATTGCATGCTCATGTAAGAAATCAAAATAATTCTCAAAACAATGTTGCACAAACTTGTGAAAGTGAGATCTATCATCACTCATATAAAAATGATACTCTCTAATAATCTTTCAATTATCTTCCACACTATCAGGGGCATGTCTATATGTTATGTGAATGAAAATAGCAATCTGAATGGAGTTGTAATACTGAGATTGTGTCTCATTTTGAGGTTGCAATGTGTAGTTCTTGGCAAAATCAAAAACTAATATAATAGTGTCAATGGGAAAAGTCTCCTTACACATTCTAAATTGTTGATCCAACCATTCAGACCTATGACTATGTCTTGCATACTTGTAGAAAAGATTTGCCTTGAAATCTAAAATAAAACTAGCCACACTGATATCTTTTCCAATAAATTCACATGTAGAGCTCTCACCCCCACTCTTCAATGTGTATTTCACCATTTCATATACCTTTTTTTTCACTATTGTCTTTCCAAGATCTTGTTTGCACCCCTCATGGAAACATGTGTCAAACTTGGATAAGCCACCACATTCTAAACACTTCTCATTTAAGCAAGCATTTCTATAAAAGAAACAACCATCAACTCTACGACATAAAAGCTGATCTAGCAAGTCTCTTAATGATTTTGGAAGCCCACTAGCACCACAATGCTCCAACATTTATTTACCATGCAAAGTAGAACAGATGGAGCGTAATAGTTCATGGTGCATAGAAAACTCAACATGATATTTGCAAAAACATGTATTTTGAATTTTGAGTGACACACAATAAAATGGCTTCAAAAATTCAAAAGCCCTTTTTGATATTTGAAGACTTGGATGACTCTCTCTAAATTGTTTGAACAACATAGTTTGACTTACCTCCAAATAGTGTTTAGGATGTGGTGTGCACTCTTTGATGTCAATTCTCAACTTTAACACGTCTTTAGCATTGGGTGATACTCGTGAGCTAGAGTGCCAAAATTGTGTAATTTCTTCCTTCACATCATTAGATAGCTTCTTATCAAAATGTGGAAGTCTCTAACCAAATGCCCATATTTCATTTTGAAGAGAATCATCAATTTTCTATCGTCAACTAAGTGCTCTTCTCAAAGTAGTATGATTTAGATTCAAACCATTACAAGTTTGTCTCATATATCTACCTTTTCTCAAATGATGACTTACCAAAGAGGTTGTAATAACCCTTCAAGTAGTTTTGTTATCCTTCTCCCTGCTATTTTGCCAATGCTATTGAGAGCACTGAAAAGATTCTTCACAATAATGGCATTTCTTTCCAACTTTTTATTGACACAAATCTTCAATTTGGAAAGCATAGGTCTCATCTTTTGGATCTTTAATAAGTGCATGAAAAGCTGACATTGCTCCACCACTATCTTGTTGCTGAAAAACATCTTATATAGTCTTGAAGCCCATAACTGAATGGTTCTTTCTGATTTTTTGCCTTCCAAATTGGTAATAATCGTTTCATCAATTTCAATTATCCATTTTGGTGTTCTAGAACCTTCATTTCAATTATAATTTGGAGATATGTAAGGTTCTTGTGCATTAGGTTCATGTGCATTGTCATGTTCGACATGGTCAATTATGCAATTTGCATTATGACCTAGTAGCATTTCATTCTTGAAATTTTCATTCTCTAAATTTTCAATTCTGGCATTACCATTTTCAATAGGTACATTTTCATTCCCCAACTGTACATATTCATTATCTAACTCTATGATTTCACCTTCAATTAATTCATCGTCAACTTGACTAATATTTAACATACCTTGTCTTTTTCTTCGATGTTCCATTTTGTCCCTTTCTCTATATGTCGCAATGTCTTTATTGGATACCTTCCTTTTGTGTTTAGCCTTTTGATGACTATTGCTCCCCATTCAAATGACAATATCAGACACCTAGGGTTATATTTTCAAACTTTTTTCAATTGGTTGGGCCCAAAAATGTGACTTTTTGTAAAACCTATGAAAAAAACCCTCAAAAAGTGATGTTGTTGGGTCTACAGGGAAAGGAAATATGTTGGAAAATGATGCTAGTTATATTGGATATCTGATTTGAAATCAGATATCCGATATCAAATCAGATATCTGATATCATATCAGATATTTGATATGCCCCAAGAAGATTTTGGAGGGAAAAACAAATATGGGTTATAGTTTGTGAGTTATCAATTATTTGAGTTATATTACTATGTAAAGATATATTATAATATTATATATATATATATATATATATATATATAATAACATAACATAACGATATAACATATAATCTATTAATATATAATAATATATTATGTTATTCTTATTATAATCTATAAATATAATATATATTATTACATTAAATTATTATTGTTTTTACTATATTTTTATTAAATATAATAACATAATATTTTATATATATATATATATGTTATTAATATATATTATTATTATTATTATATATAATATATTATTATTATTATGACCTATGTTATTAATATATAATAATATATTATGTTATTAGTATTATAATCTATAAATATTATATATATATATATATATATATATATATATATATGTCCCTAGGGGTCCTAGGACCCCTAGGGACATATTATAGTCATTCATATGTGTCGAAGGGCGTCATAGGGTGACCTATGACCCCCTTCAACCCATTACATGATGACATATGTCCCTAGGGGTCCTAGGACCCCTAGGGACATATCACAATCGTTCATATGGGTCGAAGGGGGTCATAGGGTGACCTATGACCCCCTTCGACCCATTACATGATGACATATATCCCTAGGGGTCCTAGGACCCCTAAGGACATATCACAATCCTTCATATGGGTCAAAGGGGGTCAGAGGGCGACCTATTACATGACGACATAGGACCCCTAGAGACATATCACAATCCTTCATATGGGTCGAAGGGGATCATAGGGTGACCTATGACCCCCTTCAACCCATTACATGACGAGGTATGTCCCTAAGGGTCCTAGGACCCCTAGGGACATATCACAATCCTTCATATGGGTTGAAGAGGTTCATAGGTCACATATCACAATCCTTCATATTGGTCGAAGGGGGTCATACGTTGACCTATGACCCCCTTCAACCCATTACATGACAACATATGTCCCTAGGGGTCCTAGGACCCCTAGGGACATATGTCTTCATGTAATGGGTCGAAGGGGGTCATGTAATGGGTCAAAGTTCTCTTCCTTCGATGCTCCATGCATGCATCCTCGAGCTCTTAGCTCTACCCCTATTCAACCTCCACACTAAACCCCTACCTAGCCCTTGTGATATCTTTTCCATGAAGTCCCCCATAAGACCACCATACTCTGACATCGGCCATATGTAATCTCAACTCCTCGAGTCTCTTGACCAGCTCTTGATCCTCCTTGATCACTAATGCCACTCTTGGAATGCATAGAACTCCCACAGCTCCCCTTGTTCAACACTACTTGACTCCCTGAGCCCCATGTTGCACCACTACAACCCTACATTGAGAACCACCATGACTCCATTGTTGAACACTGCATCCAAACTGCTTGACTTAGACCCCACGAGTACTCCCTAGCTCGTATGCATACTTCCAAAGTATACTCAACACCACCTCAACACCTCTCTGAACCTTCTAGCTCAATACGTATACTCCCAAAGTATACTCGACACCTCCATGGTACCTCTTTGAACTTCTTGGCTCGTATACACACCTCCATGATATACTCGACACCCTTATGGCACATCTCTGAACTTCCTAGAGTCCTCTAGTCCAACTTCTCATGTTATCCTAACATGAGCATGTCTCTATGGAATTCCACCTCTTTTTGGTCTCCCTAGCTCCCCATTGAACTGTTGAAGCCCAACCTTTGTTCCCCATGAAACTGTTGACTGCCTTAGCCAAACATTGGATCCTCACACTGAGCCTCGACTGCTTCAACACCATGTCTATGTCTACATGCCCTTGTTGGTGAACACTATGTTCTCGTACACTCAGTGCACTCGAACCAACCCCTTCGTGCATCCACGTCATCTCATACTCAATCCATAGATCCCTTTGCATTGCACAATCTATTTGAGTTTCACACCCTAGCTCCATGATCCACCCAACCTTGTTGGATGCTAGACTTCTATCTCCAACTTGGTTAGCACCTTGTAGCTTTACCTTTGAACCACTTCACTCGTCTGCTTCACCCATTTCAATCATGCACCACAAGCCTTTGTTCTTAGCCATCCATTATGACTCACCTCCTTAAGCCATGCTCATGACTAACCCCCTTCAGATACTTGATACGGATTTTCCCCCTTGACTCGGCATCCCCTTAGCACCATTCTGGAACACTACATCCTATTTTCCATACTTGACCACCATGGTCTCTGAGATCCCACCTAAATGCAAACCCACACAGCCAAGCACCCTGGATGTGCACTCAGTGCCACACCCAACCGGTATCGCACCACTTCGCTATTTGGCCCAACAACACATCCCCCATGCAGCTAACCATAAGTCCCCAATGCTTACTCGAACAAACCACTTTGCCTCATATCCCAGGACTAGGTACTCCACTTCTCTAGCTTTTAGACTCTGGAAAACCTCCACGGTAGGCCATCAACATTGGCTTAGCTACTTTGCTTCACTAAGTTAGGGACTCTTGTCATCTCACCAAACCTCACCGCGTTACAATATGATAGAGCAACACTTCATTGCTCCTAACGACTCTGTGTCACCTCTATCTCATCCGGAGACTAGAGAGAAGGACTACTCTTCTTCGTCCCTCTCAAGGGAGGTTGACTCTCCAAGTCACCCATCATGCACATCAGCACTTACCCTCTATAGATACACCTCATCTCGGCTCCACGCTTCACCTACACCACAACTATGCTAGAGGGAACATCTCATAGCACAGCCCTAGGATCACACCTCAGCTCGATTGCACATCATGCCTACACCTCAACTATGTTGGAGGGAACAACTCACAAAAAAGCCCCAAAGCATATGCCTTGGATCATGTGTAGGACAAGATCTACACCACAACCATGCCTGCCCAGCACACGACATAGTCCCACTTGCACCTCGGCTTGACCCATGCCTCACTTACACCACACCTGTGTCCACCCAGCTTTGCACCCCCTTCGACCCATTACATGATGACATATGTCCCTAGGGGTCCTAGGACCCCTAGGGACATATAACAATCCTTCATATGGGTCGAAGGGGGTCATAGGGTGACCTATGACCCCCTTCGACCCATTACATGATGACATATGTCTCTAGGGGTCCTAAGAACCCTAAGGACATATGAAAATCCTTCATTTGGGTCAGAGGGGGTCATAAGGTGACCTATGACCCCCTTCGACCCATTACATGACGACATATGTCCCTAGGGGTCCTAGGACCCCTAGGACATATCACAATCCTTCATTCGGGTCGAAGGGGGTCATAGGTCCCTTCAACCCATTACTTGACGACATATGTCCCTAGGGGTCCAAGGACCTTTAGGGACATATCACAATCATTCATATGGGTCAAAGGGGGTCATAGGGTGACCTATGACCCCCTTTGACCCATTACATGACAACATATGTCCCTAGGGGTCCTAAGACCCCTAGGGACATATCACAATCATTCATATGGGTTGAAGGGGGTCATAAGGTGACCTATGACCCCCTTCGATCTATTACATGATGACATATGGACCCTTAGAGGCATATTAGAATCGTTCATATGGGTCGAAGGGGGTCATAGGGTGACCTATGAACCCCTTTGACCCATTACATGATGACATATGTCCCTAGGGGTCCTAGGACCCCTAGGGACATATTAGAATCTTTCATATGGGTCAAAGGGGGTCATAGGGCTTCGACCCATTACATGATGACATATGTCCCTAGGGGTCTTAGGACCCCTAGGGACATATTAGAATCCTTCATATGGGTCGAAGGGGGTCATAGCGTGACCTATGACCCTCTTCAACACATTACATGACGACATATGTCCCTAGGGGTCCTAGGACCCCTAGGGACATATTAGAATCCTTCATATGGGTCAAAGGGGATCATAGGTCCCTTCGACCCATTACATGACAACATATGTCCCTAGGGGTCCTAGGACCCCTGGAGACATATTAGAATCCTTCATATGGGTCGAAGGGACGATATTATATTTAATAATTATATTATATTGTATATTTTAATATAATAATAATATATTATTAGATTATATAACAATAATAATCATAAATGTTACTAGATTATAGATTTAATAATAATAATAACCATATATATTATTATATAGAATAATTTTTTCATATAATACTACTATATATATTTAATAATAATAATAATATATCATATATATCACTATATTATATTTAATAATAATAATCATAAATATTGCTATAATGTAATAATAATAATAATATTAATGTCCACACTTTCCCAAAATAAATTTCCTCTAAAATTGTCTAAAGTTACTCTCTTAAGTTTATTTCCTTTTAAATTTGTCTCCCTCCAAATTTAAAATTCAAAAAAATCTCCCTTTTGAAACTTCCCTCCAAATATGGGTGTAAAGTTTCCGAGCCTAATCGGATATCCAATTCCAAATTGAATATTCGATTAGGCCTGGTATTTACCAAGCCTATTCGGTCAACCCAAAAAATGTGTTTGAGAAGGGTTTCAATGACACAGACTTCGAGTAGCCATCTGAAAATGTTATTTTGATTGAAATTGAATGAAACAAAAAGGATTTTTTAATATCACTCTCGAGATTCCATCGATATAATTGCTGTCAAATTTTGAGTTCAATAAGTATTTATTAGTTAATTTTCAATGAAGATTGTTGTAAAGTGCTGATTGACATACTGATTGAGAATAGCTATAACTTTCAAATGGTATAACATTTTTTAAATCTAAATGTGTCACATTCTATGTTTTGCCTAGTATAAGGAAAAAAAAAATTGGTAAAATTTTCTATTATTTAAGGTGGTCAGACATGGGATTTTTTTTTCCAAAAAAGTTTTGGTAGAAAATTCATATTTAATTATTTATTTCGAATAAAAATACCCAAAAATATGTGTCACATTCGGGCATGAGTCTACTTTTTATATCTATAATTATATTTAAAAAATATTATCATTTAATTTTGATTAAGGTGGTCAGACATACACCTACTTTTTATTTTCGCCCTAGAATTTTTGTAGTACTACATTAAAATCCAAACTTTTGACCAATCAATTATTTTTTTCTTCACATAAGGCCTATTAGTTTAGAAACTATATTCAATTTCCTACAGATTTTTTTTTACAAATTTTTGATATAAAGTCCATAACCACTTTAAAATTATGTGTCAAGTTGACATAACCCTGATTTGTTGATTTTTCACTGCCACTTAAGGCCATAGTTTGGTACACCATGATCCTGCACATACCCTGGTAAGAGGGGAGATAATATTTAGACTCAGATCTTTTCCTAAGCTATCATTGTCTTGAAACATGGACAAGTATTTGGATGACTACATATCCAAATTCATCAAGGTGATGTGAATTAGTGAACCTAACCTTGAGCATGATAATCTTGTCAGTTGTTCTTATGTGGCTTAGTGAGTTTCATCGTAAGATTATTTTGGTGAGATAAATTTATTAAGACTAATTTAATTATTAGAATGTTTGAGTGTCAAGGATTAAGTAAATTAATTAATTGAATTTAAAAGACATAATTAAAAGTCTAATTATAGAATTAGATAATTTAATTAATAATTAAATTAAAAACTCAAATTTAGTTGCATAGACAATATGAATTAATTTTTTTAATAGGTAATGAGCTGAAGTCTAGATTAATTATTATTATTTATTGAAATTAATTATTATCATGTGTTAAAATTAATTAGATTTGAACTCAAGACCTCCCACATGTGAGGTTCACAAGTTACCATTGTGTTGTATGCTCTTGCTTATAATATATATTAATTTTTAAAATTCAAGTTGCATATTATATTTGGTTAAATTTATTAATTATATTTTATTTATATTTATTCCATAATATTATGCCAAAAATACTAATTTTAAATTAAGTTATAATTATGTGTTTTGAATGCACCATTGTTAAATGAGAATTAATAATTAATTTCAAGTTAAAAAGTCGAGTTAAGTGATTTTAGTTGAGTTGCATATTTTTTTTGATGGGCAATGGGTTGAAGCCTAGATTGATTATTGTTAATTCTTGAAATTAATTATTAAATTATGTGTAAATTTCAAGTAAACTAAAACCCAAGACCTCCCACATCACAGGCTTACTAGTTATCATTGTGTTATAGGCTCTTGCCTAAGTTGAGTTGCATATTATATAAACTAATTAAAATTAAATAATGCAACTTAAAATGCTTCTTCTTTTTTATAAGTAAAGGGTCGAAGCCTAGATTTATTATTATTATTTATTTAAATTAATTATTATTATGTGTTTAGCTTAAATAAACTTGAATCGAAGACGTCGAACAGAAAGACTCACAAGTTATTGTTATGTTGTAGGCTCCTACCTAACATAAAATGCACTTTATTATAAAATTAGAACTTAATCTTTTAAAATGAAGTTGCATGACTTAACTAATGAATTAATTAATAAATTATCATTTTTCCTTTTTGCATAATTGAATCTCTTATTTTACAAAACCTATTCATCTTCTATATATGAGAACTTTTGAATTATTATTTTTATTGCATTTATTGGGTTAAATAATTATTTTGAGTGCAAAGTTTAGAGACTTATTTTCAAAATTTGGATCTAGAGTTTCATTTTTGGCTTCATTAGTTTTTTCCATTCAATTGTTATTATAGGTAGGGTTTCAAAAACTCATATTGAATCTATTTCACTAAAAAAGACTGTCTACCTTATGTTTTAAATTAGTTCTTTACCATTTGATCATATTATTGGTAGCTTTGGTTTTTTATATTACAACCAAAAAAAAAAAAAAAAAAACCAGATCCCTACTAGAAACTTTAATAGGATTTTATTTATCTCATTGAGTTTTTTTTCTTTTTTTTTTGTGTGTGTGTGTGTGTGTGTGTGTGTGTGTGTGTGTGAGAGAGAGAGAGAGAGAGAGAGAGAGAGAGAGAGAGAGAGAGATGTTGGTATAGCCTTGAAAATTTTAATATTTCCCTTTTTTCTTTTATTAAAAATATCTATTTATTTTTCAAATTTTAATAAATAAATAAATAAAGTATTTTTTTTTTAGCATTCATTAAAATATACAATAAATTTTATTTTTAAATAAAAAAATTTAACTAAATAAATTTATTTTATAAGTTTACCATTAAGTCGATAGGCCTTATGTAGGAACTTTGTTCATTGAAATAAGTTTTTCTTACCAGAAAATTGTAGGGCTCTTTGAGAAAGTTTTTTTTTTTTTTTTTGGCTATAAACTTCATTTATTTTCTCTTATTCTCTCATTACTTTTTTAGAAATTAGCATATGGTTTTAGAAATAACAAGTTAATCTATATTTTCTTTTAGAAAATCAAATTTTGAATTTTTTAAATTGATTTAATTTTTAGTTTTCAAGACTATTATAGTTTGTTTTTTAAATTAGTTTAGTTTTTAGTTCATACAATTATTTTAGATTTTTTTTTTGCTCTTATCTTTATCAATGTTATTTCTTTCATTTTATTTTCTTATTAATTTTTATAATAGATTTTTATGTTAAAAAATTAAATGGTCATTTTTTTATAAGTAATCAACTAAAGCTTAGATTATTTATTATTATTATTAAGATTAATTATTATTATGTGTTAATTTTAGGTAGATTCAAACCTAAGACCTATATAATGAGAGGCTCACAATTTACCGTTGCATTGTAGGCTATTGCCTAATTAAGTGATCATTTTATTCATATATAATAAATTAAATATAAATAAAAAATGTTTGTTGAGTTTATTTTAAAATATATTTAATAAAATTTTATTTGATATAAATTTAAAATTAATCATAATTTAATTTATTCACATTAAATTATATTTAACAAATAATTATATTATTAAACACCTATCACCACATCAATGCAAGCACAAACGCATGTGCAACTGCTAGTTTTTTAGTTTTAAAATAAGCTTAATAAATCCTAAAATTAAGATATTTGTTAATGTACATAAAGTTAAATTTTTTTTAATATTAAGATTGAATTTAGATAAATGTTTATTTAAATGAAATTTAGATGGAATTTTTAAACAAAAGAAAATGTATTTAAATTAAGGAATTATTAATCAGAGAATTAATATTTTCTATTAGTGCCCATTTGGTTGTTGGAATAGGAATACGAAATTAGGAATATGTTTTGTATTCTCTGTTTGGTGCACCAAATCGAAATAGAGAATAGGAATACATGTTCCCATTTTTTCCTAAAATGAGCATATATCCATTCCAAAAAATATTGTTATTGGAATAGGTCATTCCTATTCCCAATCTCATTTTTCCAAATTATATAATCTTTTTGAGAGGTGTATAATATTTTCCAGCAACTTGGTATGAAAATTTATTTTATTGCAAAAGCAATACAAACTTTGAAAACTCTTGAGACTCAAATGAGTGGAAATAGGTCCAATCATTGTCATTCTAGAGGTTGGAGTATATCTTCATCGACTGGTTGAATGGATACCCAACCCCAAGTCCTTGTAGTTCTTGAACACCTGTATAGGCACCTCGTTTATGAACAGTTTATGATAGAAGGAAAAGAAAATGATCTTTCATAATCACTATGAATATGAAGTCATTTCTAGTGTGATTCCATTTAAGAAATTAAAATTTACTTCAATGATTGTACTAGCTACACACACATGCTCTTGTAAATAATATATGCGAACATTGAACAATATTAAGAGGAAAATATGGCTTACACAATCTGGTACATTTTCTAGAGCATAGTGTAGGAATGGTAGTCTATGGTGGAATCAAACTAGAGATAAATACATTGCTCACTATCACCCTTCCCTCTTGTCAACATGTGATTTTGGAGAATGTATGGTTGCCCACTTTTGTTCCCTAGAAATTCAAAGTCTACTTTGTCATGTTCTATGTTCGTTGAAGATAGCTATGGAAAAATACTAAAAAATATTCTGTAACGCTTTTGGGAAATCCTTCAAAGAAGATTTGAAATGAAATTTTTAATATGAACTTTTTTCTGGCTTGCATTTTATAATCCATTGTTGCTTCTCTCCAGATCTCAAATTTGCGTAAAAGTCACTTCCATTTGAGAAGAAAAATCTTGCAATAAATTAATTTGAAGAAAAAATTATTGAACTCCCAAATGATCTGAAGAACAATCAAAATTAATTAAAAAGATCTTGAAGAATTAGGCCTGTAACTTGACACAGAAACTAATTTTGTCAAGAAAAGGGTTATTGGAACAAAATTCTTCAATAGTTTTTCATCCACTATCCTTAGCTCTTATACATATTGTATATATTTACATCTCTTAATCTAATTCCAACTTTGTACAACCAAACACAAGATTAACATATTCCCAATCAAATTCCATGTGAACCAAAAGAGTCTAAAATTGTAATTTTGAATTCCAATTCCCAATCCATATTCCCATTCTCAATTCTAATTTCCAATTCCTATGCCAACAGCCAAATGGGCCCCTAGTGCACTTCAACATGTACAGTAAGTGCACCAAGTTGTGGTGCCAAAAGGGGGGTATATGTGGACACCTTTTTTCTGAAATCAACAATTTTTGAACTTCAACAAGAATTTGAAGATAGTTACACTCAAAATTTAAGATATGACAAAAATAAAAGTAGTAGTCCTTTGAATCGAGTTTCTAAACTACTAATTTTTTTTCAAAATGGTTTAGTTTTAGGTCCTCAAAAATGGGGGCCATAGAAAGTGGTACTATTTATTCCCAAAAAACATAACACAATACAAAGTGTGGCCCCCCTAAAATTTTAACTTTTTTTTAAAAATTCTTTAATCGCTTTGGTCAAAAGTTACCTAACACTATGTAATTTATACCAGATTTTTTGGGTAATTTTATAATGTGTATCTTTTTTTAATGAATTTTTTTAATTAGACACATCCCAAAAACATGAAATATCTATGTGCTCCCCCTAGAAATGATTGAAAACTAATCTAAAATCAAAACTTCTTTTTTTCAAAGTGTGTAGAATGGAGTCTAGTTTCTAAAAAATTAAGTTGTTGCAAAATTTGATGAACGAGCTAAAATCTACAGGCCAATTAGTACATGTTAGTTTTTGACAAAAAATGGAAATACATTCAAAAGAAATTATAGTTGAAAGGCTTGAAATAGTTCAAATAAAAAAAAATTATAAGGTTGTATGGCTAACACAAAGACCTACAATGTCATGTAACCTGATTTTATCGATGCTCAACGATGAGGAAACTTGAAGGAGAGCACATAAGAAAAATCAATCATTTTTTGTATGTTTGCAGCAAAACATATCTCAAACCAATTTATAGACTCCAAACCTTTGGGCTAGATCCCCAAGGCAAAACCAAGCCTTAGGCTTGTTAGAATGCAAAGTTTTAAATAGTAAGTGTGCGCTATAGCGTGCATGTGCTATTTAAAACTTTTTAAAATTTGAGTTTTAATAGTGCATGCACACTTTAGTGCGCACACACTATTAAGACCTAAATAGTGCATAGAGGGGAAAGGAGAGAGGCAAAGCAAGAGTGTGTGTGTGTGTGTGTGTGTGTGTGTGTGTGTGTGTGTGTGTGTGTGTGAGAGAGAGAGAGAGAGAGAGAGAGAGAGAGAGAGGAGGGGTGTGTGTGTGTGTGTGTGTGTGTGTGTGTGTGTGTGTGTGTGTGTGAGAGAGAGAGAGAGAGAGAGAGAGAGAGAAGGGGATGTGAGAGAGAGGAAGTGTGTGAGAGAGAGTAGGGGTGGCAGAGAGAGAGTATGGGATAGGAGAGTGTTAGAAATAATAAAATCAAAATGAACTAAAATTAAAAAATTATAAATTAATCCAAGAGATTTTGTGATGAACATAATTACCATACTTTAAAGAGCTTTCCAAGATCAACACAAGAATGGAGACATGGATTTTGAAAGGGAAAAGCAAAGAAAACCTCTTGTGAATTATATGAATGAGGCAAATGCCTAAGAATGAAAAGAGAGAGAGAGAGGAGGGCATAATGAAGAGCTATAGTGCTCATTACATGGACTACATCATGATTGTGTGTTTAGAATGAGAGAGAAGCATCTCTTATAAAGAGATGAGAAGAGGAGTTATTTGTAACTCCCAAGTGAATGATTGCCACATTCATAAGTGTGTTCTTGACAAGTGTCATAATCCTCTTAAGGAGGAATAAACTATTTTCCTTAATAAAGAAATCACAAAAAAAACTTGTCCTCACATGTGGACTAGAGGAAAAACAACTTAAGGGATACCTTGGTTTATCCCATTTAATAGATACAACCAAGGAAAGATTATAAATTATAACAGAGAGAGATTGAGAGTAGGGAATGGGAGAGATAGATTGAGAGTAGGGGATGAGAGAGAGAGTAGTGGAAGAGGGAGAGCGAGAGAGAGAGAGGAGGATGGGAGTGTGTGTGTGTGAGAGAGAGTGGGGCATGGGAGAGAGTGTGAGAGAGAGTAGGGGTGGAAAAGAGAGAAATTAGGAGATGGGAGAGGGAAGAGAGAGAGTAGGGGATGGGAGAGAGAGGAAGTGTATGAGAGAGAGAGTAGGGGTGGCAGAGAGAGAGTACAAGATGGGAGAGAGAGATTGAGAGTAGGGGATGGGGAAGAGAGAGAGAGAAGGTGGTGGGAGAGGGAGCGAGAGAGAGAGGGGGATGAGTGTGTGTGTGTGTGTGTGTGAGAGAGAGTAGGGGATGGGAGAGGGGAGAGAGAGGGGGGATGGGTGTGTGTGTGTGTGTGTGTGTGTGTGTGTGTGTGTGTGTGTGTGTGTGAAAGAGAGAGAGTAGGTGATGGGAAAGGGGAGAGAGAGTGAGAGTAGCTTGAGAGAGAGTAGGTGGTGGGAGAGGGAGTGGGAGAGGGAGGGAGAGAGAGGGGGGATGAGAGTGTGTGTGAGAGAGAGAGTAGGGCATGAGAGAGAGTAGGGGTGGCTGAGAGAGAGTAGGGGATGGGAGAGAGAGAGAGAGTAGGTGGTAGGAGAGGGAGAGGGAGGGGAGATGGGAGTGTGTGTGAGAGATCTAGAGAGTAGGGGATGGGAGAGGTGAGAGAGGGGGATGGGAGTGTGTGTTTGTGAAAGAGAGAGTAGGGGATGGAAGAGGGGAGCGAGAGAGAGTAGGAGATGGGAGAGAGAGTGAGAGAGAGTAGGTGGTGGAAGAGGGAGTGGGAGAGAGAGAGGGGGGATGGGAGTGTGTGTAAGAGAGAGAGTAGGGGATGAGAGAGAGAGAAGGGGTGAGAGAGAGAGTAGGGGTGACAGAGAGAGTAAGAGTAGGGGATGGGAGAGAGTGTGAGAGTGAGAGAGAGTAGGGGGTGGCAGAGAGAGAGTAGGGGATGGGAGTGAGAGAGTGAGAGTACGGGATGGGGGAGAGAGAGAGAGAGAGAGTAGGCAGCAAGAGAGGGAGTGGGAGAGGGAGAGTGAGAGAGAGAGAGAGAGGAGGATAAGAGTGTGCAAATGAGAGAGAGTAGGGGATGAGAGAGGAGAGAGTGTGGGGGGATGGGAGTGTGTGTGTGTGAAAGAGAGAGAGTAGGGGATGTGAGAGGGGAGAGAGAGAGTAGTCTGAGAGAGAGAGAGTAGGTGGTGGGAGAGGGAGTGGGAGAGGAAGAGAGAGAGGGGGGATGGGAATGTGTGTAAGAGAGAGAGAGAGAGAGAGAGTAGGGGATGGGAGAGAGTGTGTGAGAGAGTAGGGGGTGGCAAAGAGAGAGTAGAGAGGGAAAGAGTGTGTGTGTGAGAGAGAGATAGAGTAGGTGGTCGAAGAGGGAGTAGGAGTGAGAGAGAGTAGGGGATGGGAGAGGGAGTGGGAGAGGGAGAGAGAGAGAGAGGGGGGGGATGGGAGTGTGTGTAAGAGAGAAAGTAGGGGATGGGAGAGAGAGTGAGAGTGTGAGAGAGATTAGGGGTGGCAATAAGAGAATGTAGGGGATGGGAGAGAGAGAGTGAGAGTAGGGGATGGGGGAGAGAGAGTGAGAGAGAGATAGTAGGCAATGGGAGAGGGAGAGAGAGAGGGGTGGGATGGGGGTGTGTGTGAGAGATCTAGAGAGTAGGGGATGGGAGAGGAGAGAGAGGGGGGATGGGAGTGTGTGTGTGTGTAAAAGAGAGAGAGTAGGGGATGGGAGAGGGGAGAGAGAAAGAGTAGCCCGAGAGAGAGAGAGAGAGAGAGAGAGAGTAGGGGATGGGAGAGAGAGAAGGCAATGGGAGAGGGAGTGGGAGAGGGAGAGAGAGAGGGGGGATGGGAATGTGTGTAAGAGAGAGAGAGAGAGAGAGTAAGGGATGGGAGAGAGTGTGAGAGAAAGTAGGGGGTGGCAGAGAGAGTACAAGATGGGAGAGAGAGTGAGAGTGGGGGATGGGAGAGAGTGTGTGAGAGAGTAGGGGTGGCAGAGAGAGAGTAGTGGATGGGAGAGAGAAAGTAGAGAGGGAGAAAGAGAGTGAGAGAGAGATAGTAGGTGGTGGGAGAGGGAGAAGGAAAGGGAGAGAGGGGGGATGGGAGTGTGTGAGAGATCAAGAGAGTAGGGGATGGGAGAGGAGAGAGAGAGGGGGGGGATGGGAGTGTGTGTGTGTGTGTGAAAGAGAGAGAGTAGGGGATGAGAGAGGGGAGAAAGAGTAGCTCGAGAGAGAGAGAGAGAGAGAGAGAGAGAGAGAGTAGCGAATGGGGGAGAGAGAGTGAGAGAGAGAGAGAGTAGGTGGTGGGAGAGGGAGTGGGAGAGGGAGAGAGAGGGGGATGGGAGTATGTGTAAGAGAGAGAGAGTAGGGGATGGGAGAGAGTGTGAGAGTGTGTGAGAGAGAGAGTTGGGGGTGGCAGAGAGAGAGCGCAAGATGGGAGAGAGAGTGAGAGTATGGGATGGGAGAGAGAGAAAGTAGACAGTGGGAGAGGGAGTGGGAGAGGGAGAGGGAGAGCGAGAGAGAGAGAGAGAGAGAGAGAGAGAGAGAGAGAATGATGAGAGTGTGTGAGTGAGAGAGAGAGAGTAGGGGATGGGAGAGGGGGGAGAGAGAGTAGAGAGGGAGTAGGGGATAGGAGGGAGAGAGTAGGCAATGGGAGAGGGAGAGAGAGGGGGGATGGGAGTGTGTGTAAGAGAGAGAGTAGAGGATGGGAGAGGAGAGGGTGAGAGAGAGTAGGGGATGGGAGAGAGAGTAGGTAGTGGGAGAGAGAGTAGGAGAGGAAGAGCAAGAGAGAGTAGGGGATGGGAGAGGAGAGAGAGTGAGAGAGATAGTAGGGGATGGGAGAGGAGAGAGAGAAAGAGAGTAGGGGATGAGAGAGGAGAGATAGTGAGAGAGAGTAGGGGATGGGAGAGAGAGAGAGAGTAGGCAGTAGGAGAGGGAGAGGAGAGGGAGAGCAAGAGAGAGTAGGGGATGGGAGAGGAGAGAGAGCGAGAGAGAGTAGGGGATGTGAGAGGAGAGGGAGAGTGAGAGAGAGTAGGGGATGGGAGAGGAGAGAGAGAGAGAGTAGGGGATCAGAGAGAGTGAGAGAGAGTAGGCGGTGGGAGAGGGAGTAGGAGAGGGAGAGCGAGAGAGAGAGTAGGGAGAGAGAGTGAGAGAGAGAGAGAGAGTAGGGGATGGGATACGAGAGAGAGTGAGAGAGAGTAGGGGATGGGAGACGAGAGAGAGTGAGAGAGAGTAGGGGATGGGAGACGAGAGAGAGAGAGAGAGCAAGAGAGAGTAGGGGATGGGAGAGGAGAGAGAGTAGGGGATGGGAGAGTAGAGAGAGTGGGGGGAGAGAGAGAGTAGGGGATGGGGGAGGGTGAGATAGGGAGAGATTATTCTTCACATAGTGTGTATGAGCTTTATAGTGCATATGCAGTATAGTGCATATGCACTATATGAAAACATTAAAAAATGGTCGTAAAGCAAGTTTGGGTCCCTGCTGATCCATATTTTTCTTTTTGTCTGTTGTGTATTCTGTTGTTCTGACAGAATACACAAGTTTCAAGTTATTGGAAGTTAGCAAACACTATTTGAAGGCTTTTTGAAGATTCTTTCATTCTATTTGAAGCTAGCAAACACCAAATTCAATCATTGGATAAGCTATTTGAAGGCTTTTTGAATTTTCTTTCTATAGAAAAGGTTAGTGCAATCCTTTTTAAATATTCTTTATTGTTATATAGAGACAAATTTGATTATAATTTGAGATGTTGTTTAATATACAGTGAATTCATTGAAATTTGTATGTTTGAATGAATTGTTGTTTGGAAATGGTTAGAAATTTGGCAAGTTGTTTAATATATATAACTTGTAGTGTTGGCCAGTACAAAGTTTCCAACTGTTAAATCTCCCTCACCATTTATTGTGGGATCGAATTATCTATTCTGTAAGCTCTGGGTGGCCGAGTAAACCCTAGCCCCAAGCTCGTCCTATCCCGTTGAGCGCTCAAATGTTCTCGGGCACACTAAACCAAATCATCCCTAAGAGTCACTAAATGCCATAGGGAAACAATCTTTGACAGGGCATATCTCGGAGCTCATGTGATGTATGGATGTGATTCTAAGTGTTATAGGATCGTGTTGTGGAGAGCTACAATAACCTCTCTCACTTTTTGGAGATAATCCATTTTAATTTTGCGATGCCATCTCAGGTGATGCTGAAACTTGTAGTGTTGGCCAGTACAAAGTTGTCAACTGCCAAATCTCCCTCACCATTCATTGTGGGATCGAACTCTCTATTATGTTAGCTTTAAGTGGCCAAGTAAACACTAGTCCCAAGCTCCTCCCATCCTATTGAGCGCTCAAACGTTCTCGAGCATGCCGAACCAAATTGTCCCTAAGAGTCACTAAATGCCATAGGGAAACAATCTTTGACAGGGCATATCTCAGAGCTCATGTGAGGTATGGATGTGAATCTAGGTGCTATAGGACCATGTTGTAGAGACCTACAATAACCTCTCTCACTTTTTGGTGATCTTACTCCATTTTGATTTTGCGATGCCATCTTCGGTGATGATAAAACTTGTAGTGTTGGCCAATACAAAGTTGCCAACTGCTAAATCTCTCTCACCTTTCATTGTGGGATCAGACTGTCTGTTCTGTTAGCTCCAGGTGGCTAGGTAAACACTAGCCTTGAGCTCCTCCCATCCCGTTGAGTCCTCAAACATTCTCAAGAACATTGAACTGAATTGTCTATAAGAGTCACTAAATGCCATAGAGCAGTGATCTTTGACTGTGGCAATTGGATATGTCATCTCATCCAATGATGGAGACTCATGATAGAAGGTAAAGGGGTGATCATACACATCATTTTGAACATGTTGTTTTTTTATGGTAATAAGGCAATCCTTGTTTGTAAGGTCAAGGAACTTGAGGTTACCTATAAACCCAAATTGCTTTAGTCCTAATGATTTTCCTTTTTTTGTTTTTTTTGTTAATAAGTTGACTCAATAAGTGTTTTGAGACTCATTACACCTTATATAACTACATGTTGTCACTTAATGGAGTTAGTGGAAGATGTTAATGATCTTCTTGGTTGTCTTAATAGTCATTTCATGGGTTTGAAACATAACCACTTTTCTTTATGAAGAGTTGTCCAAAAATCAACAAATTACATGTTGTTGCAAAGAAAATATAGTCATAGGATGTTGGAAGATTGTTTTCACTCATAGGATGTTGAAGAATCTCTTGGAAAGATGGAATAGATGACAGACTAAAGTTTGTGAGATAGTTATTAGGTGTTCCTTGAAGTGGCTAAGATGTTAGTTTGAAGTAAGAAGTTGATAATGATCCATTTCTCAATTTTGCTCATTCTTCCCATATTGCTTCCCAAGTCTTGAATAGGGAAAGTGATCAAGTAGTTTTGTGATGTTGGGTAGAAGTTTGTTCAATATTGTAACCAAGTTGGAAAGAGTCTTTGAAGACACTTACGAAGGTGGGAAAGGTAGTTTTCCATAAAAGTGTTCTTGTTGGGAATCTACTAGCTTTTGGTGTGAGCACTCTGCATCATTTTGGATGCAATTTACATTAAAATGAAATACATGAAATGTACTTAAAACATAAACAATAAAATCAAGATATATATTATGATAACCAATAATGTCATACATGAACAAACATATAATATACAAGGTTGCATAAGGACAGGGGTACTTGGGGTACTTAGGGTATTGGTAGGGGTATGGGTACAACTATTTTTTATAATAGTGGATGGGGGTACTTGGGTATGTCAAACTTTATTTTTAATTATACTTTTATATTTGTAGAAAACCTAAATTTATGAGTAATGACAATGATTTTTCAAATCAAGAACAGTGATAAAGTTTGCAAATGTCATGTATTGTTTTTAGTTTCAGATTTGTTATATGTTTGTAATAATAATTTATGATAAATTTTTAGATGCATAACATAGAAGCCAGAATTTAAACATAAACAAGAAGATCATAAATCATATGACAATGACATATTCCAAATGATAAACTTTTGGCTTTAACAGTGATAAAGTTTATCGTTGATCAATATTGTATCAAAGGTTCAAACTGATTAGGTATTGAATTAAGCTTGATAAACAAATAATAGAAAAGGAAAAATTTAAACATGAACAAGATCATAAATCATACAATGTTGACATATTGGAAATGATAAACTTATGCTTGAATAGTGATAAAGTTTATTGTTAATCAATATTCTATCAAAGTTTCAAACTAATTAGGTATTGAATTAAGCTCGATAAACAATGAGATGATACACAAACAAAAAATCAAAAAAAAAAAAATCTCAATCAAGGTCCTTAGCTATGATGCTCTCCAGTGAGTACCCAATACTTGGGATACATGTATCTGATAATTAGGTATGTGGGCACGAGTACTAGGGGTGTGGGTACAAGTACCCATGCAACCTTGATAATATATTATGATAATCAATAATGTCATACATGAACAAACATATAATATATTATGATAACCAATAATGTCATACATGAACAAACATATAATATATTATGATAACCAATAAGGGTGAACCCACAATAATGGGTTCCACTTTAGTGGGACGAACAAAAATGAAAAAAATTTCAAGATAGGAAATTGAGTTTACCATATGTTCGCGCGAACTTTTTTTTAATCATGTTCGCGTGAACATATTTCGTATGTTCGCGCGAACATATTTCGTATATATGTTCACGCAAACATGATTTTCATGTTCGCGCGAACATGGTAAACGTGTTCACGCGAACGCCATGTTCGCACGAACATGCAAAATCACAAAAATTTTAACCTTTTTTTCTTTTTCTCTTTTTTTCTCTCTTTTGACTGCCATAATTGTAGGAGAATGATCTTCTACTATAAAATTAAAAATGTCAAAATGTGCTTCTCCGAGCAAGCTTTCCAATGACTATAATTTTATTACATAATTTAATCATTAAGACTTTCAAATATGAGTTTAACTCATTATAGGTTCATTACCGATTGAACATCAACCGACTTTGACACCTCGAAAAAATTAGTAAATTAGGTCAAATTTTTTTTGAAAAATATGGAGGCACTAGCTTATTGAGATACCTTTCTATTCAAAAAAAAAAATGGTTTATGATAAATTGACTTCAAATTATCTGTGTCAAACGGAACGTATGTCTGAATTATGGTTCATGTCACTTCAAAACTTCATAAACTATACAATATTCAACAAAAATAAATCAAACCAAATGAAAACACTGGATATTGATGCTACAAATCCAACGCAGAAAGAATTACTTCATTATCATTTCTAGAAAAAAAGTTATGTGTGTCAAACGGACTGTCACTTTTTAAAATATTGAATTTTATTATGTACCACTTTTTGGAGGAGATAAAAAAAATTGACATAAATAATATTTTTTTTTAGATTAAAAAATATGGTTACAAAGTAGGAACAAAGTACTCAAAATCACTAGTTTATGTCATCTTGAAATTATTTATAGTTTTGGAGATATAGTCACTTGAACATGATGTTTGTTGCAAAAATATTGATTTCAGAGTCAAAATTGGTCAAAAAGTGGAACCCATTATTGTGGGATCACCCATAATGTCATCCGTGAACAAACATATAATATAAAATGATAACCAATAATGCCATACATTAAAAAACACATAATATATTATGATAACCAATAATGTCATACATGGACAAACATATCATATATTAACCAATAATGTCATAAGTCTAATAATGTCATGCATCAAATATATGTCATACATCAAATATAAAATGTCATATATACATCAAATGTATATCAAATATGTCCATTGACATAAAATCTAACATATATGTCCACTGATGCCTAAACATGTGTGTCTATCAACTATATCTTCTCCTTCTCATGAGGGGAAGGAAACAAATTCCTAGAGGTCTTCGGTCATTGTATGGAGGGAGATGATGGGGATGATGGGGTCTTCCTCACACGCTCGCTCGTCCTCTTGTTTAGGCTCTTCTCTAACTCAAGCTGATACAAACAAAGTAGATATGAATCAATAATTATTATACATTGAAATCAAATATATGTACACACAAAATTAATTATTTTCTTACCGCCATCAAATAGTCACTCTGTACATCAACCTCAATTGCTCGCAGACGATCGGGTGTAACAAGGCCCTACAACAATTCAATCAATATAATCACTTATAAATAACATTAGAAATTTTGATACTAACTATTATAAACAACAACTAAAACCAAGAAAATTCTTTCATACCTCAGCCAATGGCTCTAAACTAGCCATCGCTGCAGCAACTCCACGATCGATGGACTGCCGAAGATGAGGAGTCTCAGATGTCAAGAGTTGCATGTCATTTAATACAAGTTACATGTAACATGAAACATGAAACACATATAATCAAATGAATTAAATTAACATGAAACAAATGTACCTCTACGAAGCTCGTATCATTCCTAGGTTCAGAGTCCCTAGTGAATGCCAATGGTCCAGTAGAGAACCGACGCACATGCATAATTTTTTTTTTCAATCTTTCATAATATTACTTAATAAATATATGTATTAATTTAAATGATTAAATCGATACATACCTCTAGACTTGTCGACAAGATGAAAAGGTGGGCTGGGGGATCTCTACTAAGGCCGCCAACACTCTTACCTTGAATTTTGAATAATGTTAATACATGCTAATTAATTAGTCATTCACTATACATATGAAATGTGATCAAATTAGTTTATTATAATTGTAATTTACCTATGTGTTGATGCCAAATGTCTCATTCAAGAACTGATAAGTGACTAGCCCATCATTTATACTATCTCTAGCATGACTAACAAATGTGCATAAGGATCTACATGGTGTGCACATGTGACCATGATACACAGAAGGCTCCTCCTCAACTAATGGACTCATGTAATGAATTAGGGTCTACATCAAAGCATTAATAGTCCCTAGAGTGCTGGCTTCTACATGTTCCTTCACAATTGAAGGAATAATCACATGCTCACCCTGTAACCTGACAACAGGTGCCCTAACTACATTAGGGTCATGACATGCCCTCGACCTTTCAAATAATGAACCCCCACCTCTACCCTGAGATTCTAATATATCAAAATAATTAGAGATCTCCCCAAGGACAAATTCACAATACAATTTCTTTAAGAAATACATTGGAACCTCATGATTATTGCAGGGAGGGGCATCAAAGACCATCCACCATCTATCCCAAAAATTATTTCTAATACCATAATTTATGCACCAATTGATGGGGAAACTTTTAGTTGTCTCTTTAATAGTATTTTGTTCACCAAGCTTTTTAAACAATGCACAAATGCTACCTTTTTATTTATTTATTTATTTTAACATCTTGATATGATAATTTGTTTGCATAATGTCTTCTTTGTTCATCCCTCTTAACACGCCAAATATCCAACTGACCACTAACATAAGCTACGTGGGTCATAATGGACTCAAGGGAGGATGCCAATTGTGCTCTCATTGGATTAGTTTGTCCACAAGCTTTCAACCTACCAATGAGTGCTTCTAATTGATTTTTCCCTCTTTCTATTTTATTTATTATGTTGTCTTATGTGCTAGAAGGAGGTCTTCCAATCATTGCAGGTTGTAGAACTTCTTGCTCTTGTTGTGGAGGGTTTTGGTTTTGATCTTGTTGGAGATTTGGCAGTTCATTATCCATGTTTCCTGATAAGAGACCAATTGCAATCTAAATAAATAAATAAATTTAAAGCAAAATTGAAAAAAACCTACAAAACAATGCACAAACATATAAAACAATGCAAAAACAAGAGTATAAAATATACGATGTGATCTCGATCTCGAATTTTAGTGATGAGGAGACATTTTGAGGAGGTGGGTAGTGAAAGTCTTTAATTCCTTCAACTCACATACATGTTGTGAGGAGGAAAACCTTGCAAAATGAAATGGGTTGCGGGTTTGCAACCCATTTATATATATTTTAAGTTTTTAAAAGCAAGTATGTGCTATAGAATGTACAAGCTTTTAAAAACTAAAAAAAAATGGGGTGTCATGTTTTTAGCACCACAACTTGGTGCACACACCCTACAATGTGATTTTGACAAAAACTGCATTGATAAACTATCGAATACCATGAAATATTAACTAAAACATTTATATTCAAACAAAAACTTAGAAAATAATTAAACCTTTAGTCATCATAGATTAAGTTTGTGATTATTACATGTTTATTGTCTTCTTTGATCTGGGTTATTGTGGGGGTTTACATTGGTTGTAAGGTTGTACACAAAGGCTTGGAAAGTGCTTGATTTTTATGATGGTTGTTAAATGTGAAGTAATTTATGTGATGTTTTGGTCATAATTATTCTTTCCCAACCAATGTTTTAAGTTCATGTGTCATATGACGATTTGAGGACCAGTGTTGTCATATTATAGTTTGAGAACCTATGTGCTCTTGTTGTTTTGTGGTTTGAGGACCTGTGTGTGTGTGTGTGTGTGTGTGTGTGTGTGTGTGTGTGTGTGTTACAATTACCTCCTTATGAAATGATACTTAATTATTATTTTATTTATGAGATTAGTGTAAGTTATCTAGATGTATGGAATATAGTGGCTCGCAATAAGTTCTAGGACCCGTAAGTTGTGCTAGGATAACTTATTGTAAGTTGACATAATAAGTGATAAATTAATAAAATCTTGGGAATGAGTTCAAACATTAATAAGATAACTATGTTCCTCACCCATGCCTTGAGTGCTAGTATAGACTAGGATGACGCTTGAGATGATGCTTGACTAAGGTCTTTCATAGTTGGTATTCTTATATGATGCCACATAGACTAACTAGGGGGTTGTGGTCCAAAAAGATTGTCATGCAGCCTTAGAGTTGACCCATGTGATGGCACTTCTCCATATTCATCTTAGGTTTCCTATGTTTATTTTTATATTCATGTGTTGATTTCCTCTAGGATCATTTTTGTTCTTTGTATAACACCACTTGAGATAGATAGCTTTAGGATCCCTTTCCTAGAATTGTATTATTAATTTTATGGTTTGATTATCCATGTGGGACTTGATATTATCTCCTTAGTACAATGAGAGTGAACCTGATTAGGTTACCATGAGATTGAGTGGTAGTGATTCTTTTACCAGTGAGGTCTAATGGGATTGCACCAATGCTATATGTTCTATTATTACAACTATATCACATTCTATTTCTTATCTTTTGGAGACTTCCTCTTATTCTTGCTTAATGTATTCATGTATCTTGTACTTCATATATTAAGATCTCTTGTAATGATGTATTGTATTATATTGTATTGGTATTATTATTGCATACCTTGTGACAAGTGTAATGGATGTGTGAGTTAGATGTGCTTTGTTGCATTAGTTGTACTTTATGGATTTTGTTATGAGATCATGTATCTACTATTTCATCATGGATGTGAACATTATTCTTATAATTAAATCTAACCAATAAATTTACACAAATGTGATTCTATGTTAAGGAAGCCTCAAGAAATGTAAATTGTAATTGTATTGCTTTTATATGTATGTGATGTGTTTTGATACATTGCTTCTGCATTAATATTTATTAATATTGCATAAAACTTTTGAGGGAAAAAATTGCTTAGTAAACTTCACAACTTGTCTAGTTTAATTTCTCTTGGGTTCCCTAGTGCGACACTATAAGACCATGCTTATGATTGATTAAAGGGACATTATTCGAGTGCTATTTCAATCCTAATATCACAATTAATAAGAATTGGGCTAGGCAAACTTTGAATTGAGTGATTTATTGTTGACTCTTCCATTCAAGCTTTGAAAATAGTAAATGTGTTAGATGAACTAAATTTTATGATAGAATTATATAGAAAAGCCATCCATATGAAATACTAAAACATATAAAGATCGAAAAAATAAATAGTGTACTTTTGTTACCAACCCTTTTTTTTCCTATACCTTAAAATTAAGCCAATTGATATGTTCAAATTATATTTAAAATTTTGAAAATTAGCTAAGAAGGCCATGCTTATGATTGAGTCAAATGACATAATTGTTGTTTCATTCCCAATACTGCAATTAATAAGAATTCTACTAGACAACCTTTGTATTGAGAGATTTATCCTTTGAATGTTTTTGGATTCGATTGTGTGGTTGTTTTTTGTACATTGTTTTGGATCACACTCCATGATCCATCATCAAGATGAAAGATTCAGAGCAAAAGAAATAAATGAATAATTCAAAGGTTGTGATATTGCTATCAGGATTTAACTGTGTGATTTTGAGTCAAACTCATTGACCCATGTTTCATGAGTAGTGATTCAACATGAATTCATCTCCAATGAGTGCTAGGTGTTCCATTTATTCTCATGAGAGATGGATTCATGTTGAATCACTACTCATGAAACATGGCTCAACGAGTTTGACTCAAAATCACATAGTTAAATTCCTAATAGCAATATCACAATTTGACTTGCTCTGGAAATTATCTCCTACTTATCAATTCAAAGATTATCTATTCTCTCATTAAATGATTTATGTTTGACTCTTCAATTCAAACTATAAAATTAGTAAATATATTAGATGAACCAAATTATGTAGCAAAATCATCCATATGAGATATGGAAAACTACAAAGATAAAAAAACAAAAAATTGTACTTTTCTTACTAACCCTTGTTTTCCCAGGACCTCAAAATTAAGCCAATTGATAAGTACAAAATAGCAAATTTTAAATTTTTTTAAAGAAGAAATCCACAATTCATGATATGAAAAGGAAAGCGATCGCATGTAGAGTTATAAACAGGCGTGATTCGAGGAGTTTAGGTTGGAATGGTTCTCGTTTACTTGGAAATAGAGGCGACTGCTTGAAATAGACATGCAATTCTCTCACCATTGATTTGTAACCCTAGTTAGGCATAAAACTAACTCGAGTTCCAACCACAAACAAATTATAGCATGTTAAAGTTTTAGGTGGTTTTCATAACGTCTCCAAGTTATGGATGTTGACAAATAGAAGATGCGATGTCGTTAGGGAGGGCAGAAAATTAGAAGAAATGCTGTTTTGTTTGCATGGAGAAAAACATCTTGGCGTTAAGCAGAAAATTAATCCAAATATTAAAAAAAAACTAGAAAAGATCATGTTGATATTTCCAACGGCCCAAATAAACGTCGGTATTAATGTCTCAACAATCGAGAGAGAAGGAAAGGTGAGAAGACTTTTCTTCCAGTCGAAGGCAGAGCAATTAACGGAAGATTTCAAGGGGCGGCTAATGCCGTGGGATTTCATAATCTCGTCCATTGACGTAGACGGGAATTTGGAAATCAAAAATCAAAACATTAAGTTAAACTTCATTATAACAGCAATAATAATAATTATTTATTATATTCATCGGCGATGGTGAGTTCCCATGTGAGTGCAAGAGCGTTGAGACGCCTTCATTCATTGCGGGAAGCGAGTTAACGCTTGCGTCGGTGGCAGTGACACGTGGCGGAACGGCCCAATGAGAAGAGTTAGTGACACGTGTCTCTGTATACGTAGTTATACATGGGGTTTCAGCTTTTGCGCATTAATTTAAGCTAGGGCTCTGCAGATTTGTACGGTTCAGATTTATACGTCCGCATGTGTTGCGCGCTCGAGTGGGCCCCGCCACGTTATGTCACCGGCGGATCAGACTGGCATTTATTTATTGCTTCTTTTTCCTCATTTTTCATTTTTTAAAAAAAATTAAAAATGGGAGGGAGGGAGATGAAGTGAAACGGCTTGTTTGTAGGGTGGGAAAAAAGTCAATGCGTGACTAATGGGGATTAATTGGGATTAGGGAGTTTTAATTATTATTATTAATTATTTTGATTTTGTGGATTTGGGAAGGCGGGGGAATATCCCGCCCTAGGAGATTTAATAGCCGGCTGGCCGTGTCAAACACGACGTCTCGCTATTTTGCTATGGGCAAACGACACTTTCCTCGCGTCCCGCAATTTATTATTTATCGTGTACAAATAAGGCTTTGTTCCAAACAGTTTGGGACCATGACCGTCCCATCCGAAGTCTCGTGTTCGTTCGATGGGCCTTTCCCATAGGTGTGGAATAATTTTATACCGTTTGATTCGGTGGGGTGGGGACTACGTTGTACCTGAAAGTAAACTTATCACCTTTATATATTTTGACGTGGTTATAATACCTAAATATATATTTGTTTTTTGAAATATTATGGCGAAGGGTCACATCAGCGATGCGAGTTGAATTTTAGGTGGGCTTGATTTTTATTGGCCGAAATTCTTACTTTCAAAAAAGGTGTACTCTCATGGTTGTTTATATTTTAATATTATATTTATTTCTTACGTTTTATTAAGATGTGCTCTTATGGTATTTTCTAATTTCTTACTGTTTTTATTTAGTGATATATGTTTAGTTTTTAATTTTGATATATATATATTTACTAATTATACTTAATGTCTATTTATAAAACTTGTAGATATTTATTTTTGAGAAAGGTTGAATAGCAGGAGTTGGAATCTTTTTAATTTTTACTCATTAAATTTAGAGGTACAATGGATAACAAGAAGGCTCCAATAGAATAAATAGATAATAAAGTCTTCTTAATACATCTACCTAATATTAATCTTAAAGCACGTATCTAATCTATAAAACCTGTCTATAATTTATTTTGAATACCTTCATATTAACGTTTTTAATATTTGTAAGTAAATATATTTAAATATTTTTACGACACTCAACAAATAATAATAAATAAATAAATAATTACTCTCAACATTTTTTTTTTAAATAATAAATAATTTAGACTTGGCCTATTAAATTTTTTAATCTAATGTAATCTATGAATTTAAATAAAAAATGTTTTGTTAATACATTTTAAATAAATACATGTAAAATAATTATATCTTAATGCAATTAACTTATTTCACATATTAATAAAAATTAAAATGATAACTGCATTTTATAATAATTTTAAATAAATATATTTAATATAAATATATCTTGAAACAAGTATCTAATCTATTTCATAGATATATACTAACAAAAATATTTTAAATGCACTAGATATATTATTTATTTATTAGTTATTTCAAAAATAAAATTCTCCTAAAATTTGTATTCTTGTGTTAAGCAAATTGGAACCCAAGACCTTCCATGTGAGAGGCCCACAAGTTGTCATTGTGTTGTAGACTCTTGTGTAATTATTTAATTTAATTATTATATCATATTACAGTAAAACAAATTCAAAGATACCATATTTTGATCCTCACTCTAAAAAATAAAAAATTGAATGTAAAACATATACTACAACGTATAAGAAATTATACTTTTCCTTACAACAAATTTTTTTTTTTAAAACTCATAAAAATATAGTTCAATATAATTCATTCTCTAAAAAATCAGCCAAACAAATCTAAAATTTATGTGATGTGTAACACCCATAAATCATAACCACAGTATTGAAATTGCTGTAATTGGTCTCCTCTCCATCAACGTACCTAAAACGTGTAGCATGTACGCTATATGACCTTCGAGAAGACGATGAAAATTTCCGTGTCCAATGTAGTGGACGTGAGTTGGAAGGCTCAAAATTTGAGTGGGCTCTTCGGTGGTTGTAACATATATTGGAATTCCTATCATGGCAGGCGACGAACAATTCAAATGTTTTGCTAAAATCCATTGAAATTTTCCTTTTCCTAATTTTAGCATGTGAGGGGTTGTGGAACATGAGGCACAAAAGGTTCTAATGTCTTTGTCCCTTACTCCGGAGTCTGGAGTACCTAAACGTTGTTGTTTCTTTTGATTTGTTTGCTATCTAACGCGGTTAACCTTCACAACAAACCGGACTCATTTGTTTTTGGACCCCGTCGTGGAGGGTAGTTGGCAAAAGGAAAAAGTAAAGCGACACACAAAAGGTTCATAAACTAGGTGGAAATTATCTTTATTTTATTTTATAATAGTCCTTAAATCTTACCCCTCACATGTGATCATGTGACATAGTCCTATTCAAATGTTGGAATATTATGAATATTCCATCGAACACTAAACAACACTCAATCCGGGCATATGGAGGATGGTTTTGTGGGGTAGCCATGTTATCTAGATATGGGGAAGGCAGGGTTAAATATTTTTGAAATAAATAAGGGGGGTTATGTTAAGAAGGTTATTCATATATATATAGGGGAAGGTGGGGTTAAATATTTTTGAAAAAATAAGGGGGTTATGTTAATAGGGTTATTTTAAAAATATTTTAAATTTTTTTTAAGAAAATAAGGTATACTTAAGTTTAGAGTAAAAGGGAGAATAGTTCAATTGGTTTGGTGTAGTGGTGGAGTTTAAAGTCGTGGATTATTCCTACGATCTTAGGGTCCGTTTGGTTGCAAGCGTAAGAATTGAGAATTAGAATAGAAAATTTGAATGAGAATGGAGAATGAAGAATAGGAATGGAAAAATGCAATCTAATCTTGTTTATCCCTTGTTTGGTTATGCAAGCTTAAATTGGAATAGGGTTAACTTGCAATCGGCGCCATTTGAAAATATTTTTGAAGATGCAATCGACGCCATTGGAAAATCGTTAAAATATTGAAAACAAAGTTCCAGCGCTCACCCCAGGTCAAAGCGGATTTGAAAATTTAATCAAATTTGAAAAAGTTAAAATGAATGCAAGAATAGCAATTCCAATTACAGGTATTTTTTGGAATGGACAAAAGCTCATTTTGGGACTAAAATAAAAATACGTATTCCTATTCCCTATTTCTATTCCACGCACCAAACATAGAATACAAATCATATTCTAATTTCCTATTTCTATTCCGATTGTATTCCAGCAACCAAACATGCCCTTAGTTTGAAGCTCCCTCAAAATGAGCTGTGGATAATGTTAAAGAAAAATAAAAGAAAAGCATAAGACCTCGAGAGTAGGGAGCACAATGGTTTTAATTTTTTAATTTTTTATAAAAAAGAGGTCGGGTGGGGTTGGGGGATAATGCAAAAAGTTAAATATTTGAGGGAGGGAACATAGTGATCAGTGGCAGGGATTTTTTCCTAGGATTTTTTGAGAGGAGTTGAAGGCGGCTTCGTGGTATTTTCCTTGGTGTTTACTCATTATCATCGGAATTCAAATCTTTGAATAAACTCATATACTGTGGATGCGGTCCAAGCTGGAGTAGCCTGTTTCCTTAGAATAGTAGAAGGTAACACTATTTAACAGAAGCTTCTTCATTCTACACGGCTTGCAAGCTTTTTCCAGCCCTACTACTCTCCTATTCATATTCTTCCTTCTTTATCCACGCGTGACTTCGAATCAAAGCAACAACAACCCACCAGGTATTATAATCGGTTATTATTGCTGGTATGATGGCCATTAATGAATTTGCTGGTATAACAACTTTAAGCAGACGGGGACACCACAAAACTGTGTAAAAGTAAAACTAATGGAAACTCCTGCAATTCTACGGAAGCTTTGAGAATTTTTGAGATTCCTGTTCTCTGGTTTTGGCCAGGTGGGTTTGGGTGAAAATATGAGTCAAATGTTGACATAGAGGCAAAAATGGCGGAACGGGAGGGGATTTTATTGTTTGTTTTGTTTTAGTTGTGTGCTTGTGTGTGTTTGAAACGCAAGAGTTTTTAGTTTAATTCACGCAATGGGCGTGAGGACGTATTGAATTGTTGTAGGCGCCATGCATGAAGGCATCTGTTAAGGGAGTGGGGGAAATGGTTATTTGTGTTCTTTGCCGTTTATTGTGTGGTGCGTGATTTTGTTGTGGGCATGGACATGCGGATTATTTGTGAACTGTGGCTTTGCTCACAAGTTGTTTTGATTCTGGCAGGTCTGGTGTTCGAGCAGCACAAAGATTAAAGATTTTGTTGAAAACAGAGGCGCTTTGGGCCTGGCTTTGAGTTTTGGCTATGGATGCCATGCTTAGCACTAGCCTGAGCTACAGGACGTATGATTATAATAACCCTGACTGCGGTTCTGAAGGCTTTGTTATTGATGACCTCCTTGACTTTTCCAACGACGACATTGGTGCCCCCATTGATGAAGAGAACACGTCCGAGGAAACATCTCCGTCTGCGTCTGTTGACGGGAATTACTCGCCAGAGAATGAAAACAACCAGACTGCGAACCAGGACGCTCCCGAAGAACTCTGCGTTCCCGTAAGGCTTCGAAATTCACGCCTTCGCTTGTTTGAGGCTTAAATTTGGAAAAAAATTATCCTCTCAGTCGCTGCCTTTGTGATTTTGAACTATCTGGTGGTTCTAGTGTTGAAATTTAGGCTGGCTTTCTATTTTTAGCTTTCTATTTTTCCGAATTCGTCTCTTTGTTTGTTTATCCCGTTCACATTGAGAAAGCCGGAAGTCTCCAAATTTGAAGTCCTTGTTCGTTTAAATTAAGCCTGTAAATACACTCTGTATATTCATTTATCCTCTTTTGAAATTTTGGTCTAGGGATTCCCTTATATTCCTTCATTTATGATCTCTCTGACAAAATTTAGCTTCTAATTTCATTTCTTCGATCATTTATCCTTTCATTTTGGGAAAAATTGCTTCTAAATTTGTCTATTTCCGTTCATTTGCTTATTTCCTTAAATTTCAGGTTCTCCGATTCGGTATCTGTTTACTGATGCTTTTTTTTTCCACTGCTTTGAACAGATGGACTCCCTGGAAGACCTGGAATGGCTGTCAAATTTCGTGGAGGACTCATTTTCCGTCGGCAGTTTGGGGGAATTTCCGTCCTGCTATCTGCTGCCGTCTGTTGACGGGAAGAAGGAGCATTACAAGTCTAGCGATGATGACGAAAACAAGGCAAAGCAACAGACGCAGCAGAAGCAGAACAGTAATAATAATAACAATGTATTTTCCGCATGCAAAGATTTAGGCACTCAGTGGATTCCAGCCCGTGCAAGAAGAAGCAAGCGTTGCCGTGCAGGTGGCCGCGTGTGGACATTTTGCCCCCTGTTACCGAGCCACCCAGGGTTCGAGTCTCAATCCTCCATTTTCTCCACTTCCGACTCCTCTTCAAATTCATGCGTCACTTATTCACGGCCGCCAAAGAAGCACAAGCCACACCACAACCACAACAACGCTTCAAAGAAATCTCATGACGCAAACGCAGCTCCGGCGAGGCGTTGCAGCCATTGTCTTGTGCAAAAAACTCCACAATGGAGAGCCGGCCCACTTGGCCCTAAAACTCTTTGCAATGCCTGCGGTGTGCGGTTCAAATCCGGCCGACTCCTTCCAGAGTACAGGCCGGCCGTAAGTCCTACGTTTCTCAGCGATGTTCATTCAAACAGCCACCGGAAAGTGCTAGAGCTCAGACGGCAAAGGGAACAAGAGGATCAAAAGCAAGCTGTTACGCCTCTGTATCAAGAACAAGAGCAACAGAAGCAAATCTTTACCTCTGTGCAACAAGAACAAGAGGAACAGAAGCAAATCTTCATCTCTGTGAAACAAGAACAAGAGGAACAGAATTTTTTTATCACTTCTGTGAAACAAGAATTTTTCACCTGCGTGAAACAAGAACAAGAGGAAGAGAAGCAAATTTTTGCCTCTCTGGAACAAGAACAAGAGGAACCAAAACAAGAAGTCCTTTTAGCTTAGCAAAACCTAGTTTAATGGCGGCGGTGTACTTTACCATTCAGGAGAACGCGCAGAAGAGCAGCAGAAGAGGAAAGATTTGCAGACTAGACACACAATACACAGATTTTTTTTCTCTGTCATGTGACGGAGATTTTTTCTTTTTAAATTATTAACTCTGTAACATGTTAGATGCAGTTTTAGTTTAGTTAGATGCAGTTTTAGGTTAGTTTGGTCATGAAGAACAGACACACCATTAACCCCAGTTGGGTTTGGCTGGTATTGGATTAATTTCTGGGAATGTGAAGGAAAAGGTGGTTTTTTTTTTCGTTAAGAGCTCTGTAAATAACTTGGTTCGTTTCTGTCTTCTGGTTCGAAGCCCGTGTTTAGATTTAGCGATCGTAGCTAGAATGGCAGTGTTCTCTAAATTTAGGCATAGATAAATATGAAAAATGATATTCCGTGTACGAAGGGGTTTTGTGCGTGTGAAATTTGTAGTGTTTGAACGACTTCATCGTGGCAACAAATATTCTTTTTTCTAAAATTAGTTGCATAGTTGGTGGACATTAGCGTGAGGCGGCTTGCTTGCTCTTACCAAGCCCACTTTCTTTCATGCCATCTGTACACGTTGTTTTGACTTATCTCTTATAATGCTCTCCATTAATAAGTGTTTCCATCATGCCACTTCTATCCTTTTTCCATTATTCCTCCGATCGAGCGATCATTTTGCCCTTTTAATATTTGGATTTATGTTGACATCTGATTCCGTCTGCACTAGTTTCCAAATGGCAGTGCTTTGAATACTTTGCATCCACAGATTTTTGTTTTCTTTTAAATTTCATATCCGTTGTAATCCTCTCGACCTCGGTGCTTGGAATTTTTTACTCTTGCTAAATTTTACATTTGTTGCTCAACTTTTGAAATTTGAGCTATTTTCTCTTAACGGGAAGATCTCTTTGAATTTTAATTTTAATTTTTTCCCAATCATTGCGCTTGGAGGCTTGTAAATTTGCAGTTGCAAGCTTGTCAAAAGCTTACAGGGTTTTATAGCCATTTCGTAAATATTTCACGCCCACATGATAATTTTGAATGATTTCCTTTTTTCCACTATAAAATCTAGAACCAATGGTTAATTAAGCTTTCTTTATCGTGGAAACGGCTAATACACTTTTCTTTTTGGCGAATCCTAAATAAGTATGTGGACTAGTAGGTCTACTTAATCAAGTAAACAACTGCTTCAGAAATATATTTTTATTGGCCATTATTCGATTTCAAATTATAACGAGTGTAATATTGTATTGTTGGTTTATATACGTTTTGTTTAGGTTTTATTATTTCCGTGTACAAAAGTTAAAGTTGGGTCGAAATATGGATTGATAAACTAATTTTTCTGATGCTTAAAGTCTAAGTTGTGTGCACATGTTATGGATTGACATTGAGCCCACCATTGATGATGTCATGAATGGATGGAGGGTTAGTGTGTCATTTTTGTTATGTTTTGCATGTCATTTTCTGTTGTTCTTAGTGTGAGTTGGCAATGTCAATTTCTATTGCTCTTGTGTGAGTTGGGAACATGGTGTTATGCCTTGAAATAGTAATGCTTAGCTTGGTAAAGATTCTTTATAATTTTCTTAATGTGGTATTGTAATTAGTGTTATGTTATACTATGCTCTCGCGGGGCCATGCCTATGCTTATTCTTTAAAGAATTGCATTTGTTTATTATGAGTGGCTATGAGTAGTTAGATGATAAAGAGGAAAACAAACACTCGATAACATTTCGTTCAAATGAATGTTAATGAATCAATTAAAAATGTATATTATTATGACAATTATGACAATTACAATATTGAACTTTTTAAATAAAATGGAGAATTGGTTGCAATTTGTTCAAAGGTTAATGTTATAGATCTAGTTTAATGTGGAAACTTGTGTATTTGATTATAGTGTATTTTTGAAATTTGAATAATTTGTTTGACTAATTTTTAATAAAGATGATGCTTAAAATCTTAAATGGGATCTATTATCAAATAAATAAATTTTATTATTTGTCATAACAATATAATTGGGTGTCATCAAACTTGTTGTAAGATTGGGCATTATGAGATTAAGAAATGAGTTCAAATTACTCCAAATAATAAATTGAATGTCAAAAATATACCATTCTATACTATTACACTAAGGGTAAAGTATCAAAGTCGGTCCATAAAGTAGTAAAGAAAATGTTATAAATAACTTTTACATTCAAAATTTGAAAGATTTCTTTCATATAGAGGAGTGCTTTGTGTAACTATGTAATGTAAAATTATACTGATAAAAAATCCTCACATAGTGATATTGAAGAAGAGGAGTATACTAAAAGTTGATTTTCATAATTTAGGTTACAAATCTTACAATTAAAAATATTTTGTTCAAAAATAGAATACAAAATATACTAATCTTGAAATTAATACTATCAAAATGTGAACCATAAATACATATTTTAGAACTCCCAAAATTTGAACTCTTTTCTCATTAAATTAAAAATAAAATACATTACGTAGAAATCATAAAATTATCACTGTCTTCTCATTAAATTCAAAATAAAATGAACTATTTAAACCATGCCCATTTTAAAAAGATGAATGGACTATGAATCTTAGAAAAATCTAGTGAGATGTCACATAAAGTTTTACATAAAATATGCATCTCTTTAAAGTGAAACTTATTTTAATTAAATAACCAAGCAGTATATCTAATTAACTAACATATTACAACTCATTGGGTAGCCAAAATGAATCAATTGGCCTAGATGATAGTTTCATGGATGATGGTGAAGTACATAAGAGGAAGGAAAAGGGGAATAAAAAATGAGGTACAAGTGGGATATGACAAGGAATTCTCAAATTGATTGTGTATCAAAGTACTCATTCGTACCAATGGAGAATGCAAATAAAATTGAACCTCCAATTAAATGTAGGTATAATGTTTGTAGTTAGGAATAAAAACAAAAACAAAAACGTGTAGCTAAAATTGGACAATAAAAAAAAGAATATTGATAAATTTTATGAAAACAATCATACAAGAAGCAATCAATGACGAGGTGGAAAATAAAGGAAGAATGTATTCATCTTAAGCATGCAACTAGTCATGATGATAAAAAGAGGATGAAGCTTGTTGAACGTGGAAGTTCAATTGAAGCTCGATCTAAAAATATTGTGACAAAATCAAACAAGGCCAAAACTATTGAGTTGAGAGCTTTCTTTCATATCTTGACAATAGTATATCCTACAATAGATTACCTTGAATTTAATAGTTTCTTATCATTAGAGGGGATCAAACAAACAATGGATGTGAATGTGCAAGTTGTCTTGTTGAGGAGGAAAAACAAGAATTACAAAAGAGCCAATTGTTACCGAATTATCTTTAGATGGCGTTACCATGGGAGATAATACTTCATTTATATGTATGCATGTGTATATTATATTGACAAGTTGGCATATATGGATGGACAAATGTTGTCATTATGGAAATACCACATGAAAATAAGGTTGAATGAAGTTAAGTATAGTTTTGGTTTTTGCTTGATATAAAAATTGCCTAAGTTAGGAATACATATAATAGAGGTACATTTTAGTCAGTGAGCTTCACTAAAGTAATATATATGGCCACAATTTTATATTATGGTAGAATGGAGTTTGTAGATGATGTAAGTATGTTAGTTAGTGCTAAGATAATAGTTGGCATATGTTCTAGTAAGAAAATGTGAAGACAATTCATTATTACATAGTACAAAGTATAAGGCATAGAACGAGCATTTTGGCTTAAGGAACTAAATTCTCTTGTTTTAATTCAATTACTTGACAATGTAAGAACGAAATCCTAAATGTCAATCCTCAGTTAGCATGTCTTGATAATATATTTTGGATAAGTGTTTGCACATTTCATCATGAAGGCCAACTGAATAAGATAATTGCAAGGGTATATAAGAAGGACATTTTAGATATGTGAAGTAGAACTATGCTATGACTATGATATGCAAGCTTTATGTAAGATGGTATATTGGTGTATTGATGGTTAGATGTGATCAAATGTTATATAGGCGTGATCAGATGTGAGATACACAAAAGGACTAATTAGATATTGAAGATATTAGTATAGTTAATTTTGGTATAGTATTTATAACTCTTGTATAGATTGCATATCATTGTATGAGCAATGAGCTCCATTGTAATACAACTCCTAACAAGGTTGAGACCTTTAACAAGGTCTAGTCCTCTAGTAAGGTCTAGTCCTCTAACAAGGACTCATGTACTAAATGAATATAATAGACTCCTAACAGGGTTAATACTTATAACATAGTATTTTTTATTAGTGCATTTCTTGTGGGTACCATCCCATTGGGGTTTTCCCTTGGTCTGGATTTCCATAGTTAACAAGCATGGTGCTATGAGTTTCTTGGTATTGTGTACTTTACTTTCTAATTTATTCATTTATGTTAAAGTGTTGAAGAAAATTATTTGGTTTTGATTAAGAAGGAATAATGCAAACTACATATCATTTATTAGTTGTTACTCTCTAACAATTGTGACAGGGATAACTTTAGTGGTGAATATTTGCCAAATGGAAAATTTCACTCATTGGGGACCCTAAATTTGGCAATAAAAATTGCACTTTCAGGGTGGCCATGTCGCCTGCACTTTATGAAAATTGGGTCCCATACTTAGACCAATCACCCATAATGATATATAAGTATTTTTGTTTTGATGATGACTTCGCCAATGGAATCTAATCTTTCCACATGATAAATTAAATAATTTTGCCTATAATTCCTGAAGCTTGTCTTATTCGATGGTCACATTCGCCAATATGTGGTAAAATTTTATGTTATATGTTAAGTACATATACTTGACACGTGTCTCTATTCTGGATACTTTGCAAGTAAGTTTTTATTCATTTAACCTTTGGCCTGTAATAGATTTGATTGTGGGCATGTGTCATTATTATGGAGACTTTCTCTAAAACTTGTTGTCCTTTAAAATTTTGGCCTAAAATAAGATTCATACCATTGATTTAGGATCATTTAATGGTTATTAAAATGAGTTACTTTGTTTGAGATGATATAAATTATGGAAATATAAGAGGAGTAACTAAGAGGGGAGGGGTGAATCAGTTACCACTAAAATAAATCCCAGATCCCTTAGATGTTAGCATAGAACATAAAATCTAAAATATTGTAGATCGGTAAACACACAGGGACTTGGTTAATACTGATAATATGTTATAACTCGATAACCATTGAAATAACAACTATAACTCGACAAATGCTTAACATGCAAATCTTAGGATATTATCTGTGATTAACCTTAATTAGCTTAGTTGCATACACATGAAAGAAATAGTATGAACACAAATGACACCAAGATTCAACGTGGAAACCCAATTTGGGCAAAACTACCAATTGCAACTAGTTACTAATTTTCACTTTTCTAAAGTGAGCCTTCTTAGGAACCAACCCTGTTAAAGGTTACACAACACACTATTTAGGTGTGACCCTATTAGAGGATTTGATCACCTTGTTAGGAGTGGCCTTGTTAGAGGTCTTTAGACACTTCAATCTAGAAATGCCACCTTGTTAGAGGACTTATAAATAGTTGTTAAGTCAACTCTATTAAAAGATTTAGATCACCGTTACAATGGTTAGAGAGTAACAATGAAATGACCTGATTTCTGATGCAACTGTATTGCTGATTTCAGATCTCAATTTTGGCTCAAATACTTGATCCTTCCTAATCAAATGTATCTTTGCAACTCCTCAAGGATATTCTACTTATCCTTCAAATTCACTTCCTCTAAGCATCTTCTATTTGTCCATATATTCAGTCACATTCAATCCTTAACTTGACCTTATATTTATACCTTATGCATTGTTAAGTCAGCTTGAATACAACTTACAATAATTAATATTCATGTCCTCAGTCACCTAGAACCAACAAACAAATCCATTAAACTCAATATGTCAAAATAAGAAAATCCTTCATTAGTCAACCTTGCTTGGTAGACACTAACTCAAAAATGATTTTCCTATGTTAACCAAGTAAACTCGGTTAACATTGCATCTTCACAAACATCCTTTGGTAACCGAGTGAGCTTGGTTAACACTGGTTCTATCCAACTTTCCTTTGTTACCCAAGTGAGCTTAGTTAACACTCAACTTCTGCAAACTTCTCTTTGATGTCCGAGTGAACTCGGTAGACACTACCTTCTGAACTTGAAAAATACTGGAATGCTCAGTAAACACAAGAAATTATCTTCATTGCCCAAGTGAGCTCGACATACATTGACTAGTAAAGATATGACATTTTGTGTAACATCAAAAACAACATACAATTAACCAATTGTTTTCAACAATCTCCCTCTTTGGCATTGGTGACAACACAACATGTCATAATACAATGAAAATTTAGAGAAAAATAATAATAAGGATAATATCCTTAGTTTCATTCTAATTCTCATCCATGAGAACTATATCTATCAGTGTGAACTCCCTTTGCCTTCAGTTCCTCCCTTTGTCAGAAAACTTTGCCATTTTGATATCGGACCAAGTTCATTCTCTTTGACTGATGTATGACTGAACTCTTCCTCTTTGATATGACACACACAATTCTCCCTCTATAGAAATTTTTTGTGATATGACAATGACAAAAAACTCTCCCTCTTTAACATCTCATGCCAAAGAAAATTCACAGTGAGTTCCAATGTACCTCATGTACATATTCATATGCATTCTGCTCTTTTATTACTACATCAACTTGACTGATCTTCAACATGCACTAGCTGATGCATCACTAAAATTTATTTAGTGATCTTAGATAGGGGAATAACCCCTAACTTACCTCTTAGATACAAAAATGCATCCTTAGGTAATGATTTCGTGAATATGTATGAAATTTGTTCTTTAGTATTCACATATTCCAATCTTACCTCTTTATCTTGCACCAATTCTCTCAGAAAAAGATATTTTATTGTAATGTGCTTGGTCTTGGTATGCATCATGAGATTCTTTGATATATTAATTGCATTGGTGTTATTACAGAAGATAACCAATGGATCATTGATCTCTACCTTCATACATGCCAATAGTTGCTTGAACCAGACAACATTGGAACAATTAACTGCTATTGAAACATAGTCTGCTTCTATTGGAGGCTAAGAAATGCAATTTTGTTTCTTACTTGCCCAAAGCAGTAGTCTTTTACCAAGAAAGAACACTCCACCACTAGTGCTATTTTTGTCATCAACACTTCCTGCCCAATCAACATTAGTAAAGGATTTCAAATCTAAAAGTGCCTCCTTTCTTGTACCATAATCCATAGTCTTTAGTACCCTTCAGATACCTTATGATTCTCTTGACTTCCATCATATGATTTTCTTTAGGATTTGCTAAGAATCTTGCCACCATACTAACCACTAATGCAATATCAGGCCTTGAATGCACTACATATTGCATTTTTCCAATCATTGATCTATATGTGGCCTGATCTACTTCCTTGGAATCATCATTCTTGGAAATTTTATGTCCACTAGACATAGGTGTTCCAACTGGTCTTGAATCTTCCATTCCAAACTTTTTAGTATCACCTTGATATATTTAGATCGTGTAATGTAGACACCATCTTTCTTTTGTTGAATCTACAATCCAAAAAAGAATTTTATCTCTCCAAACATGAACATCTCAAACTCCTTACTAATTTCTTCCAAAAAAGCTTTGCACAAGTCATCATTTCCAGTAAACAATGTGTCATCCACAAAGATTTTTGCCTACACAATCTTCTTGTTTGGTCCTTCTTTGATGTATAGGCCGCTATTATCATTTGTCCTTTGAAAACCTATCTTCATCAAGTAGTTATAAAGTCTTTCATACCAAGCTTTGGGAGCTTGCTTGAGACCACACAATTCTTTGTACAATTTATAGACCATATCCTTTTTGCTAGGATCTACAAAACCTTCAAGTTGTTCTATGTAAACTTCCTATTCAAGAATGTAGATTTCACATCCATTTGATAAGCTTTAAATCCTTTATATGCAAAATAAGCAAGTAAAGTCCTAACACCTTCTAATCTTGCAAAAGGAGAAAAATTTCCACCATAGTCAATACCTTCCTTTCGAAAATAACCTTTGCAGACTAACCTTTCTTTGTTTCTTGAAACTTCTTCATCTTCATTTAGCTTATTTATGAAAACCCACTTTGTGTCAATTACATTTTTATCCTTGAGTCTAGGAACAAGAGTCCAAGTCTTATTTCTTTCTATTCGTTCCATCTCTTCATTCATTGTTTCAATCCAGCTTTCATTATCCAAAGCATCTTTAACAAACCTAGGTTCAAATTCAGTAAGCAAACATGTACCTTTCAGTTTGTTTCTTATCATTGTACCATTTGACTTGTCTCCAATGATTTGATCAGGTGCATGGTGCCTTCTGACATATCTTGATAACATAGGTACTTTGGATTTAGAACTTGTTCCACTAGCCTTGCCATGATCTTTTGTATCAAGCTCGAGTCCCACTATTTGTGACTCGGGTCCTTTAGAATCAATTTTCTCTAGCTATAACTCGGTAGCCTTTGACTACAACATGAGTCCTTTAGACTATGGCTCGGGTTGCATTGGATGCAACTTAGGTGCTTTTGGAGATTTTGGGGACTTGAGAGGTGAAGTCTGTTGACTTCCAATTAGATTTGGCAATGTATCAGGTTCAAAGTAAATAAACTTTTTGTAATCCTGATGTTCTTTGCTGCTCTCTTCTTCACTCTTTTATGCAAACTCATCAATTCTTACATGTGAACTTTCTATGAACTTATGAATGGAAAAATTCAAACATTTATATGTTTTACTTTTCTTGGAGTATCCTAGGAATATGCATTCATCACCTTTGACACCAAATTTACTTTTCCTAGTCTCTTTCAGAATATAACATTTGCTACCAAATACTTTCAAGTAACTTACATTAGATTTGTAGCCATACCATAGTTCATAAGGAGTTTGATTTGAGTCTTTCTTCAGTTGTATTCTATTTAAGGTATGCATTGCAGTACTGATTACTTCCTTCTAGTACTTGATTGCAACATTATTTTCTATCATCAAAGTTGCTAGAACCAACAAACAAATCCATTAAACTCAATATGCCAAAACAAGAAAATCTTTCGTTAGCTGACCTTGTTTGGTAGACACTAACTCAAAAATGACTTTCCTATGTTAACTGTTGTCACTTAGGTTTGCACCTTTGTCCAAAGCCTATGCATGAGGAAAACCTAGTGAAACATGGAAACAACCTCCAAGCTGTGGGACTTGAACTGTGAGGTTGAGTCTCCGGAGATGGCCAACTTCCTCTTACTATCAAGATGCACCTAACTACTCTTGGAGAGGAAAAGGGAGAAGGAGAGCATGAAAGAAAATCTACCTAATCTAATCTAAAGAGGTGATGCACCAAAATAGAGTGTTCAGACCAATCTCTGCCCATATATGCACTATTGAACCAGAATGAAACTAAAGATATACACATTTCAGACTTGCTTTAATCTAAAAACCACATGCAGATCAGAAGACCAAGATGAATGACACAAGGAAAGAGATATTCACTTATATATCATTCATAGGTTGAAAGAGATACAGTCATGCAGATTACAGATTTCCACAAAACACTGGTGGAGGCAAAAGTTCTTGCACTTTCATACCAATGGCTGAAGGAGATAAGGCAGAAATCATATAGTTCAGAGGCACAAGGGATTTTATACTAAAATTACAGAGCAACAACAGAGAAAAGTCAGAGAAGGATCGACCTAAACAAAATCTACAAAATTTTCCTTTATAGTGCAGGCATAACTGAGATTTTCCCTCCAAAACTATCCTGCAACCACTGCCATTAAATCCTGTAAGGAACAATCATGGAACTAATTTGAAGAAAATCTGATCTTGCTATCAAATAATGCCTTGAGAAGACAAGAATGACGCCATTAAACTATTCTGACCAGGTAGATGGATTGGATCAGAGGGGTGGAGTGTTTTTTCGCGTTTAGCATTCATTTCCTGGTGGTTGGAATCGACCATGAAGATCAGATTCATGTAAAATCCTAGCTTTCCCCTATTTTTGGTTCGTGAATCAGCATGATCAGCAGGTCAACATAACCCTAGCACTGGGATGAGCCACGTGGACCAATCAATTTACCTCATTTTGCCACCTCGCAGGTCTTTACGAGTTGACCATGTCTTTCTCTAACTAATCGCGCCATCTTCCTAAACTCCAACTGCAACGGTCACATTAATTGCCAGTCGCTAATTGTTACTACCTACATTGGACCCACTGGGACACATGTCACCTAGGCACTATGTCGTTATGCGTATCCTCCGAGAAACTTCCCATAGCGAGGTAGCGCTCGTCGTGGATCTTCCTTAATTTGACGATTGTGAAGACTCGTTGTTTCCTACGCTTTGCCTTTAAAACCCCTGGGCCCACGAAACACTGTCAGCAACCTCACAATGCATGGCATCTAACTGGCGACCCACAAAGAAACTGGTCCCGCAAAGACATTTGGTAGCTACCCGCTTTCCCACATTTTTAATTTTCCTCGCATCTTGATAATGTGGGGAAGCACCAACACTTGATCCTTGAAGATCTGATGGTAATCAAAATTTGTACTTTCTAAACTTCTAAGAACATCTACTATGACATCACCTGGGACACGTGTTGTCAATCCGCTTCCCCGCAATATTTATCTTGCCTGCACCTTAATTTTGCAAGAAAGCCTCAGCCGTGGATCAGATCACATCGGACGGTGAGGACTTATCCAGTATCTTCCTGTGAGGAGGGCAAGAAAATGACATCATCTGGGACACGTGCCCTCCACCTGCTTTCCAACATTTTTTAATTTCCTTGCATCTCCATAATGTGAGGAAGTGCCAGCCCTTGATTTGGGGAGATCCGATGGTGCTCGTAACTCATACTTTCTAGATCTCTGCAACCATCTGTCATGACATCATCTAGATGCGTGTCAACAACTTGCTTTCCTACATTGTTAGAAGGTTTGACAAAGCTCAGAATGTGGGGAAGCTGGCACCAACCGATCTGCCAGCTTAGCCACCATCTATTCATTCGACGACCCACAAGATGGAAATGAACCCACTTGCCACACGTCACCGAGGCACTATTTTGCTAATGGCGAGAAGCATGGATTTTTTGATAGCGCCATAGCACCCTCCAGTGCCGTAAATTGCCATTGAAACTTGACGAAGACCCCGTGTGATGTCATGCTGTCCACGCATTAGAAAGGAGCATTCTCGCATTATTTAAACATCTCGCATCTTGATAATGTGGGGATGCGTCGATCGTTGATCCTTTGATCTGATGATGCGCAAGGTTGCAGGCGATCGAAAGGAAATCTAGGAAATAAGGAAATAACATAAGGTTTTTAATTCATTTTAAATATTTCTGGGCCATTAAAATAATATAAAAGCTGGGAACTAGCCATTGGGTAGGCTGGGCATTTGAAATTTGAATTTTTGGCGGAAGACAAAAAATGGCAACATTAACCAAGTGAGATCACTTAACACTACATCTTCAAAAACTTCCTTTAGTAACCAAGTGAGCTCGGTTAACACTAGTTCCATCTAGCTTTCCTTTGTTACCTGAGTGAGATCGGTTAACACTCAACTTTTGCGAACTTCTCTTTGACACTTGAGTGAACTTGGTAGACACTACGTTCTGAACTTGGCAAACACTAGAATGCTTGGCAGACACAAGAAACTATCTTCATTTCCCAAGTGAGCTTGACATACACTGACTAGTAAAGATATGACATTTTGTGTAACATCAAAGACAATATACAATTAACCAATTTTTTTCAATAATAAAAATATGGTTTCTAAGTATTTGTACTTTTGGTCATGAGTTTCTTCAATAATAAAATATTTTCTAGGGTTTTACAAAATTTTCATAGGACAAAAAAAATTTGCCAATGAATTTTTTTTTTTCCTAGTTTGAAAAAATTGCCAATAGAAATTAAAATTTTCCCCCTAAAATAATGGTTGATTCGAGAAGATTTTATACTTTTTTCCAAAGGGGTTTTTTCTTAAAGTTATCCCTAAATTGTGATCGGAAAATCCCTCAATTGGGTGACCCTAATAGATCTTGTGTAAATCCTCTAACTAGGTGACATTCTCAAAAGAATGTTTATAATCCTCCAACAAGGTTACCCCTAACAAGGTATAAGACTTTAACATGTCTCGATGGAAATCCCTTAACCGCGTAGCATTTAACATTGCTTTTGTAACCCTTAATTGGGAAAGATCCTAATAGAGTGTATTCTAAAAGAGTACAAATATTTGTGGGCACCATTCTCATACTATGGTTCTCACCCTTATCAATTTTCCACAAGATATATCTGATGTTATAATTGTGTGGATTTTTTTAATGTGATGCATGTTGGTTAATGTTTATTTTACTAATAATGTTTTAATAGGTTACAAAAATTTAAAGGTTAAATATGTTTGGTAAAGTTTCTTGGTCCTGTAACTTTGATTAGGTTGGTGAGTACCGACTCAACTCCCCTCTCAATAATCATTCCTATACTTACAAATAGTATCATAACATTGGTTTTGTGATTTTAAAAGACTTTACAACTAAGGGAAAATATCTTATGATGTATAGGAAGGACACACCTAAGTTCAACAATAATGTAGATGACTTTGACACATGTGAAATCAAGATGAAGCTAAACTTATTAGGAATCTCATATACCATTATTGATTATCTTAATACAAAATATGTACCACCTACTAGAACACCTACCAAAGATGACAAGAGATAAAAGTTTGTTTGTAACTTAGTGATGATAGAAAATGCATGTGCTTTGAATAATTTAAAAAATGTTGACATCAATCTCTTGAATAGTGCTAAGGAAATTTAGGATAAATTATTGAAAGTACACATAGGAAACTGATATGTATTGAAGGCCAAGGTATGTTAACCTAAGTGTTGAAAACCAACTGGTTGACCAAATCAATAGACTTAGTCATCAAAGGTGTTTTCATTGTTGGCAACACATGTGAAGGGATCATGAATGGTAGATAGGTTCAACTAGCAAGGCATACCAATGTGTAACCCTAACTCTCTAAATAAATCAGGAGAGATGAAAATCTCATGGAAGTATGACAAAGGTAATCCATTAAGACAAAGCATGATAAGTGAATCCCAGATAAGAAGAAGAAAGCCAAGTGGTAGAAATAATAGATAGAATAACTAGATGAGATAGCATGATGAGAACAAAGAAAGATACCTGTGACCACCTAGTCATGTTGAGGGTAAGAGTGTGATCTCTGTCACACTTAATGGTGATGAGAGAAAGGACCGTGACACAATCAAAAGAATTTAAATTTAAATTATTTCTAATTAAAGCTAGTCATAGGAGCACATAATACTCTTGAATCTTGTACGAACATGTCCTAGTCTATTATCTCTCTATCAAAATTCCTTGATAAATCTACAACTTAAGTAAACCCATGGGTTGACAAAAAAATGTGTCACTTTGATTATCATACACACAACCCTTCTATGCAAATGCGTTGAAATAACAAGTGTGTGGCTTTCTAGTACATATGCTTAGCTATGCTAGATATATGCCCAAGATTGTTCTAATAATAATAAATAACTGGCTTTATAGAATGAATGTGCCTCTTTGCTTGATAAATGCATACTTCTAGTAGAAGCACAACAACATGGTTTGAAAGTGCAAGAGTAATAAGCAAATGGATAATTTTTTTGCATTTTCTTGATTTATTTTTATGCTTGAGATGCCTCCTTGTATTGTTTTAGTTTGTACGTGATCTTTATTTATGATTGAGGCCATAATGTTCCTTTATGTTGTTACATTATTTTTGATATAAGGCATGTTGTGTTTTATTAATAGGGTAAAAATCCTAGGCGAGTGGCTAACCATAGGTGTTGGGGAGTCGCGGCCAGGGAATCGTATGCTTGGAGAGTAGGTCCTTGCACAGGTTGGCTCCACTATGAGTTAGCTAAAAAGTGGTGACTTAATAATAATTAATTTATGGGATAAGCTTCAAGTTTTCACAATCTAAATAAGATAATTATTTTGGAAACTAGAATTGGAAAAAATATTTGTTGAGATTTGATTAAAAAGATCATTATTGAAAGAGATAATTGAAAGAGGGAGATTGTTGAAGAAGATTATGTGTTTCAATAATTTTTTTGTCACTAATGTCAAACCTGCTATTTGCTAGTAAGACAACTACTTATAAGATTTAAGACAACTACTTATAAGATTCAAGTGCTGTCACTTAGTTGATTGATGAAGAGGATTTGATCAATAAGATGTAACAAAAGCACCTAGAGGAAAGGTTGAGTTATGATTATGTAATGAAGTATAAGGATCAATTAAGATAGTGATGACATGATGTATTGGTAATCTACTTAAGGTTACAAAGGTTGGTTACACTTAGAAAGTTTAGAAGAACAAGTTACACAAAGTTTATCTACCAAGCTTGACTGAGTGGATAGTAGGTGTCGAGAAAAATTAGTGCAAGTTGAGCAAAAACTTAGTTGGAGCTGAGTAAAAGAAAATTCTAGTGGATGCTAAGCAAGACAATTGATGCTGAGTAAAGTTTAGTTGATGCTGATCATTAGTAAAATTTAGTTGATGCCAAGTGATTTCATAATAGATGTTGAGCAACACAGTATGTGCTGAGCATTAGAAGGTTGATAATGCTAAGCTACTGCATTATTTTAAAGATCAAAGATTCACTGAATTTGAGCTGACAAGTTTGTTTTCTTGAATTTTGTGAACCAGGTGAAAGATAAAGTTGATGAGTTGGTGGCACAAAATTTGATGTAAATCATTTTTAGGTGAATTCAAATAGATTCTAAAAGAAGTTTCTAGAAGAGATATGAGATATGCGGTAGATACATTATATCCTACCTAATCCATCCAAATCCTAAATTTTGATGGTGAAAAATGAGCGAAAAAATATCCTAATTTCCTATTTATAGGAATGTCTAGTCATGAAGAAAAGTTTTCATGTGTGAGAACCTAAGGAAGAGAAGGAGTTAAGGGTTTTGCTTCATCAAGTCACCTAAGAGAAGAGTCTACAATGACATTTTAAGCAAGAAGGCATGAGGATTTAAATGTTTGAAGGGTGAACAAGCAATTAGAGTTGTAAAGTGTGAAGACCAAGTAGAATTGAGGATTGAACAAAGATCTATAATCTACAAGAGAAGTTGTATGTTGTATCAGATCAAAGTTCTACTATTACTCTTTAACAATTGTATTAGTCTAGTGCAAAGAAAATGTGGGATGCCCTAACCACCATCTATGGAGGAGACAAAAATGTTTGAAGAGCCAAATTAAGAGTCTTAGAGGTAAGTTTGATGATATGACAATGGAAGAAGGTGAAAATATTGCTCAATATGTTGCTAGAGTAAAAGAAGTCATTAGTGCAATAAAAGGAGCTATTGGTTAGATAGATTATGATACTGTGTTGAGAAAAGTCTCGAGAACATTACTGCCTATTTATGCTATTAAAGTTTCTACAATTCAAGAACCGAGATGTATTCCAGGAAATAATCTAACCCTTGAAGGTCTGGTAGGTAGACTCACTACTTTTGAGCTATCTAACTTTGATAATTACAAACTTGAGAGTCTTGAATCTACTTTCAAAGCTAAGCTATTATTGAAAGATTCTGATGAGTTGAAGTAGTAGAAGAAGAGAAAGATAAAATATGTGTCTCTTGACAGTGATATAGATGAGGAAGATGTTGAACAACTGGAAGCACTACTAGCAAAAAGATTCCATAGAGGTAAAGGCAAGTTCAAAGGTAAGTTACCCATCATTTGTTTCAATTGCAATGAGGTTCATCATATTGCTACAAGATGTACATAGAAGAAGAACTACAGAGGTGGTGATAAGTACAAGATCAGAAGAGAAGATGATAGCAAAGATTACAAAGATAAAGGAAAGAAGTCATGCTACATTGCTAAAGAGAAAAAAAGGGATGATTCTAATGAACATGATGATGAAGTGGTGTATATTGCAATTAAGGATGAATTTGATGAAGATGAGGCAACTACACTTGTGATTTGTATGAATAAAAATGATAGATGGATCATTGACAGTGGGTGCTCACATTACATGACTGGAGACAAAAGTAAGTTCATTACCCTGAATTGTTATGATGGAAATAGGGTAAGATTTGGTAATGATGCACCAGGTTTGATAAAAGGAAAAGGTTCTATCAAACTCACAAATAAGATTTCATGTGACAACGCTTACTATGTTGAAGGACTAAACTATAATTTGTTGAGTGTGTCACAATTGAACAATTTGGGATGCAAGGTTGAATTTGAAAACAAGATTGCTAAGATATATGACACAAATGGGAAATTGATTAGAAAAGGTGATAAAACTAAAAGTAATCTATTCTATCTTGATATAGAGGATGCTACTTGTCTTGTTGTAAAATTTGATGATGTATGGCTTTGGCACAAAAATTTATGTCATGTTAATTTTGATAACTTGGTTAGTATCAGTAACATAAAGAAAGTTAGAGGTTTGCCTAAGTTGAAGAAGCCTGATAATGTAGTGTGCAAACAATGTCAGCTAGGCAAAATGACAAAGTCAAGTTTTAAGAGTAAAACTTATACCTCTAAAGGAATACTATTGAGATAGTTCATACTAACTTGTGTGGACCGATTGAAGTGCAAAGCTACAAGGGAGATAAGTACATAATGTTGTTTGTTGATGATTACTCTAGGATGATGACAGTTATGTTTTTGAAATAGAAATTTGATGCTTTTCAAATGCTTAAGTGGTACTTGGCAAGAGTTGAAAAGGAAATAGGTAAAAGTCTAAAATGTTTGAGATCTGACAGAGGAGAATTTACATCAAATAAATTTTAGATATTCTGTAATGACAAAGGAATCAAAATACAAATAGCTACTCCTAGAACCCCTCCACAAAATGGAATATTTGAAAGGAGAAACAGATCTATAATGGACTATGCTAGAACTCTCATGATGAAAAAGAATATTGCTTTGAAATATTGGAGAGAAGCTATAAGTACAACTATTTATACCTTGAACTATGTGCAAATCAAGACAAGTACTAATTCAACACCTTTTGAACTATGGTATGAATATTGACCCAATGTGAAATACTTTAAGATATTTGGAAGTAAGTGTTACATTCTTAAAGATGTTAGGAATGGCATGCTTGATGTAAAAAGTGAAGAAGGTATATTCCTAAGATACTCCACAAGAAGTAAAGCCTATAAGTGTTTGAATACTAACACTAACAAAATTGTGAAAAGTGCAAATGTGAATTTTGATGAATATTTAGAAGTACATGAAGCTGAACCTATGAAAAGGCTAGAAGAATACAAATCATTTGTATACTTTTATGAAGGAATGTTTGCTGAAGAAGATGTTGCAAATCAAGTTACAAATCAATAGCAAATTACAGTGACCCTACGAATATCAAGTTGCATTCAGGAACCAAGCTGCATTCAGATGTCAAGTTACAGAATGAAGTGGATGCACTTTCTAATTCTAAGATTAGTATACATGAAGGAGATGCTAAGATATATGACAGAGATACACATAGTAATTTTAAAATTGAAAGACAAAATGAAGAAACAAGAGCTGAGCCAAGATTGTCTATGTATGTCAAGAGACATCATCCTATTGCTCAAATCATTGGAGATAAAGATGCTAGAACAATGACAAGAAATAGATTGAGAAGTGAAACATGTTTGTTGAGCATGAAGGAACCCAAAATAGTAAAAGATGCATTAGAAGATGCTGACTGGTACAAAACTATGGAAGAGGAGGTTGAACAAATAGAGAAGAACAAAACATGGAGTCTAGTTCCTAGACCAAAAGACAAGAATGTGATTGGTACCAAGTGGGTATTTAGAAACAGGCTAGATGAAAATGGTAAAGTCACAAGAAACAAAGAAAGATTGGTTTGCAAGGGATATGCACAAGAAGAAGGACTCGACTATGGAGAGACATTTGCCCTTGTTGCTAGATTGGAAGGAGTAAGAACTCTACTTGCTTATGTTGCATACAAAGGTTTCAAAGCTTATCAGATGGATGCTAAATTTGCATTTCTAAATGACATATTAGAGGAAGAAGTTTACATAGAACAATTAGAAGGTTTTTTTGATGATAACAATAAGAACTTGGTATGTAGACTGCACAAAGCTCTATATGGTTTGAAACAACCACCAAGAGCATGGTATGTGAGACTTCATAATTATCTTGTGAAGATTGGATTTGAAAGGACTCTTGATAACAACAATCTGTACATAAAGATAGACAAAGGAAAAAGTATTTTTTTATTTGAAATATTTGTTGATGATATCATATTTGGAGGTCAAGATGCTTTATGTAAGGATTTTGTAAATCAGATGAAGCAAGAATTTAAAATGTCTATGTTTGAAGAGATCAATTTTTTTTTGGGTTTGCAAGTATATTAGATGAAATATGGTATATACATCACTTACTCAAAGTATGTCAAGGAAATATTGAAAACTTTTGGATTAGAGGATTCCAAACCACTAAGTACACCTATGGTGACAAGACACAAGTTGTCAAAGAATGATAATTCTACTGAGGTGAACCAAACCATGCATAGGTCTATGATTAGTAAATTGCAATATGTAGTACATAACAGATCTGATATTATATTATTTGTAGGGATAGTTGCAAGATTCTTTGGTAATCCCAAAGAGAATCATTTAATGGTTGTAAAGAGAATAATGAGATATCTAAAAGAAATAGAAAATTTGGTCTATACTACAAGAAGAATGAAAAGTTTGAATTGAGAGCCTACATTGATGTTGATTGAGCTGGAAACATTGATGGCAGAAAGAGCACCAGTGGAGAAGCATTTTTCCTAGGCAAGAGACTAGTTACATGGACTAGTAAGAAACAAAGTTGTACTTCACAATCTACCATTGAAGCTGAATATGTTGTTGCTATTGTAAATTGCACAAACATTGTATGGATCAAACAACTACTCCAAGGAATGAAGGAAGAAATCGAAAAATCAGTGATACTTTATTGTGATAATACAAGTGCTATCAATATATCAAAGAATCCAGTGATGCACACAAAGACAAAGCACATTGCAATCAAGTATCATTATTTGAGGGAGTTAGTTCAAGATAAAGAGGTGAAGATGGAATATGTTAACACAAAGGAGAAAATTACTGATATCTTCACAAAACCATTACCTAAGGATGCTCATGAGTATCTAAGAGTTATTTTAGGGGTGATATGCCTATCAAAGGCTATCTAAGTAACAAGAGGAGTGCCTTGCATCATATAAGTTGATATTCATATGTTACACATTGATGCAAAGGATCTTACTTTAGGAGCTGCCTAAAGTAATCACAAAACTGAAACTTCAATTCAATCACAAGCACAATGATAGAGGGAGGAACTAAAGAAATTGTAAAAGTCTATATCTACATATTTAAGATGACAAGTTTTTGGTATACATCTTTGGCATTATTGTCAAAGAGGGAGATATTCTATTAATCAAAACCAGAATGTATAGGGAAATATTCTACTGAGCAAAGAGGGAGATAGATCAAGCCAATATTAGAAAGATGAATGAGAAAGAGAGAGATATCAGAGATATCAAGAGATTTTTGATCAAAGAGATAGAGAAAAATGCAAGAAAGAGGGAGAAATCCTAATCTACCTAGTAAGAGGGAGATACAAGAAGGAACTCAGAGGGAGTTATAAGAAAGAGTGTTATAACCTATTCAGAAGATGGTAGAGGGAGTATTTTTTATACAAGTTTTTTTTTTGGTATTGTCTTACTATTTTAACCTAGTCAGTTTAGTTGAACAAGATGTTTATCATTTGATTGACTTAGTTGATCAGTTTGGTTTGTCATCAATGCCAAAGAGGGAGATTTTTGATATATGATTGAAAAGATCATTATGGAAAGAGATCATTGAAAGAGGGAGATTATTGAAGAAGACAATGTGTTTCAATCATTATTTTGTCACTGATGTCAAACCTACTATTTGCTAGTAATACAACTGCTTATAAGATTCAAGTACTATCATTTAGTTGATTCATGAAGAGGATTTGATTAATAAGATGTAACAAAAGCACCTAGAAGAAATATTGAGTTATAATTATGTAATGAAGTACAAGGATCAATTAAGACAGTGATGACATGATGTATTGGTAATCTACTTAAGGTTACAAAGGCTAGTTATATTTAGAAAGTTTAGAAGAACAAGTTACAAAAAAATTGTTTGCCAAGCTTGATCGAGTGGACAATAGATGCCAAGCAAAGTCAGTGCAAGCCAAGTAGAAAATTAGTTGGGGCTGAGTAAAAGCAAATTCTAGTGGATGTTGAAAAAGATGGTTGATGCCGAGCAACACTGAATTTTAGTTGATGCTGAGTGATTTCATAATAGATGCTGAGCAACACAGTATGTGTTGAGCATCAGAAGGTTGATAATGCCAAGCTACTGCATTATTTTAAAGATCAAAGATTCATTGAATCTAAGTTGACAAGTTTGTTTTCTTAAATTTTGTGAACTAGGTGAAAGATAAAGTTGATGAGCCGGTGGCACAGAATTTGATGTAAACCATTTTTAGGTAAATTCAAATGGATTCTAGAAGAAGTTTCTAGAAGAGATATGAGATATGGGGTAGATAAATTGTATCCTACCTAATCCATCCAAACCCTAAATTTTGATGATGGAAAATGAGTGGGAAAATATCCTAATTTCTTATTTATAGAAATGTCTGGTCATGAAGCAAAGTTTTCATGTGTGAGAACCTAAGGAAGAGAATGAGTTAAGGGTTTTGCTTCATCAAGTGACCTAGGAGAAGAGTTTGCAATGACATGTTAAGAAAGAAGGCTTGAGGAGATAGATGCTTGAAGGGTGAACAAGCAATCAGAGCTACAAAGTGTGAAGGCCAAGCAGAATTGAGGATTGAATAGAGATCTATAATCTACAAGAGAATTTGTAAGTTGTATCAAATCAAAGCTCTATTTTTACTCTCTAACAATTGTATCAGTCTTGGGTAAATCCTTTAGATTAAAGTTGACCTAACAGTCATTTGTAAATCCTTTAACTAGGTGGCATTCCAAGTGAATGGCCTAAAGTCCTCTAACAAGGCTCACTTCTAATAGAGTAATTGAAATCCCTTAACCAGGTCACATTTAACAGTGTGTATTATAACCTTTAACATGGTTGGCCTTTCATAGGGCATCACTTCAGAAGAGTGAAAATGAGTAACATGTTATTGGGGGGTTTTTCCCAAATTGGGTTTCCACATAAATCATTGTGTCAAGTGTGTTGATGAATCTATTATGTTTCATGCTTTATATTTCTACAAGTTGATTTGATAATAACATACAAGTTTTAGTGATTGTATAATCTTATGGATGCATGCATGGATATGAATGTTTTATGGGTTCGCTAAGCTTTGAAAAGTTTTATTTATACATCTGGACCTTAGATAACTAATTCACCCCCACTACCCCCCAAGTATTCTAACATTATTATGTTATCGTTGATGTCAAACCTATTGGTAAGAAAAAAGTGTCAAACCTACTGGAGAAACATTTACTAATAGTGTAGAGTGTCATATCATTTGATTGATGAAGAGGATTTGAGAAGAAGAGATCATGAGATGACCTAGTGAAAGGTTGAGTTGAGATGTGTTAAGTATCATGGAAATGCAATAGACACTTATAAGTTAGTCCTTAAAAAGATAATGTGGTGTTCAATCAATACATGAAGTGTAGAAGACGGTTGGATGAAGCTAAGAGTTAAAGCAAGTCAAAAAGATAAGCTTGATCGAGTATCACTATTGCAAAGTCAATGAAGGAATTGAAGTAGAATATTGAGGAACTTAAGTAGAAGCTGAACGAAACAATTCAAGCTTAGTGTTAGTTATTATCAAGCAAACATATGAAGAAGTGTAGTTGTGATTGACCATAGTATTGGCCAAGCGATCATGTTGATGTTGAGTAAGAAAGTATAGTGATTGTTGAGTTACACAATGATGACCAAGTAGAAGAACATAGTGATTGCCGAGTGAAAACAATAGTTAAAGTTTAAGAAAGTATTGATTTTGAGGAAACTACAATACTTAGATAATTGGTGCTCTCTTGTGATCCTCAAGTTTCAGTCTTCAGAACATAAATTAGAATTCAATAAAATTCTTTGAAAAGTTGGAAACCCTACAGTCTTGGACTCTCAAAAACTTCATAGTCTAAAAACATAAAAGAAAAAGTTTAAAAGTTAAAACGTAAGTAATTAATGGTGCAAAGTATTGTAGTCTGTACAATGTACATGTAAGTTAAAACTACTGCATTACTAACATTACTAATATTAATAGTAACAATAATGTAAATTGTGATAATAATTAATTACATAATACATTTGTACATTTTAAATAAATTAAATAATAACAAGTGAACTTAAAAATTGACACCCCTATATGATTTTTGAGTTGATTTGTGAAATGTTATCCCTATTGGCAAGAGTAATCTAGAATTGTGACATATGCTACAAACACGTCTATGTCACTTATTATGATTGTAGATTACTCTTGCCAGCAGTGGTAACATTCCCAAAATTGACCCAAAAATCATATTGTGTTGTTGATCTTTCATTCATTAATTGTCAAGATTTACAAAGACTAAAGGGACTCTTGTTAAAAGAGTACAACTATAAATTTCATCATTTGTTAACATGCAATTTGCAAACTTTAACCGACACTCAATAAAGAAATGAGCAGACACATGCCATGATTATGAATGAATCTAGGCACAAGGGAAAACATTCCTTAAATCGATCCAAAATTCATCTCAGGGCATCAATCTTTCTTTTAATCAATGGTAAGACATAAGATACACTACAACTATCACACTAACTCTTGAGTGATTTTGGGACAAATGGGCAGATTTTGGGTAGAAATAGAATTTAACTTAGAGCTTTTAAAATTAGGCTTGAAATAGAGCCTTAGTTGTTGATCTATTTTTCATTCGACGGTCCATATCAATTCATTAAACCTTTCGCATAAAAAATATTATATTTTCTTATTGTTGTAAATTAAATTATGCACTATGCAGTAAATTATTTCACATTTTTACTATATTAACTAGTATTTAAATCACACAATGCACACATTTAGTTAAAACATAAAATTTATGTAAATTTCTTGATAAATGATGATGTTATTGCCCAAATAAATATTAAAATACTTATATTAATATACTAAATTTCACTACTTTAAAATTTTTGTTGAAACTTGAAACTTGAAACATCATGTCTAAACTTTATTTAATTATTTGACGATATAATAGAATTTGAACTTTAAAAAATTTCATAAATCCCTGATTTAGATTAGGATAAAATTAAACATGAAAATAAAATAAAATATAAAATATAAACTTATAATTGTTTGATAATTATAATAGTTTTATAATTATAATCATCAATCAATAATTGCTTGATAATGATAACTTAATTTAATAATCGTAATACTTTTACTCAATTAAAAAATTTACTCAAAATATTGAAAAAAAAAATGATGATATTTATACAAATTTATATTATAATCAATAATTGCTTGATAATGATAAGTTAATTTAAATTTTAATAATCATTGCATTTTTTAGTTAATTCAAAAAATGATTAAAAAATTATAATGATATTTAAATAAATTTAAATTTAAAAATAGGAAGTAATGAATTAATAATTTAATATTCAATATTTTATATGAATATTTATATATCAGCTATAACTTGAACTTTTTTATTTTCAAATCAAATTTTAATATAATTTATATAATTCAAATTGCACAATGTTACATGTACCATAAGTTTATCTTTAACAAACTATTTATTGATTTATTTAATATTTTAAAATAAATCACTATTATTTAAAACTATTATAATTATTAACTAGAAATTAAAATAATTAATAATTATTATTATATAACTTTCTTGGCCCTATGTTCACCTTACCATGAATTATCGAAATTTACTAGATCTCAAATTTTTAGGCCATACATATACATATTATAAATTTTCATTGGAGAATTTTCAATTGAATAACCTTTGACTATAATTCATGAATCAAATACAAAACCATAAAGGATAGTTGAAACTTAATGTTTTATAACCGAGTCACATACTAACATTTTAATAGTGCATTTTAGAAAATCATGATTCAACAGTAACACTCTATAACAATTACAGTTGAAACCAAATAATTTAAAATGTAAAAACAAAATTGAACAATAGTTCACAAATTTACAGGAACAACAAATTGAGAAGACAAAAAAAATTATTTTCATTGATTAGATTTGCCATTTTACATATTCATACCATAGATATTCAAAATAGCTGATTAAATCAGCTTGATTTTACTTTTTTGTAATTTACATGCAAGGTGAAGGCCCAATCCGAAGTAACTACTAATCATTTTTATTAAAATAAAAATCTTAAAACATCTTTTAACCCTAAGGGCACAGGTTGATTAAATAAGGTGTCAAGGAACAAGGTTTCACGAAACATGAAATAGGTAGCAGGGAACAGGGTGAGAGTTTGAAGCCTTCAATTAGAAAGGTCTTCAAGCCCCTCCATGAGGAATCTCTTGGAGATGATAATGTCACTAAAATTATGCAACCATATTGTTGGTGTAAATACGTATTTACTATTTACACTTACTTAAATTTACTTAGGTTAATGCATTATTTTATTATTTATTTAGGTGAGACACTTAGGAGTTTGCCTACTCTCATGAGTTGTCATGTTGACAACACTGGAGTAAGCAACTCTAATTCAACACATGGTGTCTACAACACTAGAGTTTTCATCATTAGCTAAGTTGTCATGTAAACAACACAGTTATTCACACTCCTAATTTAGCACATGGTGTCTACAACATTATTTTGCATTCTACACCTTTGTAGGCTTATCCTCTTATCATCGCACTTACTCCTGTGATTAATGGAGGATAACGTATATCTGGTGGACATGTGCCTGGTTGTATGACTTATCATGATGCTAATTCCTATGCATTCTAGAAGCATTCCAGAGGCCTTTATATAGGTACTCCTAGTGTACTTTCACATTGAATTGAATACATATCGATATTCTGATCATACTCTTTCTAGTCTATTGTTGTGCTTGTGTTTGAGTTCCTTGATCTTAGGTAAATTTAAACTCTTACATGGTATCTGAGCTTGGAGAATTTCTCTTCACATAGTCGTTCAAGACCATTGTTGCTTCAGCACCTTGACCCAGATCTGGAGTACCACAAAAATTGGGAGTGTCTAGAGCCAAAATGGACCTCGCCATTACGTTTGGAACATTGATTCGGTGAAAATCAGCTATAAATTCGCCTACCTTAGGCCAAAGTTGATTTTGGGGTAAATTCCTTTTTTTGCAAATTGGCACTTGAAGGCCCGATTTGCAAGTTTGGGTATGATTTATTAGATATGTAGTTTAATTTAATTTAGATCTACATTTTAATTTTCTCTCTATTTTTCTACAATTTTTGCAATTTTTGGAAGCAATTTTTGAAATTTTTTTGCCGTTTGAGTAGCAAAGAAATTTATTTTAAACAAGCACTGAGTAGTCACACCCTGGCCCTATGCAAAATATTTTGCAAGAATATTCCATCTATATTTGGCAACGGGCATATTTCACATTTTTTGGCATCGGTGGTTACAATTTATCATGGACCGGCTTGCACACAAAGTCTAGCAGACGGATTTACCAACAAACCCAGTGGGCTCCAACTTTATTACCAAACCGTAGGCATAGTCTTTTAAACAATGTAGGAAGTCCTAATACATTGCATGTGGGACTAGTCCCACTTCCTTTCGCCGGCCTCAATCTTGATCTTGGTGTCATTTTTTACTTCTTTTCGGCGCCAATCACTAGCTTGGTTCCCTTCGCACTTTGATGCCGTGAATGTGACTTCCACCCGTCGTTGTTTGGTCTCCCACCAGCCATAGATCCAACACTTGTGTAGGTTTACTGGTCATTTTTCTCACCTCCGAGCATTGTTCTCTTTCTCAGACACTATGAACTGCATTTTGGCCCCCCGCGATAGGTCATTGAATATTCCAAGGCACTCAACTATTTTCTCACCTCTATGCAGACCCTTGAACTGCTCGACATGTAGCATGACATCATTTAGCCATGCGAACTTGTCCAAATCGCCACGTATGTAAGACGTCAGTGCCACGTAAAAGTGACCTGAGACAACATGTCATCAGTGACTCAACCATGATAACCACATTAGCTTGTGTCACATTAGATACCATAGAGTGTTGACTCAAATTTTTTGTATGCCAACTCAATTTTTTTGTACATTTTGTATGTCCCGTCAGCCTGCCACATCGGCAACGTATGTTGATTTTTTGCTAACATCAACATTTCATGGGATAAAATTTGACAACCATTTGACCATCATTCCAAGGTATTTTATAATGGCTATGATGGTTGTTTGATCGTCAAATTTAAGTACACAATTTTTTGCCTAGACCCCTCTTCAGATGCATTTTTGATTTGGCGGCCTGATTTTGAGAGGCCATAACTTAGTCATCCAAACTCCAAATCAGGTGCAATTTTTTTTTTTGTTTGGGTAGAATTTCCTAAAAAATTTAGTAGTGGTATTCTTTTTTAGTTTTGGTGCAAGGATTTGTTAGAAATTGCATTTTTTGGTGATTGTACCTATTCAATCCTACATTTTGCAACTTGAAACACTTTGTACGGGCTCATCTGGACACATTTTTAGGTTCTATTTTTTTTGAAAGTGTGTTATTTTTCATCTACTTTCTAGATCTACAATCAAATTCTAGGGTTGTGTGGAAAAAGTATCACTTTCAACATTAGGGCTTTTCTTGCATTAAAATTGTTGTACATCTGAGCTACAGTGCTTAGTGACATATTTGGGCCTCAAAAGGTAGCTGTAAAAAGACAAAATAGAAGTCCACTTTGTACATTTTGACAAGTGGCCTATTGTACATGCACTACATATAAAATGCCAAAAGCAGCTTTTTTAGGAGGGTCTTTTGATTGAGTGAAAAGGGGGAGGGGGTGTGAATTGTGTTCTTGTGTCTCTCTTTTGTGCTCTTTTAATTTTTTGCATCATGGGTTCACCTAAATGTCCACTTCTAACTTCACGTAATTATTTTACATGGAAAGATATATTGCATGGAGTAGATTAATGGAAAAAAGTCTAAGTTTTTATGTTGATGGTACAATTCCCAAACCCACTGATGCTACAACACTCATTGATTGGCAAAAACAAGACCAATAGGCTTTAGGAATTATTAGGAATTGTGTACATAGAGATCTCTTCTTTCACATTTCCAGTTTCAAGGAATCCAAACCTGCTTGGGACAAACTTGAAGTATTGTATGGTAAGGTGGATGAGGAAAAAGGATTTCAAATTGAGGACGATTTACTTCTATTGGATCCAAAGAACTTTGACACAATTCAAGATTACATCATCAAAACAAATGAGTTTAGGGCACTACTTAAAGATTGTGGAAATCCCATGAAGGATGAAAATTTGATTCATTACATTCTGAAGAGGCTACCTTCAGAGTATGCTTCCTTTGTTTCAAGTTATAATACTCACAGGTTGACCATGAGAAGTGCTTTTCAAAAGCCTACTTTTGATGCATTTGCAGAGATGTTGATTCTTGAACAATCTCACTTGATAGATTTGGAACTTCTCACGTCATCAAAGACCAAAGCATTGGTGGCTAGTGATGAGGAAAAATCAATTCAAGGAGGAAAAGGTTCTAACAACAAAAACAAGAAGTAGCGAAAGAAAAAATCAAAATCTAAGACACAACAATCCTCCTCATAGCAAGGCAATTCTTCTTCCAACAAGAAGGGAAGTAATGAAAAGAAGGATAAACTTTTTTGTGCATATTGCAAAAAGCCAAATCATGATGAGTATCATTGCAAGATTAAGAGAATTTATGAGTTGGAAAACCTACTCAAGAAGAAAAAAATTCAAGTGCCAGGTACTTCCAAGGATTCAACTCTAACCACTTCAAAGGAAAAAAGCAAGCACTTATGGCAAACACAAGTTCTTCATTGAAATGGATTCTTGACATAGGTGCCTCCTATCATATGGGTTCTTCAAAGGGAGACTTTTCTTCATTGAAGTAGTCACAAGTACCGCACATCTTTGTGGGAGATGATACTAAAATGGAAGCTAAAAGGTAAGGACATGTGGAGATGGAAAATGGGGAATTCAAAGACATTTTCTATGTTCCAAATCTTACTTCTAATATCCTCTCAATTTACCAAATCACTCACCTTGGAGATGGAAATAAAGTTGAGTTCCTTCCAGATTTAGTGATGGTGCACAGTATTAAAAATGATTCATTGGTTGTAGTGGGGAAAGTCCATCATGACAAGAGGCTTTATTCCTTCTCCCACTTTGTGCCTAAGTCTCCTTTACATGCCTTGTTAACTCAATCTAATTCACAAATCAAACTATGACATGAGCAGTTTGGTCATCTTTCCTTCCACTATCTTCAACAACTTTGTCCCAAACACATGGTCAAAGGTCTACCTAACATCAACTTTTCTAAGGATGAGTGTTCATCATGTTTAGCAGATATGCATCTCAAGAAGAAGTATGATAAAGGGAAGTCTTCTAGAGCACCAGTTGTTCTTCAGTTGGTTCACATGGTACTAGCGGGACCTTTTGTAGTGACATCAGTTAGCCAAGGCCACTACATCCTTACTATCATTGATGACTTTTCACGCTTCATATGGGTCTAGTTTCTTCATCAAAAGAATGAAGTGGTTGATAAGCTTCAAGCCTTTAAGATTCATGTTGAACAAAAATCAAGGAAAGTCATTAAGGTTCTTTGGATGGACAATGAAAGTAGATATGTGAACAAAAGACTTAAAGACTTTTGCAAACTTGAGGGAATTGATCTTTGGAATTCACTAGAATTCAGTCTGCACAAGACAAATGTTACATCACTAAGGATATGAACTCTTAAGTCCATGGCAAGTTTCATGATAAAAGCCAAGTCTCTTGATCCAACACTAGAAGTAGAAGCTATCAACAGTGCCACTCACATACTTAATAGGTCTCCTCATAGTGCCTTATATGGAAAGACTCCTTTTGAGGCATGGTGTAGCAAAAAACTAGTTGTGAGTCACTTCAAAGTTTTTAGTTGTCCAGCATGGGAAAATATATCTTTTAGGAGATGTAAGGCACTACCACCTAGGCCTTGTACTTTCATTAGATATGAAGATGGTGTTAAGGCATATAGACTTATGGATCCTGAGACTCATGTGATTTTGTGGAGAAGGATGTTCACTTTGAGGAAAGTTCACCCAGCTTATCCTCTAATCATCTCTGCACTTCATACATTGTGGAAACTGATAGTGACACCATCGATAGTGCTTCAATAGATTCAAACATGTGGGGTTCTACCAAAAGTTGCAGTGAGAGGTCATGACATCAACATAGTCCACACACATACATTGCCATAGTGATAGGTCTAGTATAGCAGGATACACCTTATCTTCCAGCTCTAGCAACAGACGATAACTACATGGCAGACATTGCAGGTTTTCTTGTGGAGTCACACATAGCAGACTCGAGAGACATCCTTGATGATTTACATCTTCTCTTTGATAAAGATGATCCTTCTACAGTTGTTGCGAGGGCTCACTTTGACCCTCATGTCCATTCTCTACATGATCAATCTTCATAGGTTGACATGATTGTGGATCCTTATGTACAATAGTTATAGGAGGTCTCTTTATCAGTTGAGGAGATAGATGGTTCATTGGGATAGGTTCTACAAACATCCTTTCCAGATCTACATTCATTCTTTTTAGCATTGTTAGAAGGGGTGACTGTCAACATCAACATAGGGACACTTGAGTAGGTTTCAAGGCCACCATACATCTTCAATATTGTACCTTTTCCATTGTTTCTTCCAAAGGGGAGGAATATCATTCAACATTCTTGGACCAGCTTCTACCTTGGAGCGACTTTCACTGATCGACATTCTTTATTTTGGGGGTTGGGGGGGGGGACTACCTTGTCTCTCTTCCTCTTCTTTCTTATGGGGGGGACTTTTTCCTCGTATGTGATTTTGTTCTTCTCATTCTTCACTATTGTATATACTTGATGTATGTCATAATTGGGGGGGGGGGGGGGGGGCGGCGGCTTGATTACTACATCCATCCATGCATCTTGTCTTTTCATCTCTATTTTTGGGGGAGGGTTTTTCCCATGAGGTTTTCCCTTTTTCTCCACTTTATGAGAGATTTCATTTCATTATGTTCATGGGTACCTAACATGGCCTAGTAGCTGGGACCCATCTTGCATTTCATTCTTATTTTTGTAAGCTTAAGGGCATTCCCCTAAGCTGCACTAAAGTGTGGGTATTGGTGTGAATACATATTTACTATTTATACTTACTTAAGTTTACTTAGGTTAATGCATTATTTTATTATTTATTTATGTGAGACACTTAGGAGTTTTCATACTCTCATGAGTTTTCATGTTGACAACACTGGAGTAAGCAAATCTAATTCAGCACATGGTGTCTACAACACTAGAGTTTGCATCATTAACTGAGTTGTCATGTAGACAATATAGTTATTTGTACTCCTAATTTAGCACATAGTGTCTACAACATTATTTTGCATGCTACACCTTTGTAGGCTTATCCTCTCGTCATCGCACTTACTCTTGTGCTTAATGGAGGATAACCCATATCTGGTGGACATGTGCCTAGTTGTATGACTTATCATGATGTTGATTCCTATGTATTCTAGAAGCATTCCAGAGGCCTTTATATATAGGCACTCCTAGTGTATTTTCACATTGAATTGAATACATATCAATATTCTAATCATACTCTTTCTAGTCTACTATTGTGCTTGTGTTTGAGTTCCTTGATCTTGGGTGAATTTTTCCCTAGCGCAAATTCTTACACATATGAAGTTAGTGTCACTGACATCATCCAAAAAAAACCACTTCTGCAAAAAATCTCTCTTGAGTTGCGCCCACTTCCAATGGTGAATCAATTATCATTCATTCATGCCCAATATTAAGGGTTTCTTATGTACAATGATCCCTATGCCTTGCTCCCAACACTTATTTTCTATATTTGCAAAAGGGATGCCAAAGCCTGGCAATTACTTAGCCAATAAAAGCATTTTGAGGCCATCCTCTAAAAATGTTATGAAGAAGAATCAAAATGTTCGCTTGATTTCCTCCTAGGTGGAGAAGAGACATGAGGAAGTGGGAGGTAATGTCTGTGGACACACAATACCTCTTCTCATTTCTTAATAACTCATGTTTGAGGACCATGAACAAAGTATAGAGCAAAAAAAGGCCTAGTGGAATCTTCCTTGCAAACAATAGCTAGGACATCCTCAGGTATCATGCCCCAAAAGAGCTTTTGTAGATCCATTATGTTCATGTATTTCAACCTAATTGGTGTATCCATGAAAAACCCAGAGTCTAGAATTCTACACCAAAGAATTAGAAACTCTATAAACTATTAGAACTAAGAACCAACTAATTACTAAACTAGAAAACAAATCTATACCGGACACTTAAGAAATTCTACAAACTACTAGCACTGAGGTCTAAAAATAGAATTGAGAATTTGATAATTGATAGTGAAGGAGGAATTGAAGAGACTCTTAGTAGCAGTTACATTGATCTTTCATATCTCTAGTTATCATATTCCTATTAATTCACAAGTGTGGGAAACATACTCACATTATAACTGCCAGTCCCGCACTTATGATTTTAATCTTGATATGGCATTCACTACATTCCAATTAATGGTTGCCATTCAAAACTTACCACGTGTCTCCATTCTATAGAATTTCATGTGGCTCCAAGTCTTTTTGAGCAACTAGCCCCGAAATGCATCTTCTATCATTGATCTCTAATTCATCAATGATTGATAAAGTAATATATTAGCTATACCAAAGTTGGTAATGGTGACATTGACATTATTAATAATAGATTGTACACTAGTCAGTACACTTAGCAACCATAAAGCCTTAAAGGTCACTAGCCACTACACTTGGAAAATTCTCTTTCAAAGTAAACAATTTTTTAGTTTACCACTAAAGATTAGCCAAGACCATTATTATTATTTTTCCTACAAAATAAGTAATTTGCTTCTGACATTACATACTAGTTTTGCAAGAAAAAGAATAGTCAAAATTTATTTATGTGATAGTAAGAATTTTTTTAATTCACCACATTTAAAATGAATTTTGTTAGTGCAAGAAAAAAAATTGCCAACATATAATATTTTATTTCCCTACATGGAAAAAAAATCACCCTTGAAAAAAATCATTAGTTTCTTTCTCTGTTAGAAAACTTTTGTCTGCTAGAACTTCTACCAAGTTCATTCTCCCTCTTTGACAACTCTATCTTTTAAAAAAAATTCCACAAGATATGACATCAAACTTCTCCCTCTTTGACATCTCATGCCAAAGACAATAATAAGTTAATATCAATGTACCTTAAGTATTGATTCATTTGCAATATGCCCTTGTCAATATTGCACCAACTAAATGATCTTCAACAATGCTCTGGTTGATGCATCACTAAACTTCATTTAGTAAGCTTTAGATAGGGGAATGACCCCTAGCTTACCTCTTGGATACATATATGCATCCTTAGGTAATGGCTTGGTGAATATGTCTACAATTTGATCTTTTGTATTTACATATTCTAATTTGACTTCTTTATCTTGTACCAATTCTGTTAATAAATGATATTTTATAGAAATGTTTTTTGTTTTGGTATGCATCACTAGATTCTTTGATATATCGATTGCAATAATGTTATCATAGTATATAACTACTAGATCCTTGATCTCTACCTTCATACTTGCCATCAATTGTTTGAACCAAACAATATTAGAACAATTCACTATTGTTGCCACATATTCTGCCTCTGCTGTGGACTAAGAGATACAATTCTATTTCTTGCTTGTCCAAGATAGTAGTATTTTACCAAGAAAGAATGCTCCACCACTGGTGCTTTTTCTATCATCAATACTTCCTACCCAATCAACATCTGTGAATACTTTTAAATCCAAATTGCCTCTTATTTTGTACCATAAACCATATACTAATAATGATTTTGTAGTGTTTTGGCTGGTTTTTATCACTAATAATGATTTTGTAGACTGTCTCATGAAGAAGGAAGACTTATGATTTTACATTTGAACTTGGACTTGAACCTTAGAGTTTAGAAGTTCAAGTTCAAGTTCAAAGTTCACAATTCAGACTCATTTTTTTAAGAGTTCAGTTTCGAGTTCAAGATGCATATTCATTTGCCTGAGGTTCAGATGTTTGGTTTAGAAAGATGCAAGAAGTAAATATTTCTCAACCTCTAGGTGAGTGCACCAAGATGGTGTACAAAAAGGGGGGTATAAGTGGACACCTTTTTTCTAAAATTAGGTAAACTTGATCTTGGATGAGACATTTGAGGGTCATCCACTAAAAATGATAAGATGTGTAAAACATATAAATTGTAGTATTTTGAATCTACTTTCTAAACTGTTGCCCCACTTTTTATCTTGTACTCGAGTAGTCAAAGTGGTTTCTTATGTCTTAGTAATTTCCTAGGCATGTTCAAGTCTAGGTCTAAACCCCCTTAGGTGGAAAGAGTCTTCATCAAATTTTTCATTTTCCCTTTCTTCGCATTTCATAGTTAGGTGGTTTTTCCTTTATGTGGAGGGATTGTGTGGGTAGCTTAGTGCCCAATCTGATGGAGATTCACATTGCTTGTGCAAAGATCATCTATAAAGATTAATCTACTTGTAGTCTATCATTTTCTCATAAAAATAGAAGCTTGTGGAAATCCAGACTTCATCTTCTCCTCAGTAGGTTTTCAATGCATGAAGATGATTTCTTGCAAAGAGCGCCAGATGGTGCAATTAGATCAAACTAAGAAAATAATAAGGCATCCTATGGGAAATCCATGTTCCTTTATGATTATCTACCTTTGAGAATGTTTAAGATTCATCACAACTCTTATAATCATCCCAGGTGGAAAAATCAAAACTGACTTCTCCTCGGTAGGTTTTCAACCCATGAAGTCCATTTTCTACATAAAGCAATTCTGAAGGAAAAAAAACAAAAGGTGGATCGCTAATAAATTTTCACAGTCCTTTTGGATATCTTCGAAGAAAAAGGAAATAATAGTCAAAAGGTAAAGTAAAAGGGAAGCTTGGGTGGAGAAATGGAAATTGTTTTCTCCTCAGCGGGTTTTCAACCCATGAGCACAATTTTATAAACTTTAAAGAAAATAAAGTTTGTGAGCAGATCAGAGCCACAATTTGTGTGCAAAACTTCTCAAAATGATGATAGGAAATATTATAACTATTGCAAGAAAGAGTTATTAAGCAGAATCCAACTCAGCAAATATTTTCTTATGGAGTGATCTATTTGTAACTTCTCGAAACTTAAAGGGAAACAAGAAAGTAAGCATGTGAAGATAGAAAGTTACCATTGGGAAAATGGAATAGTGAAAAGACACCAAGATATTTGTTAAAACCATGAATTTACTATTCCAACAGATCTCTCTTTTAATTCTCTCATGTGGCACAAATTTTGAAGATCAACACATGAATTACAACTCCTATATAGATGGAAACATGAATAGCTACAAAAACTACCACTCTTTCTTGAACTATTATTCTGTTAATTTCCATAACTATTTCAAAAAGCTAGTATCTATGCATTTGCTATCCTTTTCCTTTTTCTAGATTCAAAATTCATTGTCAAATAGAATTGGAAACTAGATTTGTGGGTTTCAATGGGTTAGTTTCCATGGGTTGAACATAATTAAGTCTTCACTATATAATTTCATGGACACTTCTCTCCATTTCTATGATATGCAAGATTTTCAGAAGAGATTAAGATTGGAGCCAATCCATCCCATTACTAAATTTTTTTAAGGATGCAGGCTTGTTGAGGTAGCTAGTTTTCTTGTTGCAGTTCAGGCTCTAGAGTTAATCTATGAATGTATAAATCATTACAATCTAGACAATAGACAAATTGTATTGCCAGATGAAATGGTGTTGATCTCCATTGATAGGAAAATTATGGTGAATTACTTTCGTGTTCTAGAATGGGAAGAATTTTTAAATTTGACATTTGGAGGAGCCATTTCCAAATTCTCTACGAAGAAGATGATTTGGAGAAAAGAGATCTTACAATCATGGTTTTAAAAACCACAGAGCACCAAGAGTAAGGTTCCTAAAACTATGTTTGGGACTAATCTCAAACCTGAGATTGTTGACATCATGGTCCTCTTACAAAAATTGAAAGGCGAGGTTGAAGATTTAAACTTTGTTGAGAAATATTTCTTTTTAGTGTAGGTTAGCTACTCTAATACCCAATATATTGATTGGGCTCATGACGTAATCGAGATTCTATCCAGTGCTCTTAGTGCTATAAAATTCTACATGTCCTCCTTCCTCATTTACATGTTAGCTTCTTTACAATTATGGCCAAGCCTCCTAAGGGTGGAAAATTTTCCTGATGATGGGAAGTCTTATGAATTTTACCCATGTTTACAATTGGAAAATAGCTATGCAGAGTATATAAGAGTTAATGATGCATTCACCATGAGAATTTGCAAGGAGTTACAAGGATGTTCGGAGAGGAGATTCAGCCCCGAAGCCATGGAATCTATTATCCAATTTGGGTGTTATTTCATCCAGTTCTCATCCTTTTCATATTTACATCTTGTAGTTTTTGATGGCTTTCCCTTGAAGTTGCAAGGATTTCCTAGTGATATGATCATGCTAATTGAGATCGTGTGGTAGGAAATCCAAGTGAATGTGTTGAGTGAGAGTTTGAAGAAGAAAGGGTATGAGTTTCCTATGAAGATGGGAGCTTTCAGTTGTGAGTCCCATTTTGATGCAAAGAACATGATAAAGGTGTTCAAATCAAAATATAAATTGGATATGTATAAGGTCTTAAGACCTATGTTTGATCTAAATGGATATGCAAGAGAGATGTTGCAGATTGGAAGTGTGATCAAACACATCACCACCATTGAAGACTATTGGGACAATTGCAAGGATGAGTTTGAGAGCCATGATCATGCTTTTTCCAAACTTACAATCAATCAAGTGAGGATGTATAAAGTTAATATCTATGTTGAAGAAGTAGAAGATGATGGGTAGAATATGTATAGTAACACCTATCTAACAAAGCTAAGAAATACTCCTATCATCTCATAACCTTATGAAGATCAGGGTAAACTTTAAGAAAACTGTCTCTAAAAAAGATATAAAATATTGGTGAATCTTTCATTATTTTGAAAAAAAAAAAAAATCTATTGGCGAATCTCTCAATTTTTTATTCTAAATATGGTTAATATTGGCGATTATTTTTGAATCATAATTTTTTTTGTATAAAATGTTGATGAATCTCAATAATAATAGGAAGTTCATTAATTACCATGGAATATTACAAATCAAAATTGAATATTTTTTTTACCTCATGGAATATTATGTGAATTGTTACATATATTTTAAATCAATGGTGAAAAACAAATATTGGTGATATATCCCTAAAGTAACTAATAATTATGATAATTATTGGTCAGTTCAATTTAATTTCTGCAATAATATATTATATTTAGGTAACTCAAATCTATTCATGTAAAAAATATTATGGCAAATATTTGAGTTTAAATTTTTTAACAAAATAAATTATTGAGCGATTTTAAATATTCTAGAACTAAATTTTATAAAACTATGGCGATTTAGGTTGTATCAAATCTTAAATTATTAGCCAAATTACTAGCCAAAATTTTTTAAAATTAGCCAAATTATGAATATTAGCCACTAAATTATACGCTAATGAAGACACTCGAGAAGAGCTAGTGATCATGATGGCCCAGATTATTAAAAGGACAAGGAAGCAGGTCAAATGGACCACAACCAGAAGGAGTTGAAGTAAAAGCACACCCACTCAAGCTTCTTCAATAGCTGCAATGGATTCCTCCTCTCAAGGTGGCACATGAGGTGTAACCTTGGCTATCACTCAAGGACCAACTCAAGCATCAGGTGGAGGCAATCAACCTTTTGAAAAGAATATTCCTTTGGCTAAAACTTGTCATGGTAGCTCCCTCCTAGTGGTTGGAACTCCAATAGAAGCTGAGAAAAAGAAAGTAGAAGATCCTAAAGATACTATGGCTATTCCAATCCCCTCACCTCATAGTAGTCCAGTTCTATCTTCAAGTGTTGCACTTCTCTAGCTGAGTAGTCCTCAAGTGCAGGTAGTGGATTTAGAAGATGGAGTAAGTAATGACAGTGGATCCATTGAATCTAATGAGGTGACAAAGAAGACTTTGGAGGTAGAGAAAGGCCAAGATTCTTTGAAGCTCATTTCACAAGCCCCAAAGAATCCCTTCTCTTTGATCGTGAAAGCTATCACTCTGATCAGGAGAAAGATGTTTAGCATCGAATCACTTGGAACAACCTCCAAAGTGATAAGCATAGATTCATGGTTGGAGGATACTCTAGATAGGAAGAGAAAAAGGAAAGATGAAGGAGCCACCAAAAAGGATACCTTATCTCTTGTTATCTGCTCTGGATCAACATTGAGTAAGGTTAAGAAGAAAAATACATTATCCATTCTCAGACAAGACCCTGAAATAGGGCATCTAACAATGGAGATAACAAAGCCTACCAAGGAGGGAAGGATTGAGGATATGTCTACTGGTGATTTTACTTTGCATTTAGTGGATCTTTGGGAGGCCATACATGATACCAAAATTGGCTCATGGAAGTTGACAAATGAAGTTATTGAAGGAAAGCTGGAGAGCCTTAAGTTGTCAAAAGTCCGAATGAAGGTAGAAATACAAGAACTGAATGGCTTCATCAGGAAACTAGTCACCCCATTAGCAAGCATCTTTGAAATGCCTATTACTAAAGATCCCACTACAAAAAATGTTCAATTCTCATCTCTCAACTCCAAGAAGATAAACATTTTGGGTAGATTGGTAGAGAGTGGAGTGGGAAACTCAAGTTAGAGGGACTCTCCATTATTGAAAAAATTGGCAATGCTATATTAAGGCTAGAAATAGAGAAGGATAATATTTCATCAAACAAAGCCACTTTGGCATGGAGAGAACAAAGAGTGAAGATTGTGTCTCTCTATTGAAGATGATAATTCATATGAAGACTAGGGAGGTTGTAGAAGCAAAGATCCTACCTAAAGGAGATGAGCCTTTATTTGAATGGCTTCAGAGCATGTAGTTCAAGTCTGAAATGATCTTAACAGTAGGAGAAGGGCTCTAAGAAACTGAAGCTTAAGTGGAGAAAGATCAAGACAGAGACTATGAACTCTTGAGAGGCTTACATACATACTTGCAAACTAGTGGTCGAGGAAAGGGAATAATTGGAATACCTATCATGTAATCAAACTTCTCAAACTTCATAGATAACCTAACAAATATATCTTCCAGTCATCAAAATAGAGCTTCCAAACTGTAGAAACTTGGTGGTTGTGTACATGTGGCCATGGAGGAAATACAAGATCGTTTGAGTGTTGTCAAGGATTTGGCCAGAGAGCATTCTAAATGGCTCTTGAGATATACTAATGTACATGTCCATAGGCATGAAGAACTAATTCCAATCATTGTAGCCGCTAAGGCCTATAGGACAAAAGTAGAAAAGGGAAAGAAGGCAAAGTGATTCATATTATACCTCTTTCATATTTTGTTGTAATTATTGTAATAGACAAACTGACAACTTGTCATTTGTCATTTTTGAGGAGATGAATCGATTGAACTTCTTTTGTAACGGTCATCTCAAAACCCTATATGTATTGTAATGAAAGATTAATAAATGGTCAGCCAATTTTGGTGTGAAATACTTGATGTTCTAGAGTCAATTGAATAGTATTTTGTGTCAATTATTTTCTATTCCATTATGTTAGTTTTTAATTGGATTTTTTCTCTTTTATTTGAATTAAAAAAAGGAATGAAAAGAGCTTCATTCCCCTGTTTTGAGGCAGTGAACTAAGTGTGATAAGTGTTTTCATTATAGGTTTAAGGGAGATCCCTTAGATGTTTCCTTCTAGTTAATATTTCTTTCTCCATATTTAGTTTTTTGCTAAATCAGTCAGCATTAGTTGTTACGCAATATTGAATCTTTAAGTCTTATGAGTTCTTAAGATGCGTGAGTTCATAAACATAATTTATCTTTTGAAATCTTTTCTTGCCTAAGTTAGATCTTGTATAGGTTTGGCTCAGTTTACCTCTCCTATTCTCAGGTTAAGAACATACCCCCTTTTTAGATTTAGGAATAGACATAATTTATTGCAAATTTGAAATAGGGAGCTGCACCTAATAATTCAAAGGAAAGTTAGACTTCTTAGAAGCAAATTTCCAGCTATCATAACTAGACATTGTTCATAAACTTTGGGCACCCAAGAGTTAAATAAAAAATAGAACAATCTGTTTACCAATATAAACTACTAGAGCTTTTACCAAATGGATAAGATTAGGTTGATCAAACCCTAAGCACACAAAAAATAGTTCCTAATTTTTTTGGAAAACATAACATAGTTGTTTTCGTGTGCAAGACAAAAGACATAGTTATATTTAGTATCTTGCATATCCCTTTGGTTGGATGATATTTAAGAGTCATATCTAGAATTTGTGTATTTTTTTGTAATTTTATGATGAGTATTTTTTCTTATTCAAATCATTGAATAGACTAGATCCTAAAATTTTGGTACTTGTTTGTGTGCTAAGTATAACTTGCATCAAAATAATTGAAAATGATTTTTTTTTATGTGTATATAATAAACTGTAGAACAATAATACATAATTTATTTTGAATTTGGTTAAGTATATCAAAAGTTGTTAAAAAATGGTAGACATATGTCTATGAGGAATGTCAAGGTATTAGTAAAAGTAATTAAATTTTAAAATGTTAATGTTGTCCAAAAATAGAAAAAAATTATATGGTTAGGAAGCTAAGAAGGCATGTAAGATTATGGTGGTGATTTTAGAGATACCTATTTCACCATTAGCATACTTGATGAATACAAAGATGAGAATTCATCTTAAAAGATGAAAAAATGTCTAAAAGAAAAAAAATGGAGGGAATATAGTCTCCCAAGCCTTTGGGTCATTTCTATAGGCTATCACCAAGCCATAACTTGATTAGGTTTTTTGGATTCAAATAACTTGATCGGGTTATGAAATGAAAATGCATTCAAAACTTGATCTGGTTTTGTAAAATCTAATCAGGTTATGTATTACTACTACGCAAGGGTAGATTGAGAGAGAGAGAGAGAGAGAGAGAGAGAGAGAGAGAGAGAGAGAGAGAGAGAGAGAGAGAGAGAGAGAGAGATTAGGGCATATGACAAAGAGAAAGAATGTGTGTGTGTGAAGGATTAGGGGATATGATAAAGAGAAAGAATGTGTGTGTGTGAAGGATTAGGGGATATGGTAGACCTAATCTCTCTCTCTCTCTCTCTCTCTCTCTCTCTCTCTCTCTCTCCCCCTCTCCCTCTCCCTCCCTCCCTCCCTCTCTCACTCCCTCCCTCTCCCTCTTTGTATTCCCTTCTCTCTCTTTATCCTATCCCCACCCTCTCTCTCTCATTCTCTCCATCAGTCCCTCCCTCTTTCAATCTACCTCTGTGTAGTATAAATACATAACCTGTTTAGGTTTTACAATACTTGATCGGATTATACAAATCCTGATCACGTTATTAGTCCATATGGATAATGCAGTTAGAAATCAACAACCTAATCGAGTTATTGAAAAATGTAAATAAAAAAACATGTTAACCATTATTATATTGTTTTAGTGTAGTCCACCAAATTCTACTATTGTTTCAAAAGTATTTCTATACTAGGTATGCAAGAATAAATTTTTTTTTGTGCTTGGAAATGCTAAATTTGATATTTTTCATGTGACAACATCTTATTTTATGTTACAATATTTTGATTGAGCATAAAATAATCATACTAATTTATGTATTTTTGTATTTTATTGTGTATTTTATTCATCTTATTTTTTGTAGGGTAATTTGCATCTACAATCATGGGAAAGATTAAGAGAGGAAGGATTGAAAAATGAGAGGCAGAAAAGGAAAAAAACAAAGGAGCATATGAGGAGATTATGTGAAGGCACATCATCAAATGCCTCCAATATAAGTGATGAATATCTACATATTGATATTGATGTCACAAATGCACCTAATTTGACAAATGAAAATGTTCAACATACCCCAATTGAAATTATTGTGACATATACACCTACATCACCTAATGCCCTTAATGCAACATTTCAATTTGAAATGATGAATGCACATAATATAAGTAATGAAAATATAGAGCATGTACATACATCAACATCTTCTAAAATAATTTGTAGAAAACCAATGTTTCTAATTGACATTGATGAAAATATTTTGAAGCTAATGCATGATAAAATGTCAGAAATAAATTGTAGGAGAATTGCTCAAAAGATTTGGAATGACTATTTTGGAAGTTTAAATTAAAGTGGGAGGTGCCAACTTATTGTTGAAATGGTTAAAAATCATAAATTTAGACAAACAACGAGAATTTTAGAGTTAAGAACATCTAAAAATAGTAGTCAAAGAAGCATTGTTAGAAATCTCTTTGATGCATTGTATGTATATTACCCATTTTTTGCCATGAGGTATGTTGCATGGATAAATCCAACATGCATAAAGTTTACCCTAGAACTATAGTTCATCTTGTAGCCAATGATCCTAGTAATAAACCTAACATCTATTTTAGTTATTAGGTATATTTTCATGTTTCTCCCATCAAAATTTGTTCTCAGATTGGTTTCAACCAACTTCTTCATGTTCTTCTCATTTACAAGATTATATTTGTCATTGCTCAAACCATGATTTTATGGATCACGTCATTTTCTATCATCATAGGTATGTCTCCTACCCAAAACATACCTTCATGATTGCAGAAAATACCTATATTTTGTGTAACTAGGGATAATTTTAGTTCACACTAGAAAATACTTTAATTCTTCTTCAATTTTTTGTCAATTCTCTCTTAACTACTTCTTAACTCCACATGATTTAATGATATCTACAATCTTTCTTAGATGGCTTATATCTCACTAAATCAATCTTCACATTTATTTCATAAGTATGTAATTTACAAAAAATTGTTTATGTTTACCAATAGACTTGTTTTCTTTTGTATAACTTCATGTGATCTCCAAATTGTCTATGCACTTAACTATGGCTTCTACACATCATCTTCTATCTCATATTAACTTTTCAACTCTTAACTTGATCTCTAACTATAGTTTCATCTCTCTGGTACTTGATCTTTAAAATGTTGTTCTTCCAATAATACTTGAAAACTTGATGGATCTTTTGCTTTGACAGATACCTCTTTGAATTCTTCCACATGTTTTCTCATCTTTCAGACTGTTATTGTTGTTATCATTCCTTCTGACATTTTTGTTATTGTTCCTTCTTAAATTTGGATTCCTAATGATGTTCCTCATATCCATTTTGAAAAATCTTGCTATATGACCAAAGTTGTTGCATAGGTAACATACTAGTGCACTACTTCCTTGATTAGGTCCAAACTAATTAGTTGGTGCTCTACAATTTCAAGCAATTTGTCCAGAGTTCTTACATTTGTAACACACAATGTTGCTCCTTGTTCCATTAGATCTTTCTCCTTAATTATATCTATTATATTTCCTTTCACTGGATCTTTTTCTTTCATTACGTATAGGGCTATTATCTCTAAACATTCTACTATTGCAATTATTACTATAAAATTTAGGTTTCTTGAAATCAACTACTTTATGGCCAAAACTATGACAATTATAACAGTAAAAATTGGTAATAGTTTTGAATGAATTACCTATATAATTTCTCTTCATATGACCAACTTCATTGCATATAAAACATGTACCTTTAAATTAATACCTTTCTTCCTTAGGTGATTCAACTTGGTCAGTTGCCTTTGGTTCAACAATTTTCTTAGGTTGACTTGCTTGCTCAATTTCTTTTGGTACATCTTTAGATTGATTGGATTCAATCTTATTTTTCTCATGTTCAAGATATTCAACCACTAGATTTGGTTCTTTTCTTGGCTAAGATTTCTTTTTTGACTTTTCTCCAATAAAATATCCAAGACCAATCTTATCATAGGAAGGTCTCTAAAAATATGGTTTCTAATCAATCTTATCACTATTGGAATATAAATTTTCTAATTGTTTATTGGTCAAGGTTAACTCTTCTTTCAAAATATTGTTGTATTTCTCAAGTTTTGCATGTTCATTCTTAATAGATTCAAGTTCTGATGTAACTTTTGGAAGATGGGATCCTAGATCTGCATTCTCAAATTTTAGATATGTTTCAACTTTGTTTTCATCCTTCTTCAAACTCAAATTTAGTCCAATGATCTTCAACTCATGCTTTAGAATCTATTTCTCTTTCTTCAACTTTGACATTTCATCACTATTTTTTGACTAATCTTTAGGTTCCTTTCTAGATTTGAGATGATCGATCTTGTCTTTCAACTTTCCAATGTAGTCTTTTGCATCTCTATATCTTTCTTTCAAGTTGTCTCTTTCTTTAGTAAGAATATCAATCTACTCAAGAGATTCTTCAAGGTTGTTATGTAATTGTTCCATATCCATAGGGATCTTACTCATGTTGTTAAGCTTGTTCTGAGTAAATGTGCTCTGATACCAATTGTTAGAAGTATAGATTACTAAGAGGGGGGGAGTGAATCAATATTCTATAAATTTTTTCCCAAAACTAGATATTATTAATTGCCTTATAAATTGCATATGAAAGTAAAATAATAATGCTGAATAGTAAAAATAACTGTACACAAAGAGAACTCATAACACCATATTTTTTTAACTAGAGAAATCTTGGCCAAAGGAAATCTCTAGTGGGGATGGTACCCAGAAAATGATACACTAAACAAAAGTATTTGGCTAAGGATATTGACCATGTTAGGAGTCTATTATATATACATAGTGTCTTGGTCCTTGTTAGAGGATTAAGCCCTATTAAAAGCTTCAACCATGTTAGGAGTTGCTATGTACAATTACAAAATGTATGCAAGATGAGCCCATTGCCTAAACATGCAATATACAATATAGTTCCTTGATACAAAGAGATTGATAGAAAAATCTTTTGCCTGTTTCTAATATCTTCAATATTTGATATGTCACCATTTCTCATCACAAAATTTTCAATCCTCTATTCATACATCAGAATTCCCATCCTTATGCAATTGTTCCATATCCATAGGGATCTCACTCAAGTTGTTAAGCCTATTCTAAGTAAATGTTCTCTAATATCAATTGTTATAAATATGGATTATTGAGAGGGGGGAGTGAATCAATATTCTATAAACTTTCATCCAAAACTGGATATTATTAATTGTCTTATAACTTGCATATGAAAGTAAAATAACAATGTTGAATAGTAAAATAATCATACACAAAGAGAACTCATAACACCATATTTTTTTAACTAGGGAAACCCTACCCAAGGGAAATCCTTGATGGGGATGGTACCCAAAAAATGATCCACTAAAAAACCTATCTAGCTAAGGATATTGACCATGTTAGGATTCTATTATATACATATAGTGTCTTGGTCCTTGTTAGAGGACTAAGCCCTGTTAAAAGCCTCAACCTTGTTGGGATTTGCTATGTACAATTACAAAATGTATGCAAGATGAGCCCACTTTCCAAACATGCAATATACAATATAATTCCTTGATATAAAGAGATAGTTACAAAAAAAAATTTCTTGTGTAGACACTTTAAATTGTCTTAAACACTATATTAATTGATTTAATATCTCCATTGACACTATAATTATTTATTAATTAATTAATTATATTTTTCATGTTCCTCTACTTATTTAATTAAATTTATTTAATTAAATAGGCTCACTTTCCCTAATGTATTTAAATTTAATTTAAATACATCCCCTCTAATGTATTAAATTTATTTAATGCATAGTGCTCCATAAAATCCCCTTTAAATAAATTCTAATTTATTTAAGTCCCTCCACTTTATTAAATTCTTTAATCATATGATTAAGTAAAATCCTATTTAATTTAATTCTAATCCCTTCCTAAAACCTAACCTACACCATCACTCTCATCCTTCTAAGTCTACCCATGAATTAATCTCACTTAATTATCTTAAACACTTTTTATCTCCTAAGTTTTTGTTCACACATGTGTGAGCAACTCAAGATCCAATAAAGCTTCCATTTTATTATTTTATTCACACCTCTTACACACGTGTCCCCCTTTTCTTTCTTCAAGGTTTCTCACACATGTGTGAGCAAACCTTGAGCCATCACTTTCATCCAAAAGGCTTATATTGACCTTTGCATGGCTTGACCCCTTAGTTCATGTGTCTTCCTTATAGCACCTATGTGGATGTAGCATAGATGCCACCTCCCCAAAGCCTCTCTCAAACCTATAAATAGAGCCCTTGTCTCAAGCATTTTCCATCTCCTTCATTTGCATTGTTATCATGCTAGTTTAGTTTTTGAGCTTTTAGAGATTTAATGCTTAGAGCTAATCTTTGGTAGTTGTTTGCATTGTTTAAATTTCTAGATTTTTCATTAGCTTCATGCTAGCATAATATATTTAGGTTGTTTTCTTCATTGCATTTCATTTCCATTCACATCCATGGAATCCTTGAGGATGGCTTACTCATAGCCATTTCTTGAAGGTATTTCACATACATTTTTAGTATAGATTTACAGTTGCATACTTGTGTTAATTTGATTTGGTTTGAGTGGATTCATTCAATAGTTGTATTTGGGAGAGAAAACTCATATCCCACAATCTAAAGCACACCAAAAAGGCCTCTTATGGGCACCCTTGTTGAGCTGCTTTGAGGTTGCATGGGGAATCTTTCTTTTCAGTGTATTAAGTTGTGAAACTCAAGTCTAACATTAGTTGTTTTTAAATTTTTGATATGCATATGAACAACTAACATTTTATTGTTTATGCATGCTTTCGACAAGTTAGGTTTTCAAGCATACAACTTGTTTCTAATATCTTCAATATCTGATATATCACTATTGCTCATCACAAAATTTGCAATCCTCTATTCATACATTAGAATTTCCATCACACAAAGTTCACACAGTCTTCACAAGAATTACACTTTACTTTGTTTATTGTAATTTTTCTTTATAGCTTTGAAATTCATAAAACATTGTCTAGTCAGCCTTCAAGCTTTCATATGCTTGGAAAAATACAAAACTAACTCTTTCCCTCTTAGAGTTACATCTAGGATGTCATCCCTAATTATTCAGGTGATTATTTCATAAACAAAAAATTCATTAACTTATAATTATCCATTTATTATTATGCATGTATACTACTGCAATAGGTAAATATGTTATATCTTCTTCTGTACTGATATTATTGACTTGCACATTTATATACCTCATCCTGACACACTTTACTATACTTACCCAAATGTGCATGTTCCAATAATGTATTTTTCATCCGTACACATCAAAATTTTCTTTATTATTCTAGACAAATAACTTGTACTTAGACCATTTTCCATGTCTAACTATAGAAACTTCATCTGTACTCAATGTCTTCTTTATACAAAGTATATGTTTCCATAAATGTCAACTCTTACTTTATTCCAACTTGTCCTACTTAGCCAAATTAAAAAAATTGATATGGAACTCTACTCAAATATAAAATCTCTTATCAATAAGGTTTGACATCAATGACAACATAACAATTATTCCAATTGTATTTGCAATAGCCTTTACCCTTTTTGAGTGCTTCTATTTGTTCACTAAACAAAAATAACTAATTAGGTCAGCCTTTCAGAGCTTATGCCATACATAAATATTTAAATTAACTATTTATATGGTATATATAGTATCCAATACAAGTGTATAGAAATTACAAACATTAAAATACATGCCTAAATTCTTAATTCATGCTCACGATCCCTGAGACACATTACATCACCTAGTTGACTTCCATAATTAATTATATAATTATCATACACTAGTATTTATTAAAGTATGACACAATTAAGCCATAATTCCATAGTATAATTTAACCCAAGTCTTATCCTATTCATGATCCTCACAGACTATAATTCTCAACCACAACCAACTAATACTCAAAATATAGTGGCTAACTCTAGTATACTTCTATATCACTTTCCTATGACTAGTCTTCACCAAGAGAGCTATAAATATTGCAAATAAACATATTAAACCATATGACTATAGTCATAATGTCTATTCTCTCTCTTGATATCATATAACCATGACTGCAAACTCTAAAATTGCATACACTAGTCTTACAATTATGTCCAACTTCTTGTAATAACTAGAGTCGTAGTTTCTCTAATACAACCAATACATTTATTGACATCGATGACAAAAAATAAATGAAAACACAAAAAACAACAAAAAATATATCCAATATGTAATATAAGGGACCCAAAACCATATACAAAGAGATTACAGAAGATTAAGATTTAAAGACCCCCGACAAGAGACATATCAAAATACCGAGTGATATACCAAAATATACCCAACCTATCACCAAGAAATAGGAAAATTCATCAAATAAATAGCAGACCAAAAAATACAACAACATTGTATATATAAAATATAGAGGAACTAGTAGCTATCCTATAGACTTTAAGCTCCCAACTACCTCTTCATCTAGTGGACTCATCTTTTGGACTGTGTTCTTTAGCTTTCTACTACCTGGACCAATAACATCATTAAAAACATCCTCAAGAATTTTCTCAAAATTAATAATGGACTTATATTGAAGATATTCCTCTATCTTATCCACCAATTTTTTTATCTTATCAGTATAATTCTTTAGGACCTTATGAGAATTGTCCATAATCTTCTTCAGGGTAGTTTTGGTCCTATCAACTCTCTAGTAAGATCCTCTATGTTTCCATCATACATAAACTTCTTCTTCTCACTATCCTTCAAAAATCAAACTTCTTTTTCTTATCCACTAACATCTATAGAGAGAAAATAGTAGGAAGGGAAGGCAGGTTCACAATCTTCTTATATAGATCCTTGGCCTTATTTGAAAGAGCATGATACTTAAAACTAATGCTCTTAGTTCTATGGATAACACATTTTATATGATGAAAGAAATATAGAGAACAAGATTTAGCAATCTAGAGAACCCCAACAGTCATCTATTCTTTCTTGTTCTTAAAATCACTAAGCATAAGATTAAAAAAAGAGGGTCTAACATTCACATCATGATCATCTTAAAATCCCTTCAAAGGATTTTGAGAAATGTAAAAATCATGATCAACCCTAGCTTGAAAATCTTCTAATAGAGTATCCTTACCCTTATTAGCATCTTCAATATTATGCTTGGGAATAGAGGATCCTAAACCCTCCTTGCACTTTCTTCGAGCTCTTTCTTTTTCCATAGAAGGGGGAAGGTACAACTTCCTAGAAATTCATAACTTGACTAGCTTGTAATCTCTCCTCATCATCATATTTAGTCTTTATCCTCGAATCTTCCCATTTAACCCTAGATTTGGATGATTTTAACTTCATAAAAGACCAATAACACTCTTATTTTGGGGAATTGAGGGTTCTCCTCTAAATCATCTTTAGTATGGGTATGTGCAAGATCATGGTGGGCCAAACTATGGCCTTAAGTGGCAATAAAAAATCAAGACATCAATGTTAGTCAACTTGATGTGAAATCTTGAACTAGTTATGAACCTTATATTAATATTTTGTAAGAATATAATTTGTGTAAATTAAATTTAGTTTCTAAAATACTATCCCTTTTCTAATAAAAACTAATTTAATTGATCAAAATTTGGATTTTCAATACAAAAGTATGAAATATTTCAAGAAAAAATAAGAAGTAGGTGTATATCTGACCACCTTACTCACAATCAAATGATTTAAAAAAAATTAAGATTCTATATATAAGAAGTAGACTCATACCCATATGTGATGCATATTTTTTGTAGTTTTATTCCAAGGAAGTAATTAATTTTGAATTTTCTGCTACAACATTTTTTTGGAATTAAAAAACTCTTGTGTCTAACCACCTTAATTCATTCAAAAATATATAAAATTAAAATTTTTAATTTTTTCCTCATAGTAGGAAAATGACACACCTTTTGGATTTTGAGAAGGTTATATTGTTTTAAAGTTAAAACTTTTTTTTAACCAGTACATAAATCAACACTTTATAAGTAACTGCATTATAAAATAAGTAATAGTTTCTTACTAAACTCATAATTTTCCAACAATTATATCAACAGAAGGATGATAATTATTTTAAGAAAGCCTTTTGATTTCATCAAATTTAGATGAGAAGTGATTTTTTTAATATCACCACTTTTTGGCCCATCATGATCCTACACATACACATATCCATGTTGGAAATACAATGGGAAAAGTAAATTCTAAGGTGGGGGGTGGGGTGAATTAGCACTTAAAACTTCAACCTTAAAATAATTCACCACACATCCATCTCACAATCTATACATGTAAACTAAAATACCAAATTAAGGATATATATATCCATAGCTTGAAAGTAAATAAACATTCAAAACATGTATGACACAAGATATTTGGTTACCCAGAAACCCTCCAAGGAGAAGGTAAAACTGGGGTGGGGATGACACCCACAACTCTCCACACTATAGTAATAAAGTATATCTAATGAAGGTTACAATGTTTGATCATGAACTGTGATCTACCCTATGAAAGTTATGCCCTATTAAAGGCTTACAAGATTGTTAGATCTTACCCTATTAAAGGATTTCAACACCCTCTTAGAAGTGTGCTTGGTAAAAGGACTTTAACTTACAATGAAGTAAGCACTGTGTTAAATGATTTACAAAATCTTGTTAAGACCACTCTATTAAGAGATTTAACTGGTTCATCTGTTATAATGTCTCAGCAATGATCCTAAAGTTAGCACTCTACTACTGTATAACATATCACCTCTTTCTTGATGTGTACTTGATCCTCACTAATCAGATGTATCTTTTTTGTCTTCTAATTCCTTTCCTTTATTATCCTCTAATTGATTCTACAATATATCTCAAATTACAACTCCTTAGTCACCTTGAATGCTCAGTTTGCACATGTAAACTTCTCTCTTTTCTCCTTCTACATTCCTACAAAGTTTAGGGTTTATCCTCCTTAAGAAGACCTAGGTGACTTAGGGTTAGGTATGAATCAATGATTGTGATTCATCCATATTGCCACTTAAACCTTCCCTTTTTCTAATTTGCTACATGTACTATATATGGATTCTCAATAAAGATTTTTTGTTATCATTTAAGATTGTCAAACAATCCTTAAATTGACTCCAAACTATTTACATAGTAGTTTGTGCCATTACAAACAACTATGTAAAAAATGTATCACTTGGCACTTGAAGTCCCTAATGCTCAGCATCAACTGCAACTTCAATGTTGTAACCTAACCTCTAAATGACTTGGCATCCATTGATTACTCAGCATCTAAATGACTCGACACATACCATCTACTCAGTACTTGAGTGACTTGACACTTACTAGTTACTCGACACACTATGTATTTCTCACTCGAGATGTACTATATGACAACTTATGCTCGACATGTATTACTTGATCAGCATGAAGTAAGTAAATGACTTAAGTATATTTTCACTCATATATCAAAGGCAATATGAGATTAACAATCCATCCCTTTTGCTTCCTAGTTATCCCTTTCCTATGAAGTATCCTTTCTAACTTGGGTCTGGGAAAATTTCATCTTCTTTACAAGAGTGTTGAGATTCACCTCCACTTCCTCCTCTGTATCCACCCTAACCCCATCATCATAGTGCCCACTCTTGATAGAAACCTTCCTCTATTTAATAGCAACAAGAGGATTAGTTTCCCTAATATAATCACATGTAAAGTGAATAAGGCCCTAGTGAAGAACTTTCCTCTTAGGTCTACACCTATTAGATGTATCTTGACACTAGAATCAAGGGACAACATTAGATAGAAAGGAAAATAAATAAAGATCCTATGCCATAAATGGTTAAACACAATGAAATGATATCCATGATTCTAGGTTTATCTTCCATCTAGAGTAAAATACTCCATAACAGGCCTAAGAACTTCCCTTTAAATTTTCTTAATCTTCTCACTTTCATGAAAAGAAGAATTTCCATTCTCTATAAATTTCTTCTCATGGTTTGTGTTAGTAAATAGGATGATTTCATTGTAAGATATCTTTGTAGCCTCATAAAACTCCATTCCCTTCTTTCGAATCCTAGTAACACTAATCACCATCTCCTCACCAATCACAATCTTTTTGCCCTCTAATATCATAGAGTTGTTACTCCAATCTTCCATAAAAAAATAGGCATTCAAAGCATTAGAGCCATGCAATTTCTCCAAATATCCCATTACCCCACCTTTCTTTAATTCATTCTATATATCTAACTCCTTCAAGCAATGGCATAAAGTAAGCTCAATCCTATTCAACTAACCTCCCATATTCAAAGAGCTGAAATGAATTTTACATAACCTCTTCAAAAAACTTTAAATAAAATTGACCACCAAAAAAGTCTCACAAAACACATAAAAAGCATCTAAGGAAAAATAGTTAGTTGAAACCCACAACCCAAATGGACAAATGATATCATTGTTACAAATTTCAAGAAGATTATCTATAGCCTAATGATTTTTTACTTTTCCAAATCTTCTACTGATATTATTGTATCTAAAGAAGGCTCTAATATCAACATTTAAATTTTCTTCTCCTTCCAATATAATTATTTCCTTTGTATGCATTCTAATGTTAGCAAGACCATAGACCACTCCATTGGGTTTCCTATACAAGCAAGAAACAAAAATAAAAAGTTTGGATGGTGTTTCCTACTTCTATAATTATATGACCATTTTTCAATGAAGGCTAGTGATTCCTATTTATATAGTTAATGATTTTATTAGAATCACCCTCAATCAAAAAAATCTACAATGGATGAGACTTAGAAGTTTGATAGTTTGTAAGCACCCATGGATTCTATAAAATGGTTGTTCTAGATTCCTAAGGGAAGTGCCACAACAACTAAACATGTACCATTCTCATCTCTCACTACTCCCTCAAAAAGTCCTTACAATAGTTGACTACGATTAGGAAAATGAATTTTAAATAGGTGAAATATTCTCAAAACTTATTTAAAGAGATGGTTCCCTAATAGTGTGTAGAAATGTAAGGTGGAGATCATAAGGTAACAAACTTATTTATGTACTCTTAGAGATTAGTGTTTTGTCAAAATATTAAATTTTACATTCTAAATGTTGGAAGATTGGAGAGATTTTTGGAAGATTGGTTGGAATCATAAATGCTGATGATATGTTACATTCATGACTGAGTTTTTTTATTGATTTCAACATAGCATGTTTGATGTCTTTTCTAGTATTTGATAGAAGAATAGTGAAAAGATTAAATTGGTACAGATGGCTAGTTGAGCATGATAACCACTTGAGGTTATGGGAGATACTTCTGAGTATCTGGTATATGCAGTTAATGTCATAAGTAGAAATGATAAGTCTAGAAGAAGTTATGAAAGTTTTGGTGATGTTTGTTTTGAGATAGAGTTTACAGAAGCATGTTTTGGTAAACTTGTTATATCTCTTAGTAGAGTTGATATCATGAGGATTGAAGTTGAGGACATGAAGAATACATGTTGAGGATGATGCGGCTAAGCTCACTTGTCATAATATTACATGTAGAGAAAGTTATTCAAGTTGTAAGGCAAAAGATTAAGGGGTATATGCATCGAGTTGTGGTGCTAAGAAGGTGACAACTCTTTCTTTTTCTTTTTTTCAATAGTGCGTATGCACTTTTAAATAAGTGAATTTTTATAGATGGGCTGCATACCCGCAACCCATCATTTTCATCTCTATTTTTTTGCATTCCTACACCAGCAGCGTGTACGCAAGTTCAAGAAACAAAGGTTTTTGCCATCCTAGTTGCCAATATGCCTCCTTGCTGGCAAAATCTGAGATCACAAGCACATCGACGCCAATGTCATATGTGATCTTAACTTCATTTTGCATGTTTTGATATGTTTTTCATATTGTTTTGTAGGTTTTTTATATTTTTTTGTAGGGTTTTTACAATTTTTATTTAAATTTGTTTATTTATTTGGATTTCAATTGATTTTTTATCAGGAAATGTCCATAATCAACAAGAAAATCCACAAGAACCTCAAAACCCTCAAAACCCTCAAAACCAAAACCCTCCCCAAGAAGAACAAAAAATTCCACAACCCGAACCAATTGCAAGACCTCCACCAGGTACACAAGAAAATATAATAAATGAAATCGAGAGAGACAAAACTGAATTAGAAGGACTCATTGCTCGGTTGAAAGAATCTAGACAAACCAATCCAATGAGGGCTCAATTAGCATCATCCCTCGAGTCCATTAAGACCTAGATAGCCTCAGTTAGTGGTCAGTTAGATATTTGGTGGGTTAAAAGGGATGAACAAAAATAAAATTATGCAAATAAATTGTCATATGAAGATGTTTAAAAAAAACAAATACCAAAAGATAGAATATGTGCATTATTTAGAAAACCAGGTGAGAAAAATACTGTTAGAGAGGGTACTAAATGGTTTCCCATCCATTGGTGCATACATGATGCTATTAGAAATAATTTTTGGGATTGATGGTGGATGGTTTTTGATGCCCCTCCTTGCAAAAATCACAAGGTCCCCATGTATTTTTTGAAGAAATTATATTGTGAGTTTGTCCTTGGGGAGATCCCCAATTATTTTGATATATTAGACTCCTAGGGTAGAGGTGGGGGGTCATCATTTGAAAGGCTGGGAGCACGTCGTGACCCTAATGTAGTTAGGGCACCTATGGTCAAGCCACAACCTGAGCATGTGACTATTCCTTCACTTTTGAAGGAACATGTAGAGGCTAGTGCTCTAGGGATCATTAATGCTTTGATGTAGACCCTCATCCATTCCATGAGCCCATTAGTTGAGGGGAAGCCTTTTATGCATCATGGTCACATGTGCACTTCATGCAGATCCCTATGCACATTTCACACTCATGTTGGAGATAGTACAGATGATGGGCTCGTCACTGATTAGTTCCTGAATGACACATTTGGCATTAATAGATAGGTAAATTACAATTATAATTTACTTTGATCACATTTCATATGTATAGTGAATGATTAATTAATTAGCATCTATTGACATTGTTCAAAATTCAGGGTCAAAGTGTTGTCAAGCCTATCAGTGATCCTCCAGGCCCATTTTTTGTCCCCTCCATGAGTCTAGAGGTATATATCGATTTAATCATTTTAATTAATACATATATTTATTAAGTAATCATATTAAGGATTGACAAAAAAAATTATGCATGTGCATCCGTTCTCTACATGACCCTCAACCTTTACTATGGACTCAAAGCATAAACATCATACGAGCTTTGTACATGTACAATTGTTTCATGTTAATTTAATTCATTTGATTATATGTGTTTCATGTTTCATGTTACATGTAATGTGTATTGTATGGCATGCAGCTCATGATGTCCAGACACCCCTCCTCATCTCCAACAGTCTGTTGATCATGGAGTGGCCACAGCTATGGCTAACTCACAACCATTGACTGATGTATAAAGAATTTTCTTCACTTTAGTTTTTGTTTATAATAGTTAGTCTCAAAATTTCTAATGTTATCTATAAGTGATTATATTTATTGAATTTTTGTAGGGTCTTGTCATGTTTGATCATCTACGACCCTTCGAGGTGGACTTACAAAGTGACTATTTGATGGCGGTAAGAAAATAATTGATTTTGTGTGTACATATATTTGATTTCAACATATAATAAATATTGATTCATATCTACTTTGTTTGTATCAGCTCTAGTTAGAGAAGAGCCTCAACAAGAGGATGAGCGAGCATGTTAGGAGGACCTTATCATCTCCACCATCTCCCTCCACACAACGACAGAAGATGTCAAGAGATTTTTTTCCTTCCCCTTGTGGGAAGGAAAAGATATAGTTGGTCTAGACATGTATATATAGGCATTAGTGGACATATTTGATACATATTTGATGTATATGACATTTTATATTTGATGGATGACATTTATTTGATGTATGACAATATTTGACTTATTACATTATTGGTTAATATATGATATGTTTGTTCATATACGACATTATTGGTTATCATAATATATTATGTGTTTGTTAATGTACATGACATTATTGGTTATCATTTTATATTATATGTTTGTTCATGTATGACATTAAATTAGATATGTCCATGTATGACATTAAATTAGATATGTTCATGTATGACATTAAATTAGATATGTTTATGTATGACATTAAATTCAATACCTAATCTGTTTGAAACTTTGATAGAATATTGATTAACAATCAACTTTATCACTGTTTAAGCATAAGTTAATCATTTTCAATATGTCATCGTCATATGATTTATGATCTTGTTCATGTTTAAAGTTTTCCTTCTCTATCATTTGTTTAGCAAGTTTAATTCAATACCTAATTAGTTTGAATTTTTTATACAATATTGATTAGCAATAAACTTTATTAGTCAAGATCGATTAGGACCTCCTGGCAATAAACTTTATCAGGCAATATTCGTGGACCTCCTAGCAATTGGTCACCTAAATGAGAACCTTGAGATTTATTAGGAACTCCATGAAAGAAATTAGTAGCTTGAGAAGCTCTCCATTTGTTATCTGAATTAAAACCTTGGATTGTAGACGGTTGGCCTTCATTGTACAGACCAATTTTATAGATATATAATCAAATAAATAGTGTATTCATCTAAGCATAGAAATATTGTTACATAAGAAGATGATCAAGTTTTACAATTGCCAATAATCATTCATATATGCACATACACTTAAACCTAAAAAGGATGACCTAAAGAAGAAAAATTAAGTATGAAGTCAATACAAAATCAATAATAGAGTTCTAGCATGATATCTTCAATATTTTTTGAATTAGAGAAAACTAAGTATTAATATGATGATCTCTATGAATCTATATCACCATCTAGATGTCTCTTTGTGCCTCCCTAACTCTCTCTATTTTATCTCATATTCATCCTCTTCTTATATCTCTATTCATTAATGACTATGTTTTTATTTCCTTTAATCTTCATGTCTACCTACACCTTCTTTTGTTTCCCTCTATCTCTATGCATCTTCTTCATGTTCAGCAAACATTGGAGTTATAGGGATAGTGTTAAGAAACATGCTTATGTTGCAAAGAGAGGTGAGAAGGTGAAAATAAGGGTGTACTGTAAGTTGGAAGTTGAGGATGATTTAATGGTTGATAATTGGGCATGAAATTATGATGATCCTAATGATCAACACACTTGCATGGAGGTTGTCCAAGGTAGAGCTCATTACAGTCTTATGCTATATGAAAATCCATATGCAGATGCTATTTTGAATAAGTCTATTTTTGTCCCTTGATTGCAATCTTGGCTCCATGATATTTTGATTTGGGAGGTGGTTAGATGGAACTATGAATATCTTTAAGTAATAAATTATATTGATTTTGATTTAATTTATTATTAAAGATTTTAATGGATACAAATTTGCTCTAAATATTTCTTCATTATAAGCTTAGTTATACCATTTTTACAATATGAATCTTCATGGACACTTGTGGCTCTTCTCTAGTAATTATTTTTATAATCTTTATAAATAATAAATAATTTATTTATAATAGAGTTTTAGTCTTTTATGAAAATAATTTTTTTATGGAAGATTTTTCATTTAAAATTTTGTCATAGATTCAGTAAAATTGATATTTGTTGGGTGCGTAAAGAGATTTCAACTTCATCAATAGATCAATGGCCTATTGACAATTATCTTTCTTTGAAATTACTCTATCGAACAAAATTAGATCAAAAGTTCTCTAAAAATTTATGTTAAAAATAAGATAAAAATTTGATCACAAGTGGTCATAAAGTTTGTGTAGAAGAAAAAATCATTGTTACAAAAAGAATATAGACAAGAAGAAAACACACAATTAGCTTGTTGAGCTTCAATACATAACCACCGTTCTTTAGCATCAATTAAAAAATGTTAGAGATAGTAGAAAAAAGATGGATTATTTGCAAAAAAAGTCATTTTAAAAATCATAAATGTAACATAATTATTGATAGTTTTATGTGTTTTCATAGATTAATGATTGTAACACAATCACCAATTGATTGGAATGTGTTTTTAGTATTCTATAGTAACTAGATTAAGGTAAAAAAAAAAAGTTTAATAAATAGTTGTGATGTATAGGAAAGAGAGATATCTCACATGAGAGGGGGATGAATCTAAGATGACACATAAGATACTTGAAGAGGGGGCTATACTTGTTAACAAATTTACAATGCATGTTATGGAAAATCATAGAGCATCTTTAAAAGGAAATAAAAGAGTATGACAAGTGGAAGGAACATGTTGTTTTGTAGACTCATATTCAAATTTGGGTGTCAATTTTCTAATGAAGGATTCAAGCACTACAATTTGGTAGTTTTGGCTCATGTTATCCTTGTTCTCACTCTATCCTTGTATATCACTCTCTGCTATTCCCCCCCTCTTTATATTTCTATTTTTTCCATATCTATGTAGCCATCTATCCTCTTTATCTCCCCCTCTCTAATGCAAAGATGTTGAGCAAGAAGTGAGGTTTAAGTACTTTCTTCTTCCTAATCTACCAAAATAAACTTGTGGCCTTCCTAATATCATACTTCTTTAGGATATCATTTTTTTGGCCTATCCAAAGTGATAGGGTCATTTGTGAACTCCTCCAAGGTGAGTACTTCTCCAATCAAGATCTTGCACCTTTTTGTTTTAGGGACACTAGCCCTATTCCAAGCCAATAACTATAACTCTTCACCAATGGCTTCACCAACCCCAAGTTTCTATTGGGACTCTTTCCTTATGTTGAACTAATTGAGAATCAACTCTTGGTTTAACCCTCCGATTGTCATATAGTACAAAATGTTGACTATCATAGAATTCCTTGTAGGTCTCCTACTCTGATTTTCTAGACTTAAATTCCTCTTAGGTTGAAATCTAACTATTCTATGGGTAGATTTAGACACCCTTTTGGAATTTACCTGGCCACCCAAAGCTAATGGAGTAGACAGTTTGATCCCATGACAAAAGGTGAGAGAGATTTGGAAGTTGGCAATTTTGTATTGGCCAACACTACAAGTTTCAGCATCACCTAAGATGGCATCGTAAAATGAAAATGGAATGTAATCTCCAAAAAGTGAGAGAGGTTATTGTAGGCCTCTACAACATGGTCTTGTAGGAACTAGAATCACATCCATACCTCACATGAGCTCTGAGATATACCCTATCAAAGATCGCAGCCCTATGGCATTTAGTGATGCCTAGGAACATTCCAATTCAGCATGCCTAAGAATATTTGAGCACTAAAAGGGATAGGATGAGGTTGGGGATAAGGTTTACCTAGCCACTTGGAGCTAATGAAGCAGATAGTTTGATCTCACGAAGAAAGGTGAGAGAGATTTGGCAGTTGGCAACTTTGTATTAGCCAACACTACAAGTTTTAGCATCACCTAAGATGGCATCATAAAATGAAAATAGAGTGTGATCTTCAAAAAGAAAGAGAGGTTAGTATAGGCCTCTGCAATATGGTCCTATAGGAATTGGAATCACATCCATACCTTACATGAGCTCTGAGATATGCCTCGTCAAATATTGCAGCGTTATAGCATTTAGTGACCCTTGGGGACATTCCGGTTCAGCGTGCCTGAGAACATTTAATCGTTGAAGGGGATAGGATGAGGTTGGGCATAGGGTTTACTTGGCCACCCAAAGCTAACAAAGCAAACAGTTCAATCCCACGATGAAAGGTGAGAGAGATTTGGCAGTTGGAAACTTTGTACTGACCAACACTGCAAGTTTTAGCATCACTCGAGATGGCATCATAAAATAAAAATGAAGTGTGATCTCCAAAAAGTGAGAGAGGTTATTGCAGTTCTCTAAAACATGGTACTTTAGGAATTAGAATCACATCCATACCTGACATGAGCTCTGAGATATGCCCCATCAAAGATCACAGCCCTATAGCATTTAGTGACCCTTAGAGACGTTCCGATTTGGCATACCCGAGAATGTTCAAGCACTGAAGGGGATAGGATGAGGTTGGGGATAAAGTTTACCTAGCCACTTAGAGCTAACAAAGTAGACAGTTTGATCCCACGACGAAAGGTGAGAGAGATTTGGCAGTTGGCAAGTTTGTACTAGCCAACACTACAAGTTTCAGAATCACCTGAGATGGTATCGTAAAATGAAAATGGAGTGTGATCTCCAAAAAGAAAGATAGGTTATTGTAGGCCTCTATAACATGGTCCTGTAGGAACTAAAATCACATCCATAACTCACATGAGTTTCGAGATATGCCCCATCAAAGATCGCAACCCTATAGCATTTAGTGACCCTTGGGGACATTCTAGTTCGGTGTGCCTGAGAACATTCAAGCGCTAAAGGGGATAGGAAAAGGTTGGGGATAGGGTTTACCTAGCCACTTAGAGCTAACAGAGGAGATAGTTCAATCCCACGATGAAAGGTGAGAGAGATTTGGCAGTTGGCAACTTTGTACTAGCCAACATTGCAAGTTTCATCATCACTTGAGATGACATCGTAAAATGAAAATGGAGTGTGATCTCAAAAAAGAAAGAGAGGTTATTTTAAGCCTCCATAACATGGTCCTATAGGATCTAGAATCGCATCCATACCTCACACAAGCTCTGAGATATTTCACGTCAAAGATCGCAGCCCTATAGCATTTAGTGACCCTTAAGGACGTTCTGATTCAGTGTGCTCGAGAACATTCGAGCATTGAAAAGGATAGGATGAGGTTGGGGATAGGGTTTACCTAGCCACCTGGAGTGAATAAAGTAGACAATTTGATCCCACGATGAAAGGTGAGAGAGATTTGGCAGTTGGAAACTTTGTACTGGCCAACACTGCAAGTTTTAGCATCACCCGAGATGGCATCGTAAAATAAAAACAGAGTGTGATCTCCAAAAAGTGAGAGAGGTTATTGTAGGCCTCCACAACATGGTCCTGTAGGAGCTATAATTACATCCATACCTCACACGAGCTTTGAGATATGCCGCATCAAAGTTCATAGCCCTATAGCATTTAGTGACCCTTAGGGATGTTTCGGTTCGGCATACTTGAGAACGTTTGAGCACTGAAGGGGATAGGGTTTACCCAACCAACCAAAGTTAACAGAGAAAATAGTTTGATCCCATGACAAAAGTTGAGAGAGATTTGGCAGTTGGCAACTTTGTATTGGCCAACACTGCAAGTTTTAGCATCACCCGAGATGGCATCGTAAAATGAAAATAGAGTGTGATCTCCAAAAAGTGAGAGAGGTTATTGTAGGCCTCTACAATACAATCTTGTAGGAACTAGAATCTCATCCATACCTCACACGAGCTTTAAGATATGCCCCCTCAAAGATCACAACTCTAGCATTTAGTGACCCTTAGGGACGTTCCAGTTCAGCGTGCCCAAGAATGTTTGAGCATTGAAGGGCACAGAATGAGGTTGGAGATAGTGTTTACCTAGCCACCCAGAGCTAATAGAGTAGATAGTTTGATCCCACGATGAAAGGTGAGAGAGATTTGACAGTTGGCAACTTTGTACTGGCCAACATTGCAAGTTTCAGCATCACTCGAGATGGCATCATAAAATGAAAATGGAGTGTGATCTCAAAAAAGAAAGAGAGGTTATTGTAGGCCTCCACAACATGGTCATATAGGAACTAGAATCACATCCATACCTCACACGAGCTCCAAGATATGCCCCATCAAAAATTACAACCCTATAGCATTTAGTGACCCTTAGGGACATTCTGGTTTGGCATGCCCAAGAAAGTTCAAGCACTGAAGGGGATAGGACAAGGTTGGGGATAGGGTTTACCCAGCCACCCAAAGCTAAGAGAGTAGATAGTTCAATCTCACGATGAAAGGTGAGAGAGATTTGGTAGTTGGTAACTTTATACTGGCCAACACTGCAAGTTTCAACATCACCCGAGATGGCATCATAAAATGAAAATGGAGTGTGATCTCCAAAAAGAAAGAGGTTACTGTAGGCCTCCACAAGATAGTCTTGTAGGAACTAGAATCGCATCCATACCTCACACGGCTCCGAGATATGCCCTGTCAAAGATTGCAACCCTATAGCATTTAGTGACTCTTAAGGACATTCTAGTTCAGCATGCCCAAGAACATTTGAGTGCTAAAGGGGATAGAACAAGGTTGGGGATAGGGTTTACCTGGCCACCTAGAGCTAATGGAGTAGATAGTTTGATCCCACAAAGAAAGGTGAGAGAGATTTGGCAGTTGGAAACTTTGTACTGGCCAACACTGCAAGTTTTAGCATCACCCGAGATGGCATTGTAAAATGAAAATGGAGTCTGATCTCCAAAAAGTGAGAGAGGTTATTGTAGGCTTCTGTAACATGGTCTTGTAGGAACTAGAATCACATCCATACCTCACATGAGCTCCGAGATATGCCTCATCAAAGATCGCAGCTCTATGGCATTTAGTGACCCTTAGGGACATTTAGATTCGGCGTGCCCGAGAAAATTCAAGCACTGAAGGGTATAAGAAGAGGTTGGGGATAGGGTTTACCTAGCCACTCGGAGCTAACGGAGCAGATAGTTTGATCCCATGATGAAAGGTGAGAAAGATTTTGCAGTTGGCAACTTTGTACTGGCCAACATTGCAAGTTTCAGCATCACTTGAGATGGCATCGTAAAATAAAAACAAAGTCTGATCTCCAAAAAGTGAGACAGGTTATTGTAGGTCTCTGCAACACGATCCTATAGGAATTGGAATCACATCCATATCTCACATGAACTCTAAGATATGTCCCATCAAAGATCATAGCCCTATGGCATTTAGTGACCCTTAGGGACATTCCAATTCGGCATGCCTGAGAATGTTCGAGCACTAAAGGGGATAGGGTTTACTCGGCCCCCCAAAGCTAATAGAGTAGATAGTTTAATCCCATAATGAAAGGTGAAAGAGATTTGGCAGTTGACAACTTTGTGCTGGAACAAAGTTGGAGTTTGATCTTTTGGAATCTCTAAGAAGTGAAAAAAGCATATTTTCTAATGAGTGACACTAGATTTGAGGTTGTTCTTGATCTAGTACAAAGGGAATACCAGGGAAGGAATCAAAAGAGATTGAAATTATCCTTATTATATATATATATATATATATATATATATATATATATATATATATATATATATATATATATATATATATATATATATATATATATATATAAGGTAGAAGGTGTTATATGCTACATGACTAGGACATGCCTTGTTACCTATGGGAAGAGACATGTAGCACAATAGTATACACATACAACAAATCTCCACACAAGATGCTAGGGAAGAAGCTAGATGTTAGTCACTTCAATATATTTGGAAGTTTGATATATTTTCATATTCTAAGTGATACACATGTACTAAGTAAGATCTGACTATAGATATGGGGTACTTTGTTTGGTATAGATATTTCATTCAAGACTAAATACCAACTACTTCCCCCTTGTACCAACCAAAATCTCATTCACTCAATTTTAACACAATGTGACATCAACAACTGCAACCTCCCCTACATCAATAGAAACCTTAAACCATCCAACATAATCCAAACTATAAAATAGTGGTCAGATTTACAGTTATTATTCACAAACCAGTAATGCAACAATTGGCATTGTTCTTTACACAAAGTGACAAGAATGAGACTTTGGAACTTCAAGATTCCCCACACACTTAAAGATGGTTTAAAGCAATTTTAAAAATGACCAAAACAAGGTGTATCAATGGTTGGAACCTCAATATGCAGCATCTAGTGAAAATAGACACCACAGACACCACAGTTTCAAAACTCCACTCCACTCCAGCATACACTAACCCTACATTGAACACAGGCCTAATTAGCAAGTTTAGGCATGGTTTACAAATCAAAGACCAAGAAATGGTGCATGGACTTCATTCTTCAACTCCAGAGTATTCTTCTAGGTTAGATGAGGGTGTTTTCTTGATTTGACAAGTCCTTAACTCCTATTGTTTTCATTACTTAACCAAAACATCAAATCTAGGTCTAATACATGGGTCTTATTAGACATAGGGCTTGCTCCCATTTATTCACAATTCAACCCCCTATTCCAAAACCATAAAAATATGAAAATACATAGCCCTAGCCTACCCCATGCAAGTTTTGAAGAAATTCCAACCGTGGGAACTCAAACTAGGGCCATTTCTTTGGCCAAACCCTAGGTTCAAGGGTTTCACAGGTAGTGAGGAAGGAAAAATGTATGACTTGCAAATGGAAACTAATCTCTCCTTCAAACCACCTCCAAAATTCTTCAAATTAGATACACTAACTGATCAATGCAAAACATCACCCTTTCAATTTGAAAAATCTATACTATACGACCAAAAACAATCATAAAATGCTGGAATAGTGGGCTTTTTATTAGATTCTTGGAAGAAAAACATATCAAAATAATTCAATGCCTCTCATTCAAGTGAAAAGGGCCTATAAAGGAATTTACAAATAGTTTCAACCATCCAAAGACAATTTTATAGTTATTTCCTAAAAGTTGCTAAATTGTTGCAAAAGTTACTAATGCAACTTTGCAATTTTTGCACTTTTTGGAATTTAAACTAAACACCAATGGAAATGAATCCTAATAATTCTAAATGATTATTATAGGACTCAAAACCACTGAACCAACCCAGAAAAATGCAAAAATTTGCAAAAAAAGTGCAAAAAATTGCAAAATACAAAAAGTTGCTAAGGTGCAATTTTTGCAAATAATAGTTGTCAAACTGAAAAGAAGGTTGTATAGTGTTCCAACCATCCAAATGGAAGTTATAACTATTAAAAGGCATGTAATTAAGATCCCCACATGTGGGAAAGGTCATTGTATGTATGATGGACAACATTGTTGAATAAAAAACTTAGACTTTATGCCTTTTTATTATCTTTTCAATTTTGTATGGCCTATACGGATTGGTGGTGGTACACGTCTTATATGGTTGGATAGAGGGTTGAGTTAGGATTCAATTGCAATTTTTTTGAGGTCTTTATCTTGATACAACAAAAGTTATATAAGTTTTAGTGTAGATAGGTCAGATTTACTCCAAATTTGAGAGTTTCAGCAAGATGGAATCATAACTTGCAAACCTACCATGGGATTTAAGTTCCACTTTGTGGAATAAAAGTTAGGAGAGGGTTCTTTAAGATGGGAAATATTTAGGGTTGTAGGATTATGGCATCTATTTTTACTAGCAAGCCCTAAATTGAACATAATCTTATGTCTAGTCTAGATTTGAAGGAAAAGGAAGGACCAAGCTCCCAAACTAATTAATATGACCTAGTTGAAGGGTGTAGAAGGACAAGTTTTATGTATAGTAGAGATCCAATAGGTTGAACCAAGTTTTTGAACCCATTTGTTTATGTTTTCCTTGTAATCCAGCCTAGACTGGCCATTTAGGACTATGACACAAAGTGGGACTAACTTGATGCTGGAGCTGAGTTGGTGGTTAATCTTTTGGAATATCTTAGGGGATGTTGAAGATTGTTTAAAAATGTAAAAATAGTAGGGGCTCCTTTATGTGGTTTGGGAGTTTGACCGTTAAAAATAGAACTTGTCCTAGTAGGAAGTGCTGGTAACAATTTTGAAATTTGATTGTTGAGTGTTGAGAAACCTCAAGTTTGGGATTTTTCTTGTTGGTTTGAGTCTATAATAACCATTTCCATGTAAAAATTTGAGTGTTGAAACCATTTAAGAAGTATTTTCCTTTGTAGGCCTATTGGTGGCAGGGAGTTCCTCGGTGTTGATCCAAGTTGTTTGAGTACCCTAAGTTTGAGGGCTGGGCTTGTGAAGTGGAGTCCACTTGCAGGGTAGAATCTCCCTATATTAGAATTTTATTGGATCCTTAGTCCTTTCTGTCTTCAATGAATGTATCTTCATAGAATGACCTTGGTGCCCCTACACCATTAAGCAATGATGATGAAAATGAGTAAAATTATGAGATCTGTGCCTACATGTTACAATGAAAAAGTTGTATCTATTTTGAAATTAAGAACTATAAAAAAAGTTTCAAGAGAAGCTTAGGCTAGAAGACTTTTTTTCTATGAGATGATTACTCTTGGTAATAAGCTACCAAATATTGAAACTACACTCAAATCCAATATTTATAGGGATAAGGAAGAACTTTTGAAAGATAGTAGCTATGCTAAGTGTAAGAATTTTCTCAAGGAAAAAAATGAAAAATGACAAGATCTAGTAGCTCAATCAATTACACAAATTTTCCAATTGTTAGCCAACACTGGTGCAAGAGCACCAAGGTCATAAGAAGGAGGCAAGATGAGCATTCCTTAGGTGGATTGGAAGACAAATGGCCTTCTAAGATCATTAAAACTTGTAATGAGTTTAATCATGGACATGTGATCTTGTTTTGATCATAGATTGATCATATTGTAATCAAAGCTTTAATGTAAGCCTTAATGGCATTACTGAGCCTACAAGGTACCTAGAGGTCACTAGGAATCAATTTGGACTGATCCTAGGTTAGGGGTGGATAGAAAAGACCTATAAAGGTCTTGAATAATGTAATAAGGCTATTAAAGCCTCTAAAAGATGTAAAAGGCACTAAAAGTGCAATATTTTGTAAAATTGCCAACATTGGCAATATAAGCCAAAATGGGCTTAAGCAAGTCATGTAAGGGGTCCAAAGGGTAGATATGGTTTTTGTTTAATAAGGTCTCAAATGACCATATTAATATAATGGGATAGTCATGTAGCAAGGAATATCAAAAACCTTGTCAATTGACAACTAAAAGTGTCAATTTGACAACAAAATACGGTGATTAATGCACAAAGGTGGTTAGAGGGGTAGTTAGGGAGGTTTCATTTGGTTTTGAGAGTCTAAATGATTTTAAAACCTCATTCCCCTGTGTGGGAGACAGGTTTGGATGATCGAAATTGATTGTTAATGTAAGAGTTTTGAAGTTTGAGCAATGAATGCATAGTAAAATGTAAACTTGTAACTGTTGTAATTTCATTTTCACAGTACCTTTTGATCTGATTCTTTTTGGAGGTGATAGGAAAATTTTTTAACTTTCATTTAGCATTGGTATTAAGGTTTAGTCAATCATTTTTTATTTTTCATATTGACTGTCCTAAAATCTGCTGTAGGTGACAATTTAAGAGGGGTTTGAGAGTCATTTTGTGAATCTGACCCATTCTACTTTATGTGGTTACTGGGGCTTGTGGAATGGGTCAAGAATATTGTAAAATATGTTCTTTAATCATTCATGTGCAGGGAAGAACTTGGAGTTGATTTCTTGATGCCCAAGGGTATGGGGTTGAGTGAGAAAGAGTACATAAAAAGGGGTATGTGACTACTCCAAAGGTGGATTTAGTGTTTTCTCCAAACAAGAGTTGTGTTTTATGTTAGAAGTCATTGAATATAACCAAATTGAAGGTTTTTGAACCATTTTGGGGTTCTAGAGATGTTGCAAAGTAAGATTTCTAGAAAGCCCTAGGGTAAAGGGGCTAGAAAGGAGGGTTTTGTAAAAAGCATTGTAAAGTTGATCATGAGACCAAAAAAATAGAAGAATCCTTGCATTTGATTCATGTATTAAGTCTTTTTTTGGTCATGGGAGTTCCAAGAGTCAAGGGATTGTGAGTTACTTTGTAAATGGCCTCAAACTAGGCCTAGTTGGTAGAGTGAAATAGCTAGTTTTGAGTGATATTTTACAAAACAAGTGTAGTTGGTTTTGGAGTATATTTTAGAGTGAGGAAAAGGGTATTTTAATCACCCAATAGTTTATGAAGTTCTATGGGAAATTTCGGAGGAAACAAAAAATTAGTGACTGGTAAGGGCTAGTTGGAACAAGCCTAGAAGAGGCAAAAATGAGAAAGTGTAAGAGATGAGTTGCTGAGAGTGTGCAAGGAGTTGGAAAATGTTAGATGGGATGTTTTGAGATGATCCAATTTGTTGGGGTCATGGTATGAAGCCAAGAATGAGTTTTGGTATGTTGGAGGCACCAGGGTACACTAGGTGCATGGTGAACAATGTGAGTGATTAGAAGAAAAATTGAAGATTTGGGTTATAACCTCTTAGACATGGTTGTAGGAAGATGTTAACAAGTTAGAGACCTCCTCTTGAACCCTATTAGAGTCTAATTCCATGGGTAGATTCCAAGAATACAAGAGAATCCCAGAGTTGAGTTGTGGTTCCTAGGGGAATATAGGAGGGCTTTGCATCAAACACACACACACACTTATTGTATAGTCACAGATATTTTGATCATTCATGAACTTGAACAACTAACACCATGTTAGAAATGGTGTTGTGAAAAAGGACTACAAAATAGAGGGAAATGGCCATCAAATATGCATGATTTAAATAGCTACATTAAATAGCCCTTAACTTCATAAATCACTTCAACTCAATCATTATGTTGTACAGACAACCTCATCATATGTCACTTGAACAAACCTATCATGTACAAAATGTGGGAAAAATCCACAAAATTAAATCTTAAAATGTTACAATAGTAAAAACCTCCTGGAACACACATGGGATGAATATACATAATCAAGTATGAACCCTTTCCAACATTCCAACTTTGTGATAATAATGAGTCAAATTCCAACAAATTGGAATGCAATGATTGCAAGTATTCTTGGGTATATATTACAAGCAACCATGGTTTGGAAGAAAATTAAGAGTATTAGTCTTGTAGCCAGGAAAATGAGCTCAATAAACACTTTTGAGATGGTCATCTCGTGATGATCATGGATAAATCATTCAAAGCATATGCTGAACCTACCCAATATATACCTGCATCACTTAAATCACATTAAATGCTGGAACAAAATCAATAAATATAGTAAAAGTTGTTAATATAAGAACCATTTTATGGAAGACTAAATTGATTGTCTATATACTTTCAATTCTTGTCAAATCCATCAATATACATTTTGTATCCTAAAATATCATAAGTTCAATTTCTTTTTAGTAGACCTAAATAGTCTTTTGGTTCTCTCAACCTATACATCGATTGATCAACATTATCCTTAAAGAAAACTATATCTGTAACTGCCCCATTATCATCAGATTGAGCCCTATTTTCCTTCTTACTTTTTGATGATTGTGATCCTCTACAATTCTAGGCATAAGATGATTAACACAATGGTACTTGAACAAAGAACACTAATAAATATTGAGGATGTGAATTGATAATACCATTTGGCAGATGATTTTGGCATCTCACCCTTTATCACTGGTGCTTCAACTTTATTAGCCCTCTTCTTTGGTGACCTGCAAATGAAGAATTAGCATAGTAAAAAATCTAAGATAAGATTAATCCATTGAAATTAGAGAATGACAAAAATTGAATTTGGCTTGTCATTAAGAATTATCCATTTTGTAGAAATACTTTCTTTCTAAGTTATATGGTAACCCTTGCTTGATGAGTATTGAAAACTTCTCCCGTTGTATCCTTGCTTTCGCCAGTTTGAAGTTTCTGGTTACATGCACACAATCATGACTTTACATCACAAAGAATTCACATTCTAAAAATTTTCATGTTCTTTCATTACATTTTGATCTAAACAACAAATTCTAAACTTTCACTTATTCAAACAACTAATCTAAAAATCGGTCCTATTAAAGAATCTAATATAAATTCAAATAATGTATCTAGATTCTAAACAAATCAAAACATAAAATCTATGATTTAAACTAAATATGATCACTTACACATCACAACAATACAATCCACCTTAGTCATGTGGAAAGTCTTGGGGAAGAGGTTGAAACATTGTATGTGGATCCAATTGATCACTCTTTCTCTCTCTCTCTCCCTCTCTCCCTATTCAATCTAATGAGCCAACTGGATTTTCTCGACATTTTAATGTCTCAAGTATTGCCTCATGGTCTGACTCGTGAACTTTCCAAAGAATCTTATTATGTGGTTTTCCACCATATTTTATCAAGTGGACATTTGATGTGACAACAAGGTTTGAATAATGAAGAATCTTCCTCTCTATTTGCCAATCCTCAAATAACCACGAGTTAGGGTTCTTCATAGAATATTGTCTAAGCCATGTGCCGGTTACAACCACTACATTGACATAGTTCTCTAAACCTTCACCATCTATAATAGAGTGATACAATTTTTGTTTGGCTTCAACAAAATGACACAAATAATAATCTATCCCTTCTTCATTGTCTTCAGGTGCAATAATAGCAAAAACATGGCCTGCGGTGACAAATGTACAAAATGTGGTCATTAATTCAAAACATACTTGGGTAAAAGTTATAAAGTTACATATTGAAATTATAAAGATATATATATATATATATATATATATATTACCAAGTTGTACTAGATCTGATAAGTGGTCAATTTCAATAGCCGAATCCATCTCTACCATTTCCAGTGCTTTTGGGGGATGATAGGTGTCAATTGGGTCCAAAACCCGTATATCCCATTTGTACACCCATTTAGTTGACTCACAGTCATCCAAATTTTCCTCTACACATGATGGACAATAGCATGCCATTTTTCATGTGTGGATACTCCATGAACCTACATCAGAGCTTCTAAAAGAGTGTAACTCACTAGATCTTGTTAGTGTGCAACAATCCTGATATGGTGCAATGTTAGTATTATCTATCAACCAAATAAATTTATGAATCATAGACTCACCTTCCTTACCTAGACCCATTGTAGCATTACACCATTGGACGATGGATTTTGCATCCATCAATATTGCTCCATCTTTGTACTTTAGTTCTATGAGCCAAGGTTCTTTTAATGCATGCGCCTACACCATCGTGCTCTCCCTTACCATGACCAGCCTCTATGAAATTCCACATATATTAAATTCTACACAACTTGTGCATCATGCTCAACCAATAGAACATTCATGCATTCTTGAATTTAGGTGCAATTTTCTAACCAAATAATGTGCTAATGATATGTTATGCCCCTATTAGCCAAATCTTCATAAAATAGTTGAAAACAACCATGTACAAACTTCATAGAATGTGATCGATCATTGCTGATGTAAAAATGGTACTCCTTCAAAATCTTCCTGTCATCCTCTGTACTTGTAGGTGAATGCATGAATGTTATGTGAACAAATATGTAAACCTATTGAGAAGTATAATACTTTGTTTGCACCTCATTTTTTGGTTGTAGTGTGTAGTTCTCTACGAAATCTACAATTGAAACAATGCTATCCAGTGGAAATGTATCCTTGCACAACTTGAATTACAAATTTAGCCATCGAGCTCTATGGGTATGCCTTGCATACTCATAAATAATCTTTTCATGAAAAATCTTCATGAACTCATACACTAGAATCTTTTCAATGACTAAATCACATCTTTTACCGTGTTTTCCATCTTTTAGAGCATATGTCACTGTCTTAAATTTTTTGTAATCTACTATTTCATTTCCAATTGCATGTGTACTATCCATATGTTGACAAGTTGATAAAAGTTGCAAAGAATCACAAAATAAGTACGTACCATCCAAGCATGATGTCTTGTAAAATTGTTACCCACTCCCTATTTCACATAAAATGTTGGATATGAATTCCCTTGAAGATCTTGGTGGCTCATTCAAGTCACAATCCTGCAAAACAAACTGAGAAAGAAAAACTATGCATGTATGCCTAAAAATATCAAAATGGTTAGAAAATTCAATATGTATCCTACAACAAGAAGTTGTGTGTGTGTGTAATTTATTTTCACATAAAAAAGTTTACCCATCTCAAAAAATCTTTGACTTATTTGAATTTGAGGATACATACCAATAAATTTTGCAAAAAATTGTCTGAGTTGAGTCCAAAAAATATTTCGCATGTGGGTCGCGATTTTGGCTACCAATCCTCCTTCTTACAATAGCCCTTTTATTAGGGGAAACACGTGTGTTATTTTTTCAAAAATATTCAATCAATGATTTCAAGGCTTCATTAATTTCTTTATCTTTTTGCGGTAGTCTACCACTAAATGTCCATAACTCATTTTTTGTTGGATCTTCCAATCTCTTATGCCTTAGCATGGCTCTCCTTAGAGTGCCTATACCAATTTTTAATGTTTTTCTTGTCTTTCTCATGAGTCAAGCTTTCTTCATTTGGCTACTTACTATTGTTGATGTAAGTACTCATCTTGTGATATTACTATCTTTGGTGTATGATTTAGAACCCACTTTGTCATAAGAACTCATTAGATTCTTTACAATGCTTTTTTTATTTGAATCGTCTATCATTCTTAGCCCAAGAATCTTCATGATAGCCCTAAATTTCAAATTCCTCATCATTTCAACAAATAATTGACATTGACCTGTAATATTTAATTCTTCAAAAAATAATCTCCACATATGATTAGCTTTTCTTTGACAAGTATGCTTGCTAATCTTGTTAGGCATTGATTTCAAAATGTTAGTATCAATATGAATCATATATTTTGTTCTTCTAAAATGAATTCTAGAAGGTGTTATAATCTCTTCAATTCTCTCAACATTTTCAACATCAATATAAGGTTGAGTGTATTGCATACCTTGAACCGAAGATAATGTGCCTTGGCAATAAGATGTAAAAGATGTAATATCACCTACTTGATGTGTTGATGTTGTGCTTTCAACATGACATGATGGAGTGTGTATATCCTTGGATCTACAAATTAGTGTCTCTTCAACATGAGAGGACGATATGACTTCAACATTGGAAGATGGTGTAGCGGACGATATGACTCCAACATTGGAAGATGGTGTAGCTTCACAATTCAATTGTCTTCTTGAGAGTAATAGTCTCATTCGTTCTCTTTGTCTTTCTAATTCTTCCTGTTTGTTTCTTTGTACTGGTGGTTCTTGATCCTCTTCGAAAGTCAATTCTTCATTATTGCTTTGCAATTTTCTTTGTTCATGTAGTAATTTCATTTTATCTCTTTTAATTGCCAAACCTCTCTCCCTATCTTCATTTGTTTGAGTTTTTGGTTTCTTCCTTGGCATGATGATGATTTCTACATGTCAAATTATTCAAACATCTGAATTACTTAAAATGTGTAAATTAAAAATTATTCAAATACATATAAAAATTATAATTATTTGAATGAATACACAATATATATCAAAAGACTTGTCAAATTTCTAACCATTTCAAAATAACATTTCATTCAAACATACAATTTTCAATGAATTCACAATATATTAAACAACATGTCAAATTATAATCAAATTTGTATCTATATATCGACAAAAAATATTTAAAATGGATTGCACTAACCTTTTCTATACAAGAAAATTCAAAAAGTCTTCAAATTGCATATCCAATGATTGAATTTGGTGTTTGCTAGCTTGAAAAAGTGTTGAAATATTGTTTGCTATGTTGAAACCTGTGATTTCTATCAGAATAACAGAGTGCACAATAGACCAAAAGTAGAGAATGGATGAAATGGGCCCCAAAGTTTCTTTTTGACCATTTTTTGGTGATTTCATATAGTGTGTATGCACTATAGCACGTACACACTATAAAGAATGTATGCACTATGTGAAAACACATCACTCCCCATCCTCCCTACTCTCTCTCTCTCTCTCTCTCTCTCTCTCTCCCCCTACTCTCTCTTTCAAAATCTCACAATCTCTCCCATCCCCTACTCTATCTCTCTTATACACATTCTCATTCCCTCCTCTCTCTCTCTCTCTCACTCCCTCTCCTACTGCCTACTCTCTCCCATCCCCTACTCTATCTCTCTTACACACTTCCATTCCCCCTCTCTCTCTCCCTCCCACTCCCTCTCCTACCACCTACTATCTCTCTCTCTCTCTTTGACTCTCTCCCTCTCTTTCCCATCCCCTACTCTCACTCTCTCTCTACCACCCCTACTCTCTCTTACACTCTCACACTCTCTCGCATCCCCTACTTTCTCTCTTACACACACTCCCATCCCCCCTCTCTCTCTCCCTCTCCCACTCCCTCTGCCATTTCCTACTCTCTTTCTCTCCCATCCCCTACTCTCTATCTCTCTCCCCTCTCTCATTCCCTACTCTCTCTCTTTCACACACACACACCCATCCCCCCTCTCTCCTCTCCCATCCCCTACTTTGTCTATCACTCTCTCTCCCTCTCCCACTACCTACTCTCTCTCTCTCTCTCTCTCTCTCTCTCTCTCTCACTCTCTCTCTCACTCTCTCCCTCTCTACTCTCTCTACTACCCCCTACTCTCTCACACATTTTCACACTCTCTGCTATCCCCTACTCTCCCTCTCTCTCTCTCTCTCTCTCTTTCTCTCTTACACACATTTCCATCTCCCCTCTCTCTCCCTCTCCCATCACCTACTCTCTCTTCCATCTCCTACTCTCTCTCAAGCTAATATGTCTTCCCCCTCTCCCATTCCCTACTCTCTCTTTCACACACATGCACTCCCATCCTCCTCTCTCTCACTCTTCCTCTCCCACTCTATCTCCCACTGCCTACTCTCTCTCCTCCATCCCCTACTCTCTATCTCTCTCTTCCAACCTGTACTCTCTCTCTCTCTCTCTCTCTCACACACTTCCTCTCTCTCCCATCCCCTAATTTTAATCTCTCTCCCCCATCTCGTACTCTCTTTGCCACCCCTATTCTCTCTCCCATCTTGTACTCTCTTTGCCACCCCTACTCTCCCATCCTGTACTCTCTCTACCACCCCTACTCTCTCACTTCCTCTCTCCCATCTTGTACTCTCTCCCCTCTCCCATCCCCTACTTTCTCACTTCCTCTCTCCCATCTTGTACTCTCTCCCCTCTCCCATCCCCTACTTTCTCTCTATCTCTTTCTCTCTCTCACTCTCACACACACATAGCCATTCCCCCCCCCCCACCTAGCCCTCTCTTGCTCTTGGGTTTTAATTTAGGTCTTAATAGTGCATGTGCACTATAGTGCGCATGCACTATTGAGAATTTAAATGCTTCTAATACCATGTGTGTGCTATAAGGCACACACACTATTGAAAGCTTTGTATTAAAACCAAGCCTAAGGCTTGGTTTTTGATGGGGACACAACCCAAGAATAGAATGGAACCAACAAAAAGGGTAAATTATATTAACTGAGAAAATAAGCTAGTATAAATAGTGCAAAGAAAGTAAAATTCAAAATATGCCCTAAGGGATTACAATAGCATAAATCTGGAGACAATTTCTCCTTTTAGTACCTCCTCTCAAACTCCACTCCGAGCTGCCTTTTACAATGCCATAAATCTCCTTAAATAGACCCCAGAGGGTTAAGGACTAGGAGTACATTCTAGAAAGTGCTAGTAGGCATCCACCAACCAAATAGAAGGTTCTAGAAGCTGCATTAGAAGTCGGTGCAAATCTAGAAAAATCTAGAAACGGTAACCGAACTTTCAGGAGGCATAACTTTTGAACCGTAGCTCCGATTGATGAACAGTTTACATTTTTGAAAAGCTCTTGAAGCGCTCTATAGCCCTATGGACAATCTTTGCTCATCCCCCATTTTTTGACCCTTTTCGAGATCATTTAATGCCCCTAACCTAACTTTGAAGCATTCTTAGGGAGTCTCCAAAACTTGAAAAATTGCAATAACTTTCAAACCGTGGGGCCTTTTGACCTGATTCTTTTTTTGGAATGCTCTAAATCACAATTATATTCATCTGGCCAATTCATACCTTCTAGGTCACCAAAATGATGGCTAAATTGCATGCTCCTATTTTTTCAGGATTTTCAAACACACTGATAGTGGAACTGTGAGAGTTGGAACCTTTATTTGACCCAAATGCGTATCCAAAAATGAAAAGACATGAAATAGAAACTAAGTCTAAGTACATTTTTTTGGGTGACATGGGATTTCCCTTATACCTCTGGATGCTCCTGCATCAGTTTTGCCTTGGAGATCCAACCCAAAGGTTTGGAGTTTATAAACAGTTCTAAGACGTGTTTTCCAGCAAACATACCAAAAATGATTGATTTTTCTTGTGTGCTCCCCTTCAAGATTCCTCGTGGTTGGGTATCGATAAGATCAGGTTACATAGCATTATAGGCCTTTATGTTAGCTATCTAACCATATAATTTATTTTTAATTTGAACTATTTCAAGCCTTTCATCTATAATTTCTTTTGAATGTATGTTCATTTTTTGTCAAAAACCACCATGTACTAATTGGGCTATAGATTTTAGCTCATTCATCAAATTTTGCAACAACTTAGTTTTTAAGAAACTAGACTCCATTCTACACACTTTGAAAAAAAAAAGTTTTGATTTTAGATTAGTTTTCAATTATTTCTAGGGGGAGCACACAGATATTTCACATTTGTGGGATGTGTCTAGTTAAAAAATTCATTAAAAAAAAACGCACATTATAAAATTACCTGAAAAATCTAGGATAAACTACATAGTGTTAAGTAACTTTTGACTAGAGTGGTTAAAGAAATTCAAAAAAAAAGTTAAAATTTTAGCAGGGCCACACTTTGTACTGTGTTATGTTTTTTTGGAATAAACAGTACCACTTTTTGTGGCCCCCTTTTTTGCGGACCTAAAATTAAACCATTTTGAAAAAAAATAGTAGTTTAGAAACTAGATTCAAAGGACTATGATTTTTAATTTTGTCATATCTTAAAATTTTGAGCATAACTATCTTCAAATTCTTGTTGAAGTTCAAAATTTGCAAATTTTAGAAAAAAGGTGTCCACTTATACCCCCCTTTTGGCACCACAACTTGGTGCACTTACCCTAAGGTTATTGCTAGGTGTAATGTGTTTCTTAATGTGGTCCTATAACAATTAATTGAGAAGGACTAAAAAATGACTCAGGGAATTTTTTTATGGACTTGATATAAATTCAAAACATTTTCCTTTATCATGATAAGTGTCAATATGATATAATGAACAATGATAAGCAGGAAAGAGTGCGGAATGCAAAGTTGAACGAAGTAGTGTGGAAGTGAAGGAAACTCCATTGCTAAGGTTTTGCTAAGTGATCCGAGGTTTGGTATTTGAATTTGAGATTCATGACCTAGTATACAAGGTTTGACAATGAATTGTCTAGTTGACAGGATAGAGGAAAGGATAGAGGAAAGAACAAAGGAAAGAAGAAGATACTAGTAAATTACTTGTTTGAGCAGTGAACTCTTCTTGTAGTTGAAATTGTGTGTTTGTCCCGTGGGCTCTTCTTGCATACATTATACCACAACTCCTAACAGGGTTGGCATAACTCCTAATAGGGTTGGAATCTCCTAACAGGGATTCAAAATCTCCTAATAGGGACTCATTATACTAAATGTTGTAATAGACTCCTAACAGGGTCCATCCTCTAACAAGGAATATTTATATTAGTACATCATCTTGTGGGCATCATTCCCATTGGGGTTTTCCCTCTGATAAAGGGTTTCCCTAGTCAACACTAGTCAACATATCTAGTGTAATTGTCTATGTGCATCTTTATGTAGTTGTTTTTTACTTTAGCTGAATGGTTAAGTTTGTTTAAAGAAGAGAAATGTTTTAATTGTTGCATAACTGATTCATCCTCCCCCCCCAGTTATCTTGGTAGATTATTGTTTCTAAAAATTGGTATCAAAGCCTCAGGTCCTTGAAGAAAAAATTTAACAACTTTGGGAGATCCATGGCAAACATGTTTAGGAAAGATAGTCTGAAGTTTTAAGGAACAAATTATGACAGCTAGAAAGAAAAGATGAAGACACATTTTTTGTGTATGGGTCTGGGATATTGGATCTTAACAAAATCAGCAAAGACAATCATTGAGGAAAAGGATTTGGAAATTTGCACCGAAGCAAAAGGGATCTTTTCATGTGTGACATGAGAGCTAGGGAAGCACTATTGACTGTACTTCCTAAAATTGAGTACAATCAAGTAAAATCACTTGCTACTTCAGATTTGATTTGGAAAGCTTTGGAAAATAGTTTTGAAGATGATGTACATTCTAAGAAGTTGAGGCTACAAAGTTCAATTCATGCATTTCAAGATGCTAAAATGATGGAAGATGAATCTACAAGAACATATATAAGAAAGATATTAGAAATTACTACAAGTATTAAAGCTCAAGGAGGAACCAAAGAAGATGATGAGGTTATGTGGAAGATATTGAAGACTCTAACACCACCATTTAAGCTAGTAGTTCAGATGATATATTTGTTGATATCATGTACCAAAAAAGATTTCACAAAGGATACGTTGTTTGGAATACTTGAAGTAGTAAGATTATTCTTAGCCTAAGCAGCACAAAAGAAATTCAAAGTATATCAAATGGATGTCAAGTCAACATTTTTGAAAGTAGAACTTGAAGAAGAGGTATACATTGAGCAGCCTGAAGGATGTTCTTTGATAGATGACAAGGACATAGTATACAAACTAAGGAAAGCATTGTATGGATTGAAGTAAGCACCCAGAACCTGGTATGCAAGGTTAGACAAGCATTTGAAAAAGCTTAGATATAGAAAAGGTATGGTAGATAGTAATTTGTATATTTTTTGATGACATTAGATTTGGAGGTAATGATGAAGAAAGTGAGAAGCTTGCAAAATAAATGAAGAAATAATTTGAAATGAGCATGATAGGAGAGATGAAATATTTCCTAGGATTGCATATTGTATAGAATAAAGGAATCTTTATTTCTTAGACTAAGTACTTGAAGGATTTATTGAAAAGGTTTGGTTTGGAAAGTAATTGGACGCAAGTTATTTACTAAGGATGAGACACCTATTCCTGAGCAGAAGAAGTATAGATCTATGATTGGAGGATTGCAATATCTGACTCACATAAGGGAAAATATATCAAATGCAGTTAGAATTGTTGCAAGATTTTAGTCTGATCCCATAGAAGTGCATTATGTAGCAGTGAAAAGAATATTTAGATATCTAAAGGGAATATCTGAGTTTGGATTATGGTATGACAGATCTAATGATTTTACTCTAAGTGCTTATATTGATGCAAATTGAGTAGGCAGTATGGATGATAGAAAAAGAACTAGTGGAGGAGCTTTCTTTCTTGGAGGAAGATTGGTTTCTTGGTTAAGCAAGAAGTAGGATTGTACATCTCAAAGTATAGCAAAAGCAGAGTATGTTGCAGTAGCAAATAATTGCAATCAATTCATTTGGATGAAGTAGTTGCTGAAGGATATAAGGATAGAAATCAGTGAACCTATTGTTATACATTGTGACAACACAAGCACGATAAATATGTCTAAGAATCTAGTATTTCATTTGAGCAATAATCATATTTCTATTAAGTATCATATGTTGGGAGAAAAAGTTGCAGAAAAGAAAATCAGATTGGAGTATGTAAGCACTAAAGAGTAGATTGTAGATATATTCACTAAGCCTCTTCCCAAAGAGGCTTTTGAGTATTTGCGAGGCATGCTTGGGGTTGTGCCCCTTCCTACATCAAAGTAGTAGATGCAAGAGTGCATTAGTCCAGGGTAATAGAGCAACATTTTTTGTCTGGACTAGATGTTGATGCTTCCTATATGGGGGAGTATCTATGATGGATAGAGTCATTTAGGACTCTTGTTGATGTTGTTTTGAAAAGTATCTTTTGACACTTGAGCTGAGTAAGTATTAGTTGTTGCAGAATTTGATGCAGAAATGTTGGTTGTAGAAACCTTTGACATTGATGTCAATGGGGGAGAAGTTTGGCATGAAAAACATTATAATAAGTGGAGAAGTTTGGTAGTATGCTGAGGAAGATGTTCAACATAAGCACAGTATATAGAATGATAGTTTGTTACTGAGAACATTGAGGTATATCAATGGGAGAGTATCATTGATGAAGAGGATTTGAAGATTGATAGTCTTGTGTTGATATTCTTGGAACTAGATGTTTTTCATCTATGTTTCCATCAATTCCAAAGGGGGAGATTGTTGAAAGACTGGAGAGATTGTTGAAAGATTGGTTGGAAGCATAAATGTTGATGATATATTACATTCATGACTAAGTTTTTCATTGATGTTGACATAGCATGGTTGATGTCTTCTGTGGTATCTGACAGAAGAACAAAAAAAAGATTAAGTTGGTATGGATGGCTAGTTGAGCATGATAACCACCCAAGGTTATAGGAGATACTTCTAAGTATCTGGTATTTGTAGTTAATGTCAGAAGTAGAAAGGATAAGTCTAGAAGAAGTTATGTAAGTTTTGGTGATGTTTGTTCTAAGATAGATTTTACAAAGGCATGTTCTGGTAAACTTGTTATATCTCTTAGCAGAGTTGATATCTTGAGGATTGAGGTCGAGGACATGAAGAAGACATGTTGAGGATGATGGCTTAGCTTGATCATTATAATATTGCATGTATGGAAATTTATTCAAGTTGCAAGACGAAAGGTTAGGGTTATCACTAAATGTAATGTGGTCCTATAATAATTAATTAAGAAGGACTAATAGCTAACTCATCAAATTATTTTATGGACTCGGTATAATAGAAGGAAATTTTCCTTTATCATTATATGTTTTGATATGATTGAATGATCGATGATAAGCAGCAGAGAGTGTGGAATGCAAAGTTGAGCAAAGTAGTGCAGAAGTGAAGGAAACTTCATTACCGCAGTTTTGCTGAGTGATTTGAGGTTTGGTATTTGGATCTGAGGTTCGTGACCTAGTCTACAAAGTTTGATAGTGATTGGTCTAGTTGATAGGATAGAGGAAAGGAAAAAGGAAAGGATAGAGGACAGAAGAAGATACCAATAAATTACTTGTTTGAGCAGTGAGCTCTTCTTGTAGTTGAAATTGCATGTTTGGCAGTGAGCTCTTCTTGCATACATTATACCACAACTCCTAACAGGGTGGGAATCTCCTAACAAGGACTCATTAGAACTAAATGTTGTAATAGACTCCTAATAGTTTCCATCCTCTAATAAGGAATATTTATATTAGTACATCATCTTGTGGGCATCATTCCCACTAGGGTTTTCCCTCTGATCAAGAGTTTCCCTAGTCAACATATCTAGTGCAATTTGCTATGTGCATCTTTGTATGGTTGTTGTTTACTTTGGTTGAATGCTTAGGTTTGTTTAAAGAAGATAAATTTTTTAATTGTTGGATAAATGATTCACCTACCCCCCCCCCCTTAGTTATCTTGGTGAACTATTGTTTCTAACACTAAATACACTAATGCATTTTCCACTATATAGACTATAAATGTTTGTTGGATACTATAAATCTAGGAGAAAAATATTCTTATTTGAATTAAATTTTAATAGTTTTAGAGTAAGTAAAATGGGGACATGCAAATCCTTAACTATAGTTATTGATTGATTAAATTATTATAGGCAAATGACTAGAAAAATAGAAACACACTCTAGAAAATACCAATGGTCCAAATGTTCTCTAAAGTTAGAGAAAAATATTGAGTTGAAGATCACAAACTTAAGAAAAAAATGAACTTACAATACCTAACTAAACATAATGAATAAAATACTTGATTTTGATGATATTTATTACTTTTATCAATATTTTTTTTTTTAAAATTTTTTTTTATTCACTTAACTATCTATATTATATTCTTTATAATGGAATGAGAGTTTGATCAATATTTTTATAAGATTGAATCATGAATAAGCTACTTCAAATAAAAACGGGTAGCTTTTCACTCATGAAATACTCATGTTTCATATTTACTTTAATATTTATATGTAAATGAATGAAAAGTTTATTTGAGGTTTATTAGTCTTAGGTTGAACTAGCTATATATGCTTCTAGTCTATTAAATATCTACAATGTTAAAGCTAATTCAAATTTCCTCTAGAACTAACACTCTCTAATGAACCTACTAAACTACCACATGCTTCCATTGAGTTTTTCTTTTCTATTATTTGATAGGGATCTTATAAGTTCTATTAGAAATGGAAAAAGAAATCTATAAATAAGCAATACCAGGAAAGAATCTAAGTGAGTAAATGCATGAAAAGATATTACCATAAAATAGGAGAGAGAAAGCTTCAAGCTCCAACACCATGAGACAAGATATTTGGAAAGGGGAAAGCAAAGAAAACCCCTTGTGACATTATGAATGAGGCATGAAAAGCCTAAGAAGAAAGAGAGAAAGAGCAAGAGAGCAATTGCTCATACAATAATTGAGAAGAGGAAGAAACCTCATTGTTGAATGAGAGAAGAGGGTCATCTCTTAAATAGAGATGAGAGAGAGGAGTTGGAATGTAACTCCCATGTCTATGAATGCCACCATTCATAAGTGTGTGAGGCCAAGTGTGAGATTCCTCTTAAGGAGGAATAATCTAAAATTAGAAATTACAATATATATTTGTCCTCACATATTCCACTAGATGACAAAATAAGATGTAGTGGAAAAAGGACAAAAAAAGAAATATATTAGGATACCTTGGCTTATATCCTAATATATTATAATAATAAATAAAGGAGGTCTAACCTTGGTTTATAAATACACCAAGGAAAGATTACAACTTCTAACACCCCCCTTTAATCTTTACTTGGGGTAATTACATCAAAGGGTATTAAACCCAAATTTACAAAAATTTGCAACTTAATCTTCAATATGAAGTAATTTGATTGTCTTCAAGCCATATGGAATATTTGTAGATCCAAGAGAAGTGCATGAGTTCTTTGAATGTGATCAAGTGGAAGCATAGACACCTCTTGAGAAGGTTCCTTGATGGATCACCTGGAAACAAAGAACAACAAGACAAATATCCACAAGTAGAATGCCATCATATATGCAAATTCAAAATCCTTTTGAATAAGGATAATAAAATTCTCATAGAGAAACAATGAGTAAAACATGTTACCAGAAAAAAATGGAGATAACCTGATATCAAGATAAAGTATATGCTCAAAAATTGTCAACAAGGACAAATTGAGTAAAAAGCTTGATCAATGCTCTCATGAAAAGTATATTGCACAATGACCCCAGACAAGGCCAACTAATGATACTTGCATCAATCTTGCATCAATCACGTGGATATAGACAGTCCACTTAATGAATCATCCCACTGCAAGTTAATGGGTGATCAATCCATAACATGCATGACTCATGATCTAAGCAATAAAGTATACAGATCATTATCACATTAATATATGAAAATAAAGTAAAAGAGAGACATGTTGATCAAAGTAGAATTATCATGATTTTTTAGGAAACTCAAACGAATGGATTATGAGGATTTAACAACATATTGCCTTCAAATTGGATCAAATCACCCGAACTTGGAGAGAAAACTCCAATAGTAGTATCCTCTTCATTGAGGAACAAAATGGAACAACATGGAGGGAAACTCCATAAAAATATTATCCTATCAAAATGGAATAGATAGCATCAAATGGAGGGAAACTCCATATAAAATGAGTGCATACCAATATAGGATGGAGGGATATTCCATGGGCCAGATAAGGAAACTATGTATCAGTTATACTGAGGGGACCTACATAGTTAACCTTGAAAAAATATTAAGCTCCCTATGCAACTCAAAATATCATATAAATCATGTAGATCAATGGTATAAAACCATAAAGTGCCAATATGGGCATAGAATGATGCTAGAAAAGCATAGAAGTGCAACGATGGGCACATCAAAATATCAAAATGAAGGCAAATGTGTAAGATTACTCATAATCCAATTAAGTAAAATGATTTAAGGAAGATCAACTAAATATAGATATCAGGTATAAAAATCCATTGAGGGTAAACATGAGTATTAAATTCATTTTGCAAAGGTATATATTAATTTCTGAAATATTATAGTCATAAATTATATATTTATCTGGGCATATATGTGGGCCCCCATATATACTCAAATAAATATACGAAAATAGATTGGTTAAAAAAAATAATCACCTTTCCATACTTAATATTTTGGAAAGTCACAATTTATACAAATTCATAATATTTACCTTGGTTCAAAAATATAACCTCAAAGTAATAAGAACATAAAGTCATGGGGCAAGAAAAGATCTCCCCATTTTTTCAAACCTTTTTTTTTTTTTTAAGAAGTGATTCAAATTTTTTTTTTTGAAATAAAACATTAAGAAAGATATTAAAAAAAACTTAGTAATTAATGATAGAGGTCAGATCTGGCAGATAAGAATATACTAAAAAGAGTTTAAAAACTTTTCTATAAAAAGTTTGAATAAAAGCTTGTAATGATAGAATATTGCACTTGTCTGACAATGAATGATTTCATGCCAAAAATAGGTTGACAAGAGGCAATAATAAAAGTAAATGATGCTTCTGTCAAGAGCTTAAAAAAGAAAAAGAATCTTGTATGAAAAGACAAGAAAAGATGAGCAATGATCTATTTTTTTAAAAAAAGACAGAGAATAATAATTGCACAGAGAATATTCTAAACATGCAAGAGACAAAATTAGAAACTTAAAATGCCCAGACATGAAAAGACGAAAAAGCATAGTCTTTTTGATATCCTCTATGACAAATTTCTCTTATTTCATGCAAGATATCATAGAGGATATATCATATAGATATATAAAAAAAATTAAATTCAAGAAATGAAATGGATTAAAAATATTTTAAAATATGAGTAGACTAAGATATGAATTTGAAAAAGATAGGAAAACCCTTTGGCGGCAAGCCTTCCAAAGGGGGTTAGATGAAAAATAATAGAAAATAAGAAGTAACCTGCACAAATTAGAGCAAACAGAAGTTAATCGGGTTTGGCGGTAAACCAGCCAAATCCAAAAAAAAAAAAAAAATTCAATTTCTTCCATCTTAAAAAGATTAAAGAAGAAATTAGTGAAATCTCTCTCAAGAGTCTCCTTCGAATCGTACCTTCATGCAAACACTCAAAACAAAGATTAAACTGCTCTGATACCATGTTAGAAATGAAACAACTTCTAACAAGTTCCATGTAGAGAATGCAATGCAAAAATCTGAAAGCTTGACAATGTTCAAGTGTCATTATCATAGCTATATTTTTTATTAAGAATTATATTTTGCGTATGTTAAGTATAATTGAATTCTACTTGTTTTATTTTCATAGCCAGTACAATACATTTATTAAAAATTTAGTCTTTGTTGTTAAGAAACACAATAAATGTGAGGGTATGATGCCTCTAATAACATGAACAAAGATCATGAATGATATTCCTCAAAACTTCCAAAATTATGAGAAAAGGTTCAATAATTTTACTACAAGTTAAAGGAAAATCTTTTTAAAAAAGAAAATAGTTTGGAAAAACTATAAGTGATAACTTAATTTCACAATATACAAATAATATGATAATATGACAAGCACTAAAATCTAAATTTAAAATACTTGCATAATTTTTTGATAATCAATAATAAGAATACTATAACTTTAAAACTAATAGATTGCTTTATTCAATAAATAAAATTTTACAATATAAATAAAACAAACAAAATTGTACATTTATGATTTTTTACAAACTAAAAATTTCATAAACCCATTAAGAAATTCCTTATATATATATATAATTTATTTCAATGGAACACCATTGTGTCCTTCCCAATAGTCATCAATATTAGAAAATCTCTTTTAAGAGCTGCAGATTAGATGTAAGATGGAGAAATCGCCCACTAATCCAAACCATAAACAATGTCAAAATTACAGCAAGTCTTAAAACAATGGAGAGAAATAAAATAAGTTGATGGTCCACTGGTTTCCCATGATCCACATTCCTTGAAAAGAAAGACTGGCAACAACAAAATAAACATGCCGTACCAACTTAACAAAAGAAGATCGATGGACATAAACTGGCACCACACTGAATTTAAGAGGGAAGGGGAAAAGAGAATGATAACATATTATCCTCTCATACTCTTACAGTGCTTTTTCTTTTGCCGTCCATTCACAGCTAAAAAGTTGGTTTTGTTTCCGACATAAGCGATGACAAAGTGCTTACTCTGTATAAAACTATGTCATGACTTCTGCTGGTACGACGTAGTGTGGGACTCACGGAATAATCCCATTTCTTCTGCCATTTTTAGCTTTGGTTGGCCGAGGGTTTTCATGTGACACATTTAACCATTTCATGTTTTTCTTTCTCACTTCAAAGTCTCAAAGTACTTTTTAGGGTTTCTCTTGTTTGTTTGGAATCTACCAATGTGTAGAACGCACGCCAGCAAATGCTTCCATTATGCTTTCAACATTAATCTCGTTCTTGTACAAAAAGGCTGCCATCCTCACTACCTCTATACAATATAATGGACCTGAGCTTATCATCTTCTTCTTGCTCTTGTGAAAGAAGAGGACCACATTTTCTCCTTTACGGAAAGTGATTTCACAGCTTAAAGCAAAAGTTGATGGAACTTATTTAGCATATAAAAAGCTATGTTATTTTGCTTTTGGGTCACCCTTCTTGAATAGATCCACATATGGAACAATTCTTGAACAGTATCTAGTTGTGGGAATCTCCACTATTTCATATAGTGGATCTTAATGATGGAGTCAAAAACATCATAATCGTTTCTCTTTGTTTTAGATGACAAGTACTTCGTAATAGAGACTGACTTATTAGCAATTGTTGATTTATGGGATAAATGTGTTTATATTGTAATTTGTGGAAGTTGTTTACTTTTAATTTAGATTGTTTAGAGTTTGTGTGAATTTATTATAAATTTGGACTTCTTATTTTAAAGAAATTATATTGATAATATAAAGGATATAATTTGATAATTATAGAGCTTATCCTCTCATTTTCATCTACTTGTAAAAAGAATCACGTACTTATATTCAATGGGTGACTTACCATGTGCAACATGTTTCCCTCCTAGAAGACACATCACTATGCTTTAAAATGCATATTCAAAATTTGGAAGGTCCAGTAATAATCTATCTTTCACCTTTCTTTGGATTTTGGTTCTAATATAGTCCCTCCATATTGCTTGTATTAGCAAATATTATTTTTCACTTCAAGTATCTCTCAATTATACCATAAATGCTTTAGTTCACTTACACCAATCTCATTTGTACTATTTAAAAGGAAAATCAACATGTTTCCATTTATGGCTCCATATTTTTTTAATTGGCCACACTTGTATTTATCTTGCTTAAGGATTACAAGTGTCCATTAAACTATTTAAATACTAGCTAATTTACAAAAGGATTCTATACTTGAAGGCTTTTCTACTAGTAATGCTTCTATAACTCCATCAATACCTTTCAACATTGTGTGCAGAGCTCACAGGGCAAGAAGATAGTTCATCCACAACCCACAATACCACTTCTTGGGAACACTATTGGTTCTCCAAACAAATACTACTCTAGGGACATTAGATCATCTCATCTCAACTCCTTATAACTTTCGTAACAAATTTTCACTTTGATACAGCTTCTCACATCACTTGCTTCTCTTGATATCACTATTACTATTAGGCCTAATCCTAGGTATGTGAGAGTATGATATGTTCAACATGCATAGGATGCACTAGGCTTGATCTTCTACCATATATTGATTCTGGAGATCCAATAAAACTCCAAACAACCTTGCTTTTGTTCACACCGAAGCCTTTATCATAATTCTCTTGTAGAGGCCTAGTTTTTTGCTAGCCCTATGTTTGAGGTTTTCTCCTTATAAGTCATAAACCTTCCAAAATAGTCATAAAACAAAATTTGATTTTGTATAACCTTTTTTCCCTTACATGACATACTTTAATGTGGGTTCATGTTCTCTCCATTAAAGGTCCTATTATTTAACTAATTAAACAGACCTAATTGGTGAATTAGGTCACTTTTACAAATAAACCAAGACTTGAAATGGTTTGATCTTAATGAGATAACATTTGTGGTAGGTCTATACACACTGAAATATGCCAATTCCACACTTGTATTGAGTGTAGTCCACCTGTTTTATCTTCTTTAATCAATTTCTTTATCCATTGTAAGTAGTCAAATATATATTTTGTTAGGATTAACCATAGATATATAAATAATAGTAACATGAAAATATAACCAATATCAAAAAATAATAAATCACATAGAAGAGAACACAAAACACAAGGATTTAATGTGGTTCACCCAATCCCTAGGCTACGTCCACCAACAACAAGTCCAACATTATTATTATCCAATGATTACAATTTATAATCCCTTATAGCTCAATACCATCACAAGAAGCTACAATCTCACCATACATTATGATATCCCTAACCCTAAGCTAATTTATACAAGCTTTTATCACTTACAAAATTAGGGCAAGAATAAGTCAACCAATAGAAAAATAATAGCAGACGTCTTTTACAATAGTGAGTCATTTTTAGTTTTGGAGGCATTTCCCTTGAAAACTCTCATGGGGGTGTTGCCACTCAACCCCACCTTGTACTATGACAAGGAGTGCACCTGGGGTGTTGCCCCTTAAACCCGTCTTGGGGGTGATGTCCCCAAACCCCCACAGAAATAATCTGGCAAGAAACTGCATTGAATAAATTGTCGAGTCTAATTAGCCTCCACATCACAACAATCTCCCACTTGGAGACTGATTGAACTCCACAACAATAACCTCCCATTTGGATATTGATCAAAGCACCACTAAACCTATAGCTCCCATTGGAATATCAAACCACCACTTGGACTCTGTTGTTCTTTTATTTTGTTCAGTCTGGAAGACCAATTGAAGCTGAAGAGGAGTTCATCTTCTCCCTTGTTAATGCCTTGGTAAACATATATGTTGGATTATCATCTCTACGTAACTTCTCTAGCTTTAATTGTCCATCATCCAAAACTAACTTAATCAAATGGTACCGCATCTGTATGTGTTTTGTCTTTGAATGTAGAGTAGAATCCTTCACAAGATGAAAGGCACTCTAGCTATCTTTGCATAAATAATTATCCCTCTTTGGGTGTCCCAATTCTTCCATGAAGAACTAAAGCCATATCATCTCCTTGGCTGCCTCTACAGCAGCAACATACTTTGCCCTTGTAGTGAATAAAGAATTCATCTTATGTAACCAAGAAACCAGCCCATTTTCACCCCACCAACAGTAAATACATAACCTACAATACTTTACTTGGTATCAATATCCCCTATCAAATTTGAGTCAACATAGCCTTGTAAATCCATTGTAGAGCTGCCAAAATATAAACACTTACTAGATATTCCTCTCAAATATCTAAGAATCTATTTGATTGCATTTTAAAGATCAATTCCAAGATGATTTGTATACCTACTAACAACTCCCACTGCATGTGTAATATCTAGTTTAGTACATACCATGGCAGACATGAAAATTCCCATAGCTAAAGCATAGGGTATCTTGTACATTTTGTTCTCCTCTTCCTATGTCTTGGGACACATCTCCTTAGGTAATTTTAAATGACTAGGTAAAGGTGTGCTGACAGCTTTAGCATTCTCCATAGAAAAACATTGCAACACCTTTGCAATATAATCACTGAGATAAAGTCAATTTTCTATTTTTTCTATCTCTGCAAATCTTCATAACAAGGATTTTTTTTGTTTCCACCAAATCCTTCATAGCAAATGAATGTGTTAACTATCATTTCAGCCCCTTAATGTGATCCATGTCAGACTAGCTACAAGCATATCATCAACATATAAACATAAAATAATGTAGTTTTCATCATCTAACCTCTTAAAATAAACACAATGGTCAGAATGACAGTGAGTGTGTAGCACCTCTCGTGTTTGCAGTCTGTACCTTGTTGGTTATTTTGATTTGAGAGATACTTGTTACTCTTGTTTTTTACCTTATGATGGCCCAAGGGTTGGATGTTATAGTTGATTTAGTATTATAGATTCTTTACTTCTATACTATTTGGTTTATCATATTTGCATGTTGATGCTATTTTGAGATGACATTAGATCTATGATGATATCTAGTTTTATGGTTTATTGGACATATTTGTTGGTTATGTTATGAAATGAATTTTATGCCATGGTTATTTACTTCATTCTTGTATTTTTATGCTTTCTACAAATGTGAGTGATATAAAAGGGTTAAATAGGTATTTTAATACATGTTGCTTCAGCTATGATATTATATGCAATTGCACTTGACCATGTATTTTAGTGTGCAAGAATTATATCCATGGCAGTGGCACATGGAGATAGTGATCCAACTGTTCATATTTTGCCAATGTCACCCCTGTGTGGTCAACATATCCTTATTTTAATTATTTCAATTAAAACCTCTTGGTGTTTAGTAAATCTAAACTCTTTTGCATTATGTGTTTAGACTAGTGAGTGTGTCTGTGCATTTAGAGATTCACTCTATTGTGGAAGTGTTAAGTGTTTTTCTATGATTTTGGGTTTTTGGGTTTTTTAATCTTTTCAAATTTAATTTTTGGCAGCTTTGCCTTAGGTGAATTTTTGTTACAAGATAATAAACTATTTTCATTTGGGTTGATTCAAATTTTAGCTACTCTAGCTGGCTATTTTCCATAGCCGACTATTCACTCAAAAATGAATAAGTATTGGAAAAGTGAATTCATTATTCACTTCTCACTTTTCAGAAATAGAAATTTGAGAGCTATTTTAGAAATCCTCTTATGAAGGAGTCTTGTTCTATTCATTTTGGGAGCTATGAGTGTGGGTTTTTCACGAGGTCAATTTCATTGCATCCAGCTCGAAGATTTTATGCTTTGTCGTTAGTTTTAGCAAATTTGGCGAGTGATTTATTTTATTCTACAGGTTTCAATTTTGGTCCCTTTTGCTGTCAGGTAGGGTTCTCCCATTTTATTATTTTTGCTCTGTTTCAACTTTTATTTCTTGTAGAATTATTTTAGGAGGTTGAGAACTAGTGTACACCTCCATTTCTGTATGTAGATTCTACCCGATTAGTTGGGTATGAATGTTTTCCTTATTTTTGAAATGGGGGTTTGGGATTTTGAGCCGTTATGCTGCCCATTTTTGCATACGATATCTGATTTCATTTATTTTTGAATTTTTAGTGTTTTTTCTCCCAAAGGCCAAATGGGTTTTAATTTCATAACTTTTCCAAAATTTGGGATTTTACCTCATGTTGCATGTTGACCTATTTTCTCATCTTTTCTCGGCACAATGTGGTTTATGGATCTGGATGATCCGTTGGGATATCCGTCAGACCACTTTTGCACTTTATTTTGCATTGGGATGCATGCTGCATCCGTCCTCTTGATTCTTTTTTTGGTTGAGGGACTTTCTATTGGAAATATTCAAGATATGACAAGTTACTAAGAGGGGAGGGGTGAATCTGTAACTTTAAAAAACTTTCCTTTATATTTACCACACATACATCTATGCTACTGCATTCATTAGTTCTGAAACATAAAACATTCATTGCACAAGAGAACACAATATTTTGGTGACCCATAAACCTTCCAAATAGAAAGTAAAACTAGGGTGGGGATGATACCCACAAAACTTCAATACTGCAGCATAAAGTTGGCCTGTTAAGGCTTACATTGACAACTTCTTGTGATCTTCCTTGTTAGGAGCACAAAGGACTGTTAGGTCCACCTTGTTAGAGGATTTACAAACATACAATGAAGTGTGCACTTGGTTAGGAGATTTATACAAAGATTGTTAAGTCTACCTTGTTAGAGGATTTAGAGGATTGATTCACCAGTTAAGATGAACTAGTGGATCTACTTACAACAGATTGTTGATAAGATCCTTTATGCACTGATCACCTTATGTGATGAATATAACATTTCTGCCTTTGTATTGACCTTGTTGCATTCCTTGAACTGCTGTTGAAAATCCTTCACAGATACTCTTCAAAATTACTTCACATTACTTCATTGTTCATTAATGATTGATATCTTACAACACATTTTACATATATACCTTTCAAATCTACAAAATTGCAAGGTCAGCCAAAATACAAGTGAACAAATATATTACAAAGTTGGCCCAATAGTAAATAACTTGGGTTCATTGAACTAACTCGATGACCTTCTGATACACGGATTTCATTGCATTACTCAACATTGTCATGCACTCAATAGAAGTGAAGGCTCGATCCATACTAATCACTTGATGCAGTTCTGAATTCGGTAACCATTGGTGACTCGGTAGATGTAGTGTCACTTGGTAGATACTACACACTTATTTTACTTTGCTTTACTCGGCAGACACTGTTTCTTTTGCTCTAAATTTTCATGACAAAAACTTACTACTCGGTAGACACTATGAAGCACGGTAGATATTGAGAAACTCAGTAGACACTGTTGGTCTTCACACTGTCTGTATTTACTTGGTAGCTTCAGGAATGCTTGGTGTAAATTGTATAATTGCTAATCTTACAAGGTAACCATTGGATGATCTATAAGCATTAAGAATTGAGTAAGTATTGTCACTAATGACAAATATAATATAATGCCAACACTTTCTACTTTGTGTTCTCATACAGTCCTTGTGTTATGATCTTCGTGATGGTGGTTCACCACACATGAGTACGTGCACATATGATAGTTAGAGGACTTGCAGATTGTCATGAGCCCAAATTTAAGGATATATGAATATTTGAATAACATATTATACAATGATAATAATTAAGAATAATAATATTATAATCCATCATAATAATGATATATTTGACAATGTAAAAACAATATATAAGATTATAGCATAATTGTAATGTAAAATATTATATTAAATAACAAATAAGTAATTTGATTATAAATGATATCAAACACTAATAATAATTTTATAATGCACCTACATTATAATATAATTGAGAATTACATATTATTATAAATAATATACAAAGAAATATACTACGTAATAGTATTATGAATAATGATATTATTAATATTATATATATATATATATATATATATATATGTTATAATTACATTATAAATCTATAGCCGATAGTATATCTAAACTATTATCGCATTGATAACTAAGGGTAATGAATTAACAATGTACTATATTATGATCTAATAATATAGTTAATATAATCAGTTAATATTAAGAAATCATTATACTAATAGCTATTAGATAAAATAATTGTCAAGGAGAGGTGCCCATTGCTTAAAGAAAGGTTGATACCTAAAATTAATATTTTCTTTTGGATTCTTTTGTAGGATAAGATCTTGACACTAGATAATTTAATAAAGAAAGGATTCATCGTTATTAATAGGTGTATTCTTGCAAGAATGATTGTTAATCTATCACATCATTTGTAGATTATTCATCGACCTCCATTCTAATATTAAATGAGTTGATATTTGAAATCAAACAAGTCGACATTTCATTGATTAGAATGATTCTTCAAAATTACATAATTATATTAAATATATTAATATCATGCCATTGTATATACGTATCTTAATTTATCCATATTACCCTATTCTTATATCATACTTTAAGAGGGAATCCTATAATTGGATAGAATATAATAATAGTTCATATGCTATTATCGATTGTTCACAAAAGAAATAATATTGATACACTATATGAATAAATATTAGTTATTATTCATAATCATAGTAAATATAAACATTATTAATAATATACGTTAATGAATAAATGAATTATGCAATATATACCTAGCCGATAGTAATTGTATTATATATATAAATAAATATTATAATAATGAAAGATTATAATATATTTAATCTATGTAATATTAATAACTAATAATGATAAATTGATTAATTAATCGATATAATAAGGATACAAGAATTGATATAAATACAATATGATATATATATAATAAAGGATGGTAATAATGGTGACAACATTATTATGTTATATAGATGGCTTATATCATCCATAAGCCCAAGGATACACTACAAATATGGAAGTTTAAATAATTAATAAATGTTATACATATATATAATGTATATTAATGTATATTATTCAATATATGCTAATAATTATTATTAAACCATAACCATAACAACTAGTTAATTGTTTGAAGGGTTGCAACCATATATGACCATTCACTTGTAATAGCATATATAAGAGAGCAAATGATAGACTAAAGGGATATAATATACATATCATTATTAAAACTTATCAAATATGGAATAAGTAAGGCAATGTCCAAAAAGGGGACATTACACAAATCTCGACCTTCTATGGTTTTTCCAAAAGTTTTGATCATTGGGGTTGGGTTGGGAGTTTGCATGCCTATGGGCACTCATCATTGGATGAACATGGGTAGGGTAGGGTAGCATATGGAGGGGGTTTCTATCTTGTAGCTTGGTGTTCATGGCACCAAAGGTTGGTAGAGGGAGCATTATATGAGTGATAACTAAACAAAACATTGGGTGGTAATAAAACTTAAGATAATGAAAAGTTTTGCAGTAGTGCGATGGTTCCAAGGGAGTCCCTTGAGAGTGTTTCCACACATGATCTAAGGTTGGAGCATCTTCAATTCCAAGTGACTCTCCATGATGTCAGTCCCTACATAGTAGCCCATTGAGATGTCTGACCAGGACTTGTAGTTTATGTATTGTCTATATCTTGGATTCAGTCATCATACTGCTTGGCATGTGTGTTAGCCTTGTTTTTTTTGTGTGTTTGTGGTTGGATCTTTATCTCCATCATCACAATGGGTGTGGACCTATGGGTACCATGTGGTTGGGGGATGTAGCTACCTTCACCACTGCTAGGGACCGGTGTATAGAGATGGTCTATTGTTCTAGCATGATCATTGTTGGATGTGTTCACTTGGTACTTCAGGTTCTGGAGTATGCTTCTTGTAATTTATTCTTTCATTGGGATGTTTGTTTATCATGTTAGATGATCTTAGTTTTGACACATTTCTTATTATGATAATTAGCATGTGATAGGTGATTTTATCTATGTGCAGGTTATTCTTATGGTTTACTACTAGCATGTTAGATTTCTTTATGCTTTTGTTATTAGCATGTTTTAGTAGTGACGTCCCTATTATGATAGTATTGATGATTTAATCAGTGGCTTGGGATGTTATGCACAGGGGATGGCTAGGGCCCATGATGGTATTATGATGCCATTAATGGTTGGGAGGAATTGCATACTTAGTTTGGTTAATTTAGTTATGGTGATATTAATTCAGTTATTTCCATGTTGCTTTCATACACTGTGATGTTTACTTCAGTATTTTTCCCTTCACTGCTTGTTAGATGGCTAGATGTAGATTACATCTTCCAATAGTGTGTTTGAGTGTTCATGACTCAAATTGTGGATCTGATACTCCTTGGTGTGGAAGTTCTAAACTTAGTTTTAGTCTATTGTTTGTCTTTAAGTGTTTCTTGAGTTTCCTGGTTGACCATTTATCAGCATGGTGTGATACAATATTGTATCGCATGCCCATAGAAATTGTATTATGCATCCCCTGATTCTATCGCACACCTCTTGGAGAAATATTGTACGATACTTTCTAGTATCACACCTCCTTTTGTGAACTATCATACGATACCCTTAAAATATCGCACACCTTCAAGAGAAGTATTGCCCAGAACCTAAAAGTGTCACCCTCCTTCTTTAGGAATGTCGTGTGATACTTTCTAGTGTTGTATTAAAGTATCACCTAGGTTTTGCAAAAACCTGTGTGAGAAGGTAGTAGGCACTTTTCGACTTGATCCAAACTTTTTAAGAGTTTATTCGAATACCCTCTTCGGTGTTCTTCAACCCTATGGTGTCACATTTTGATTCTAATTGTGTGTGTTTTTGTAGTTAGTCCCTTGGAGTTTAAAATATATCATTTATGTATAAGTTGACATATATTTAATTCCTTATACTTAAGATATAGTTTAGTATATGCGACAATTCATTTGAGATAGGTTCTAGACCTCTACGGGCTAAGATAAAGATTCTAGGAAATTTCAAGGCTTCAGGATTTCAGACTTAGCCAATTTTTAGGAGTCAGCTTTGGTCTTTTAGCTTGCTTGATCTCTGACATTTTCTTGTTTGTTTTTTTGGTTAGTAGTGACACTTGGAGATTCATTGGTATTTGGATGATTGTCAGTCTTTTGTTGTGATCTTGTGTTCTATGTATGTTGTTATCATGTATACTTACACTTGTTTAAAAAAAAAAAAAAAATTTCTTGCATTTCATCCTTGTTTCCAGGGATCTCTAGGTGGGGCATTACATCTAGTATCAGAGCCCATGTTGCAACATTGGGATCTCTGTGTTATGCTTCCACTATGGTTTTGTTTGATGTTGTGTATTACTATGTTATGTTTTATTACTTGATATCTTGTTGGTTCATGTGTTTGACTCTTATGCTTGTGATCTGACTTTTCTGACATCACCTTGTTGTTCCCATAGTGATGCCTCCTATACGAAGACCTAGTGGCCGTGGTGGTACCCATAGTGGTAACTATAGAAATGGACACCATGAAGAGGAATGTCAGGATGGAGAGGGAGAATAAGGTAATAATGCTAATCAGGATGGCATGGGGGTATTGTTGCCAATATTCTAGGAGATTCTTGCTTAGTTGGGCCCTTGTTTTGAGGAGCGCCAACAAGATCATGATCAGGAAGAGGAGTCTCACCATGGAGATTCCCATCATTCATAGCATAGAGAGGAGGAACATGAATGTGAGCATTCTCTTACTCCACCAAGGGGCAGAAGGCACCATCGTGGTAGTAGGGACCACAATAGTGAGGATTCCATCAGATTGTATATCATAAAGTCCCTTCAAAGTTCTAGACTACCACCATATGATGGCAAGGGTAGTGGTCTCAAATCTGAGACATGGTTGTTGGACATTGAGTGCTACTTCACCATGTATCCATATTCAACCAACATGAGGGCCCGTTGTGCAATTATGCAATTGAGGGACCACACATCCATTTGGTAGAATATTGAGAGTTAGAAGATTTAGGTTAGTGTTGTAGATCTCACCTAAGAGATCTTTGAGGAGAGATTCTAAGAGAGATTCTTATCTCCTCATTTTAGAGAGGCCCATGCTGATGAGTTCCATGAAATCTGGCAAGGAAACATGACTATGGATTAGTATGAGATTCGATTCTTTGAACTTAGGTAGTATTAATGCTACAAAAATAATGATTTACTCTTAGCTTGTCATTTTATCAGAGGCCTTAAGGATTCCCTCATTGGAGAAGTCTACATGCATTAGCCTAGGACTCTTGTTCTCACTGTAGAGAAGGCACATATTACTGAGGAAAATTTGGGTAGAGGTTTCAGTAGCAGATCTAGCTCTCAAAACCAAAGTGCAAAGAATTTAGGGTAGGATGCATAGTATTCTCAGTCCTTAGGGAAGGGTCAGGCTGAGTCAAAACCCTCTTAGGGTGGTTATCATGGTAAGAGGAAGAAGAATTTTTGGTGAAAGGATGGGCAGTCTTCTAGTACTGGAAAGAAGGGAGATAACAAGAATTGAGGACAAAAGTCTCAATAGGATCGACCCCCTCAGAGTGTTCAGTAAAATTCTAGTAGGGGTAGTGCACCTTACCTAGTGCTACTCAGGGTGGTCATGGAACAGGTTCTAATTTTTTAGGGAACTATTACTCTTGTGGGAAGCCTAGCCATAGATCTTTTGAGTGCTCCATCAAACCATATATAGGACCTGGTAAGCGTGCAACAAGATCGAAGTGTATTGTAGGAGATGCGGGTCAGAATTATAAAGTCTTTGTGACAGTTGAAAACTGTCAAGATGAGCATCAAGGTATAGTAGTCGAGGCACATGTATGTTGCATGGAATTTCATCTTTAGTTTTGTTTGACTCTAGTGCTTCAGATTCTTTTATTTCACCATCTCTTGTACAGTGATGTGGGCTAGTGGCAATGCATCAGGTTGATAGGTGGCAGGTTGAGTTAGCCATGAGTTCTAAGGTGGTTGTTGACTCATTGGTTAGGAGTTGTTGTTTGAATTTGGGAACCTTCACCACCATAGTGGATCTACACATTCTACCTCTGGGATCGTATGACATTATGTTGGGCATGGATTGGTTAGCAGCCCATCAGGAAAATATCGATTGCCATTGTAAGGTGGTACAATGTGTTGGGGACACAAGTGGGTAGGTGGAACTTTTGGGAGTTTAGAGACTACTCTTGCTTCATATAATCTCAGCTAATTAGCTAAAGCAAAGTGTGCAGAAGGGTTGCCAATTTTTTCTTGTGTCTCTCAATGATCTCAAGGAAGCTAAGAGCCATACAATGATTCTTGATGATCACCCACTCCTTTGTGAGTATGTGATGTTTTTCTTGATGAGATTCTAGGTATGCCAGCATAGTGTGACATTGATTTTTGGAGTTGAGTGAGTTCAGATTGTAGTTGGAGGAATTGTTGGCCAAGGGTCATATTCATCCTAGTGTATCCCCATGGGGTGCACCAGTCATCTTCATGAAGGAGAAGGATGGTTCTTTATGGTTGTGCATTGACTACTGGTAGTTGAATAAGGTGATGATGAAGAACTGTCTTCCTTTGCCGAGGATAGATGGCGTTCAATCAAATGAAGGGATCTTGAGTGTTCTCAAAGATTGATCTTAATTTAGGATACCATTAGCTTTGTATCTAGGAGGTTAACATTCATCAAATAGCTTTTTGTTCATAGTATGGGCATTATGAGTTCACAGTTGTACCCTTTGGGTTAACCAATGCGCCATCAATATTTATGAGTTTGATGAATGGTGTATTCTATACTTACCTCGATCAGTGTGTTATTTTATTCCTGGATGACATACTGATATATTCAAAGACTGAGGAGGAGCATGAAATCCATTTTTATTAGGTTTTGTAGTGTTTGAGAGACCATCAGTTGTATGGCAACTTGAGTAAATGTGGGCTTTTCCATCAGTGATGAAATATTTGGGACACACCATTACTGGTGATGGAATTGTAGTGGATCTAGAGAAGAATTGTGCTATTATGGATTGGTTGGCACCCACTAATGTCTCAAAATTTCATAGTTCAATGGATTGGTGGGTTACTACCGTCGCTTTATGAAGGATTTCTCACAAGTAGCTCATCCCATCACTTCTCTTCAGTGCAAAGGGAAGAATTTTTTTTGGTCAAACCAGTGTGAGGTAGCATTTAATCCTCTTAAGGAGTGTTTGACCGGTTCACTAATCCTTGTAGTGCCTAATCCTATAGGTGATTTCATGGTTTTTACAGATGCTTCTTTGGAAGGTGTGGGTGCAATGGTAATGCAAGATGGTCGAGTGATTGCATTTGAGTCTAGAAAACTCAAGGACCATGAGCTTAACTACCCCACTCATGATTTGGAACTTACATCCATAGTGCATGCCCTTGTCCATTGGAGGCATTTCCTTTTGGGGCATAGGTTTGAGTTGCATAGTGATCATAGGAGCTTGCAGTATATCTTTACTTAGCCAAACTTGAATGTATGACAACATCGTTGGATGGAGTTCTTGTGCAATTATGACTTTGATGTTCAATACATTAAAGGGAAGGAGAATGTCATCATGGATGCTTTGAGCAGAAGGTGACATGAGGTATTAATGTTGTCATTGGGAGTGGATTTGTAAGGCCATATCTTGGAGGCTTTTCCTAGTGACACTTAGTATCAAGAGGTGAGGGTGAAGATAGAGTCTAGATGTACCCTTGAGGGGAGATTTTTTTGTTATGTTCTAGAGTTTGATGGACTACTGCCACACACGGGGCATATCTATGTACTCATGTCAGGTTATCTTCATACCTTGGTTTTGTTGAAAGCACATCATGGATTGTATTCTGCACACCCTAGTGTTAAGAAGATGCATGCTGATCTCAAACAACTGTACTTTTGGGCAGGAATGAGACGTGATGTTTCTGATTTTGTTGCTAGATGCCTTGAGTGCTAGAGAGTAAAGGCAAAGAATCAGCATCTGGCAGGTCTTTTTTAGCCACATACCATTCCAAAGTGGAAGTGGGATACGATATCTATTGATTTTATCATAGGTTGCCTATGTCATTGCAGAGACATGATTGTATCATGGTGATAGTGAACAAGTTGTCCAAGGTAGCACATTTTTCACCCATGAGAGCATCCTGCACAACTTCTTTGGTAGCGCATGTTTTCTTGGTAGATATTGTTCATTTGCATGGGATTCCTCATTAGATTATTTTGAATAGAGATCTAGTATTTACTTTTACACTATGGGTGTCTCTCCAGCATGCTTTGGATGTATAGCTTAATTTTAGTTCAGCTTACCACCCAAAGACTGATGGTCAGATTGAGAGAGTGAATCAAGTTTTGGAAGATATGCTTCTCGTGTATGTTATGTATAGGCAAGTGAAGTGGGAGGATTATTTATACCTTTTTGAGTTTGCATACAACAAAAAGTATCATAGTTCTCTTGGCATGTCACATTTTTAGGCCTTGTATGGTAGACCATGTCATACCCCTTGAGTTGGGATCGTTTAGAGGACCAAGTTCTTTTGGGTCCAGAGATGCTTCAAGATATGGAGTAGCAAGTTGTTCACATTAGGGAGAATTTGGTTACTACTCAGGATAGGTAGAAGAAGTATGCAGATGCTCTTAGGTTGGATCGTCACTTTTATGTTGGTGATAGGGTGTTTTTGAGATTGCATCTAAGGAAGAGCCCCATCCATTATGGGAAATGCTCTAAGTTGGTGCCACATTTTGTCGGACCTTTTGAGATCCTCGAGAGGATTGATCTTGTTGCTTATCAACTAGCATTGCCACCTAGCCTATCACATGTTTGTGATTTTTTTCGTGTTTCTATGTTGAGGTAGTATATTCTGGATGTGACCCATGTTCTTGATTGGGATGCTCTACAAGTAGTGGACAAGCATCTTACTTTGGAGCCCATTTTTATCCTACAACATTGAAGGCTAACCTTGCAAGGTTGAGACATAGAGTAGGTAAGGGTCCAATGGGACACAAGCAATGAGACCTCTACGACTTGGGAAGATGCTACATGACTGAGGGGATTGTACCCCTATCTTTTTGCTGGCTTCCAAGAGTAAGCCTATGCTAGTGGGGGAGGATGTAGCACCTCTCGTGTTTGTAGTCTATACCTTGTTGGCTATTTTGATTTGAGAGATACTTGTTATTTTGTACCTTATGATGACTTTAGGGTCAGATGTTATACTTGATTCAGTACCATAGATGCTTTACTTCTATACTATTTAGTTTATCATATTTGCATGTTGATGCTATTTTGAGATGACAGTAGATCTATGATGATATCTAGCTTTATGGTTTATTGGACATATTTGTTGGTTATGTTATGAAATGAATTTTATGCCATGGTTATTTACTTCATTCTTGCATTTTTACACTTTCTATGAACATGAGTGATGTAAAAGGGTTAAATAGGTATTTTAATACATGTTGCTTCGACTATGATATTATATGCAATTGCACTTGATAGTGTATTTTAGTTTGTAGAAATTATATCCCTAGCAGTGGCACATGGAGATAGTGATCCAGCCATTCATATTTTGCCAATGTCACCCTTGTATGGTCAACGTATCCTTATTTTAATTTTTTAAATTAAAACCTCTCTATGCTTAGTAAATTTGAACTCATCTGCATTATGTGTTTAGACCAGTGAGCGTGTCTATACATTTAGAGGTTTGCTCTGTCGCGAAAGTGTTAAGTGTTTTTCTGTGATTTTGGATTTTTGAGTTTTTTAATCTTTTCAAATTTAATTTCTAGCAACTTTTCCTTAGGTGAATTTTCATTATGGATAATAATCTATTTTTGTTTGGGTTGATTCAGAGTTTGGCTACTCCAACTGACTATTTTCCATAGCTGACTATTCACTCAAAAATGAATATGTATTGGAAAAGTGAATTGATTATTCACTTCTCACTTTTCAAAAATAGAAATTTGAGAGCTATTTTAGAAATCCTCTTTTGAAGATTCTTGTTCTATTCATTTTGGGAGCTGTGAGCATGGGTTTTTCGTGAGGTCCATCTCGTTGGATCCAAATGAGGGAGTTTATGCTTTGTAGTCACTTTCAGTAGATTTGGCAGGTGATTTATTTTATTCTATAGGTTTCAATTTTGGCCCCTTTTTCTATTAGGTAGGGCTCTCTCATTTTATTGTTTTTGCTCTTTTTCAGCTTATGTTTCATGTAACAATATGTTAGGAGGTTGAGAACTAGTGTTCCCCTCTATTTCTGTATACTGGTTCTGCCCAGTTGGTTAAGTATAAACATTTTTCATGTTTTTGAAATGGGGGTTTGGGATTTTGAGATGTTATGCTGGCTATCTTTGCATATGGTATCCGATTTCATTTATTTTTGCATTTTCATGGTTTTTGCACCCAAAGGCCAAATGGGTTTTAATTTCAAAAAATTTCCAAAATTTGGAATTTTATCTCATTTTGCATGCTAACCTATTTTCTTGGGTTTTCTTAGTATAATGTGGTTTGTGGACTTGGATGATCCGTTGGGATATCCATCAGACCACTTTTGCACTTTATGTTGCATTGGGATGCATGATGCATCTGTCCTCTCGATTCTATTTTTAGTTGAGGGACTTTCTACTTTGTGTTATCATCCAGTCCTTGTGTTAAGATCTTCGTGATGGTGCTATGCCACACATGAGTACATGCACATATGATTGTTAGAGGACTTGTGGCTCTTGACCTTTCGTGGTTTTTCTGGAAGTTTTTATCATTGGGTTTGGGTTGGGAGTTTGCATGCCTACAGGTACTCATTGTTGGATGAGCATGGGTAGGGTAGGGTAGCATATCAAGGGGGCTTCTATCTCATAGCTCAATGTTCATGGCACTGGAGGTTGGCAGAGGAAGCTTTATATAAGTGATAACTAAACAAACTATTGGGTGGTAATAAAACTTAAGATAATGAAAAGTTTCGCAATCATGTAATGGTTCTAAGGGAGTCCCTTGAGATTGTTGCCATACGTGATCAAGGCTTGGAGCATCTTCAATGCCAAGTGACTCTCCATGATGTCAGTCCCTACATAGTAGCCTATTGAGATGTCTGATTAGGACCTATAGTTTATGCATTATCTATATCTTGGATTTAGTCGTCATACTACTTGGCATGTGTGTTAGCCATGGATGTTGTTTTTGTGTGTTTGTGGTTGGATCTTTATCTCCATCATCATGGTGGGTGTGTACCTATGGGTACCATGTGGTTGGAAGGTGTAGCTACCTTGACCACTGCTAGGGATTGGTGTACAGAGATGACCTATTGTTCTAGCATGACCATTGCTGGATGTGTTCACTTGGTACGTTGAGTTCCAAAGTATGCTTCTTTCAATTTATGCTTTCATTGGGATGTTTGTTTATCATGTTAGATGATCTTAGTTTTGACGCATTCCTTATTATGATGATTAGCATGTGATAGGTGATGTTATCTATGTGCAGGTTTATCTTATGCTTTACTACTAGTATGTTAGATTTTCTTATGCTTTTTTTATTAGCATGTTTTAATAGTGATGTTCCTATTACGAAAATACCGATGATCTAATTAGTGGCTTGGGATGTTACACACAGGGGATGGCTAGGCCCCACAATGGTCTTATGATGCTGTTGACAGTTGGGAGGAACTACGTACTTAGTTTGGTTAATTCATTTATTGCAATATTAATTCAATTATTTGGATGTTTACTTTATTATTTTTCCTTTCACTGCTTGTTAGATGGTTGGGTGTAGATTACATCTTCTAGTAGTGTGTTTGAGTGTTCATGCCTCAAATTGTGGATCCAGTACTCCTCGATGTGGAGGTTTTGTACTTAGTTTTAGTCTGTTGTTTTTCTTTAAGTGTTTCTTGAGTTTCTTGGGCAACCATTTATGAGCATGGTGTGATACAATATTGTACTGCATGCCTATAAAAATTGTATGGTGCATCCCCTGATTCTATCGCATGCCTCTTGGAGAAATATCATACGATACTTTCCAGTATCGCACCTCCTTTTGTAAACTATCATACGATACCTTTAAAGTATTGCACACCTTTGAGAGAAGTATTGTCAAGACCCTGGAAGTGTCACCCTCCTTCTTTATGAATGTTGCACAATACTTTCCAATGTTGTGTTAAAGTATCACCTGGGTTTTGTAAAAACTTGTGCGAGTGGGTAGTGGGCACTTTTTGGCTTGATCTGAACTTTTTTGAAGTTTATTTGGATACCCTCTTCAGCATTCTTTAACCCTATGGTGTTGCATTTTGATTCTGGTTGTGTGTGTTTAAAATATATCATTTAAGTATAAGTTCTTTATGTTTAAGATATATTTTAATATATGCAACAATTCATTTGAGATAGGTTCTAGACCTCTACGAGCTAAGAAAAGATTCTAGGAAATTTCACGGCTTCAGGATTTTAGACTTAGCCAATTTTCAAGAGTCAACTTTGGTCTTTTAGCTTGGTTGATCTCTGATGTTTTTTTGTTTGTTTTTTTGGTTAGTAGTGGTGCTTGGAGATTCCTTGGTATTTGGATGATTGTCAGTCTTTTGTTGTGATCTTGTGTTCTATGTATGTTGTTATCATGTGCACTTACACTTGTTTAAATTTTTTTATCTTGCTTGCATTTCATCCTTGTTTCCAAGGATCTCTGGGAGGGGCATTACAAAGTGTAACCATGCTCATGTATAAAATTGTCAAATTTAAGATACCATTGTTGACGTTCTTGTTTCAAACCATATAAATTTTTCTTCAATCTATGCAATAAGTTCTTCTTACCTTTGACCTCAAATCCTTATAGTTGTACCATGTATATCTCTTCATACAAATCACCATAAAGAATTTTTTTTTAACACTTCAGGCTACTCCAAATGCAAATTTTAAATAGCCACAATACATAAAATAGTATGAATGGAAGTCATTTGAACAAAAAGAGAGAATATCTCATCAAAATCAATGTACTTTCTCATTGAATATGACATCCATACTTTTTACAATTTTATGATTTTCAGAATCCCAAAGCCTATAACCAAATTCATCAATGCCATATCCAACAAAGACAAATGCTTTACAACTGAAGGCTTTGAGAAAAGAATAACTTACCTTCTTTCTAGTCCATGCTTCCTCTAGAATACCACATCCCAAAAGAGTAGAGGGATTTCTATTAATCAAATATATAGTAGTATTAACAGTCTCTTCCCATGTGTAAGGTCATCCCAGCATGCTACCTCATGGTCCTTGCATGCTCCATTATTGTCCTATTTATACACTCAACCAATCTATTTTATTGTGGATTCCTTGGAACATATTTCTCTCCACGAATACCATTAGTGGAGCAATAATCTTGAAATTCATAATTGCAATACTCACCACCATTATTAGAACTGAGATAATTTTAATCTCTTACTAGTCTCATTTTGAACCAAGCATTTCCATTTCTTAAAAGTTTGAAATACATCAAATTTATGTCTAAGAAAATAAACTCATACTTTTATAGTTACATCATCAACAAATGTAACATAATAATGAGACCCACCAAGGGAAGATACCTAGCCTAGTCCCCATACATCTATATATGCACAAGCTCTAATTTCTCATTTTTATTTTCCTTCCCACTCTTCACAAAACTCACTCTCTTTTGTTTTCCATAGTCACAACTTTCACATAAATCCATATTGATACATTTTGCACCTAGTGAAACTTTCTTTTAATGAAGTAATTTCATACTTTTCTCAGTCATGTGCCCAAGTCTATTGTTCCATAGCATTGTATCAGAATCTACAGTAATAGTTTGTTCTCCTTGCTCAACTACAACAATTGTTCCTAAAAATTCATTTTTCTTAGAAACAATCAAAGTAGAAGGAATAGTATGACCTATAGAAAGATATAAGGTGCCTAATTTCACACCTTTTTCTACTATAAGGTAACCTTTTGAAACCTTCCAATTTTTATCATTAAAAGTAACTATGCAACACTCATCACTGAGTTGCTTTGCTGAAATTAAATTCTTACTCAGCCTTGGAACATGTCTTACCTCACATAGTAGTCAATTATTCTCATTCTACAACTTAATCTTAACTTTTCCCTTTCCAACACGTAGGTTCATTATCCCCCAAATAAACAAGCCCAAAATCCCCTTGGATATAATCAATAAAATAACCTCAATAGGGTGTAGCATGAAATGAAGCCTCAAAATCTAAAACCCAAGAATCATCAACACTTTCTAAATAAAGAAGAAAATCATCCTCTTCATATTTACTACTTACCACATTTTTTTACTTTTTCCCTTCTATTTTATTTTCTTCATTTTTTTTTTGAGTCCAACAATCTTTCTTCTTATGCCTTGGTTTTTAATAGTACCATGAATCTCTTTTTCCTCTGGATTGACACCTCTTCCCCTTTAATTTTCCTCTTGATTTCTCACAATTTCCATAATTACTTATGTTGATAATAATTATTCAATTGTATATTGTCATTGATGTTACACAAATGTTATACTCTAACCGAGAGATTGGGGAAGTTAGTGATTACGAGATTCCCAAAGCATATGAGAAATTATGTGATGAAGGAATTTTGAAAGAGGAATTCAAAATTTTTGAGAGGAAAGGGTTAACTCATTCTTTGGAGTTTCTAATAAATTTCAAGATCGATTAGATCAAGGTCATACTAAGAAGGATCTACTACATGAAGTTTTGACTACACTATAGACCAGTTGAAATAACCAAGAAGATGATTCACAAGGTTACTGCTTATCCCACACTAGATAAGAAGAAGATAATGATAAGTCTAAGTCATAAAGATGTTGAAACCAACATAGGAGACAAGTGGAATGGGTGAGGGTTGTCCATCATAAACATTTCAGATCCATTGATTGAATTTGTAGTGAGAGTGATTACTCACAAATTCTATCAATCTAGCAAATTGAAAAGTGTGTAGTGTATGGATGTAGATCAAGCATGGAAAATATTCATGAAAGATTATGAATATGATCTCACCGAGTTGTAGAGATTGCAATTAGCAAACAAATTGATATCCATGAGGAAGGCAAAGAAATCAATGTGTAAGTTAAAGATCAGTTGTTATGTGTATTATGTTTTATATTAAAAAGTATTTTCTTGGTATTGGTGATATTGTTTAGGAACAAATAAAACCATTGATAAGGAAAATATATGAATACATTACTCGATTAGGAGAGAATTTTGAAAATGTCATGGAAACCTATTTTAAAGAATTCAAGAGAAGAATGAAGATGGGGATGAGAATACTAGAAGAATTGGTAATGAAATATTATAATGATGCATGTTTCTTAGTAGATATAGATAACACATTTTTGTAGGTAGTGAAGTCAAGGAAACAATTTCTAACAACATTTGATTATGAGATTGATAGTGATACAATTATTACAAACATTGTTGCATTATTGAAAGAAGAAATTGACAATGAAGTAGAATCTTTTGGGAAGTTTGAGGAAGTTAAGAAAAGAATCACTATAGACATCAAGATAGATTCTAAAGAGAAGAAAAGGAAACATTTTTTGAGATATAAAATAACATATTCATTCCTAAGTTTAGAATCTTTATAATATTGTAGAATAAGACTAAACTTGTAATTTAGTAGAACAAGCTACTGTGGAAAAGTATTTTTGGTCTCATAACAAAAGAGGTAACTGAACAAATAGTAATTATTCAAGATGGTGAGAGTGATGAAATGAGTTTAGGTGTGTCAACACCCTTGACACTCTAGAGAAACCCTTAGATAAAGACAAGGAGGAGCAAGAGATAGACTAAATGAATAAAGACACTAGTGTAGACATTTCTACCAAAGGTCAAGAAGGATCAAATGTGTTAGAACCTTACATTGAGGAAAATAAGGAGAAGAATAAAATAGTGTCGAGTGCACCTATTATTGTTTCTAGCACTAATGTACAAAAAAGACTGAGTGGTGATACCCCCTCACCATCTCCTAAAGTAGTGTCAAGTAGCAACACTGCTGCACCTCATAGAGGGAAAGCAATAAAGGACTGCTCTCCGGATATTGAAGTTTAGTTTGGATGAAGTTATTAAGATTCCATAATTGGATTTGAAAAATTTCACTCTTGAGAAAACAATTAGAGATTTTGACTAAGAAGAAGAAGCAAGAAGAGCTAAGGAAAGAATATCAATGGAAATAGGTATTGCATGATGTTAAAGACATTTTTGTTGAAGCATTTGATATGAAAAAAATTGATGGGCAAGCCCCAATCATTTTCCAAATTGTAAATATTATTGAAAAAATAAATGTTGGAGATATAGAAACAAATAAGAGGCTCATGGATTGGTAAGAAAAAAAATTGAGAATAAGGTTGTGGACAAAGTCTCAAGAACCATTACCAAGCAAAAATTTCTATTACATGAATCTAGCTCCCAACATTATAATGAATTATTGAATTCTCAAGGAAAATTGGGTGAGCTTTTGGCAGTTGATAGTAGCATGAGATCAAATTTGATCTCCATACAATTGATGTTGATACCTCAATTGGAGGTTATGCAGAGAGAAATCAAATCAGCATAAGATCTTATTAATGAAGATCATAATATTTCATTTGTTGAAAGTTTAATTGATTTGACAGCTAGGTTACAGTTACAAAATCACATTTTGGAATAAAAAAGAACCACTTGGGATCATGTACTTTCTATGATCAACCAAGTTCACAAACCTTTTATTGAAAAATATTGTTTGATTCCACCCATTCAACCCCAGCAGTAGACATCAGTGACAAAAATGAGGGGGATTATAAAAATTGTACTAATGGTTACATATTTTGAATGAAGACAAGTATAGAAGAAAGAAGTGAATATAATGATGATTAGAAGAGTCAGAGTCAGAAATTAGAATTCATATGGCAATCAAAATGCAGAAGGAAAACAAGGTATGACACTAAAACAATCAGACTACTTAGAGTCATGAGCATATATGTATTGATACATTATTTATTGTTTATTCAGCATAAGTCAAAGTTTTGAAGTTCTATTAGAACTAAGTCATAGGATTAGGGGGAGTGCTCAAATTATAATTGTAATGATGTAATCATGACAAAGTATTTTTTCCACTAATGTCAAAGGGAGAGATTGTTGATATCTCTAACTATTGTTCTCTATTAGTATCAAACACCTAGTTGAATACACTAGGTAGAGTAAGATGGTCATCACTACAATCGAGCTACTCTATATAGGCTGAGTCATGATATAGACTTGTATATATACATGTGTATACCAAGCTCTATAGCAGTTGAGAAGGTCTATGGTTGTCGAGTATTTTCAATGTAAGATGAATATGATGTTTACTGAGAATTTCAAGCACATTGAAGTAAAGTTACATAGAAGGTGTCGAGCATAGTAAAGAGTGAGTGTGAGCAACATATTTAGTGAATGTCTAGTGTCAGAGATAGTGTTGAGCAACGTGTAATTGACATTCAAGTCAGGAATGATACAAACTTGCAGGTAAATCATTTTAGGCCAAGATAGACAAGATATTTAATACTTGTAGAGGTTGTTACAATTTTTTTATGTATTTTATGATGTGGATCATAGATCCCTATGTTCTATGATGAAAGAATCAAATGAAGAGGTGAAAAAAAAAAGCATCTAGAAAAATATTTATGAAATCTTTAAATAGAGTGGATATTAACCTATTTTTGACATGGTGAACTGTATGGTGATGAGAAGGAGTGAACAAGTTATTCATATGATTCAAGTGTGACTATGTGAACATTGCAAAAGAGGCAAAGAGCTTTATTATTCTAGAATAGAGAAAGTGACCTAGTCAAAGAAGTGAAGGATGGTAAAGCTAAATTAGATGAAAGATCATATTAGATTGAAAAGACAAGATCCAAAAAAAACATATCCAAGTAGATTGAGGATTAGGTACTGAATGAATTTCAACAGATCGCATCAAGGTAAATATCTTAATAGAGTGGTCTTAACATATCTTTGTAAATCTCCTAATAGAGTACTTACTTTGGTGTAAGTGTAAAATCCTCTAATAGGGTGAGATCTAATAGTCTCAAAAGTTTTTAATAGGGTAGATCTCTCATAGGGTAGATCATTAGATATGGTTAAATATTGTAACCCTAATAGGTTTACTTTATTATTGCAGTAGTGAAGAATTGTGAGTGTTATCCTCACCCCAGTTTTACCTTCACCTTGGAGGGTTTCTAGGTAACAAATTTTTTTGTGTTGTGTGATTACTTTTCATGCATGTGATTGATAGATTAGATCTACCAAATTAGTTCAAATCACATTATGAACCTTCATGTTCCTCTAAGGTATTCAAGAAGTTCCCCTACACCATACTCCTAGGATGGATAAATATTAATTCCCACTTGATATCAGTGCCTCAAGGTTTCTTCCATGGTTCTTAATATTATTTTCATCTTTCAACCATGCAACAGATTTCTCTTCTTGTGTACTTGTCTTAGTACCTTCAAAAACATCACCTTCATAGGGCATTATATCTAAAACATTGAAAATGGGTAATATACCTATATCAAGAGGTAGGAATTTCATAAGTATTAGGGGAAATATTATGAACAATTATACATGGGCCAATCCTCTTTATCATGAGACTTTTATTCTTTCCCTTAGGTAGACTCTCTTTATTTAGATGTACCCACACAAAATCCCCAAAATGGGATTAAAAATACCTTCTCCTTTTGTCTTCCTTCTCCTTATACTTGGTTACAATCTAATGAAGGTTAGTTCTTACCTACTCATAAATGTTGTTAATGATCTTTACAAAATTTTCACCTTGGTCATTGTTCATATCATCCTTTGGTAACTCTTTGAGCTCTAATATATTCCTCTAGGATCCATCCCATATAACTATTGAAAAGGTATTTTACTTGTTCTTTTATTAATTGAATCATCATAAATGAACTTTCCTCAAGGAATAACTAGACCCCGTGCTTGGTCATGTTGTTCTATCAAACATCTTAAAAGGTTCCCAAGGGATCAATTGACCACTTTAGTATGTCCATATATTTGGGTATGATAGGTAGAACTAAAGGAAATATTTGTGCTTTATTTATTCCATATGGTCCTTCAAGGATGACCCATAAATCTTTCATATCTATTCAAAAATAATGCTTAACTAGAGATCAAAATTCCTTACCACTTCTTTAAATAAGATACTTATGATATGTGAAGCATCATATGTACTTTTACAAGGCAAGAATTTAGCCATTTTTCTAAACCTATACACCACCACAAACACATTGTCATAATCATGTTGTGTCCTTGTAAATATAATTACAAATTCTATACTTATGCTCTCCCATGGTTCACTTGGAATGGGTAATGGTTGATAGAGTTGCATTGGTTGATACTACTTTAAACCTTTTAGATACCCCACTTGATTCCACAATGTTTTTGAAATTTAATTGCATCCTAGACCAATAATAATACCTCCTTACTTACTCTAAGCTATTTTCAAGACCAAATACCCACTTAGACTCCCATAATGTTTCTTCTTCACAACATTGACCCTCATAGAACACTTTAAAGACACACAATTGACTTCCCTTGAACAAAAAACCATGTTGAATCAAATAATTTTAAAAAAATCAACATGAAAAGAGTAAGAAAAGTGTTCACATGCCTGATATTATGGATATATTCATCATTTTCTTACATGGTCTTGAGGTAATCTACTCCCATACTTTAGGATTGTATTTCCTATATTGTTAAGGATCTCCTAATCAAAGTGTCAGCCACTTTGTTGGATTAACCTTTCTTGTGTTTGGTAGTGAATGTGTAGGCTTAAAGTGAATCTACCCATTTAATGTGTTTGTAACTTTTAAACTTGTCTTGGTTGTTCAAGAAGATTAAGGCTTTATCATCCATATACACAATGAATTCCTTGAGATTTAGATGATGCCTCAATTTCTTGAGGACTTAAACAAATGCATACAATTCAAGATCATAAAAGGAGTAATTCCACTTTTCCTCATTTAATTTTTCACAAAATAAGGCAAATGACCTTACATCCTGAGTTGGGATAACCTTACAAACATGTTACTTCCATCACATTCTATGGTAATTTTTTTAATCAAAATTGGGTAAAATAAGATGTTGTCATGATAACTTTATCTTCAAGTTTAGAAAAGATCAATCTACTACTTCAATCCAAAAAAAATCACATTTTACCTTCCTTCATTGTCTCCAACATGGATGCACATATTTGGATAAAGTTATTGATTAATAACTTTCAATAAAAGGTAGAAAATGTTGAAATCTGATTGAAAAGATCATTATTGAGAAAGGGAGATTGTTGATGAAAGAATGTTTTCAATCATTTTTTTATCACTAATGTCAAACTTGCTATTTTCTAGAATGACAATTTATTATAAGATCCAAGTACTATCACTTAGTTGATTGATGAAGAGGATTTAATCAATAAGATGTAACAATAGCACCTAGAGGAAAGGTTGAGTTATGATTTTGTAATGAAGCACAAGGATT